>JAZGTH010000018.1:7287500-7887500 GCA_036877525.1 Chromobotia macracanthus | reverse complement strand
AATATATATAGAGCACATTGATTTGACTGACACTTGCAAATCAGAAACATATGTCCTATAGGGTGCCAGAGACACGGCAGGATATTTACCCTTAATTAGCCAAAAGTTCGCCAGCTCATCTGTATTAATCAGCAACCCACTTACCTTTCTAACAGCCCCTGTCTCTGTCTCCCCTTCCCTGACTTCATTCTTTTCCTCAGACTCACCTGACCCACCAGAAATTCTGTCAGATATAAAAATCTATACTTTATTAATGTGGACATTATGAATACTTATATTCCTGTTTATGATACCACACATACTAATAAGATGATTTCTGTCATGTTAGATTCAACCTGAAGGCTTCTATAGAAATAGACAGCTCTGTTTATTGTCATTGTGGACATTTGAAAATGTGAGCATAACCATCTGGTATTATATTATGATGCGGTGGATCATAATATAATAGAAGAAATATTACATTCTAGAAGAATGTAAATAGAAATTTCATTGGGAGAATTAAAATGATCTATGGGAAACATTTTAAGATTTTAAGCATTCATTTTACTCTTTCCTTCTTGAAGAACCTGCTTTAACCAGCGTTCATTTTCATGCTGGTCACAAGTGATGTGACTGAAGCTGGTTGACCATGAAAGTTTGGTTAAACACTGGCAGCTTCACCTTCTTGAGGTGAGCAGTGGCAACAGCTCTTTTGCTGGCTTCCCTTGGCTCCTGAGTTGAGCATAGAGCAGTTTTCTCACCATATAGGATCTCCGAATCCCCAGAGCTCCCTTAAGGGACTGTTAATTTGCGCAGCTGTAGCTAGTTGCCACTCATTAAAGATGATAGTGAAGTAATGGCAGGAAAAGGAGGTAAGGAAAAGGTAAAGGTTACATCACTGGCCCCATTCAACTGCACAATGTTTCTCCTTTTGCATTTATTTCCTTGGCATAGCCAGACGCAAATATTCTGGGAAAAATTGGTTGATTTTTTTACATGTTCTCCACCATACTGAATGTCAATGAAGGCATTCCTTTAGAGCCATTTTTCCATGCTTTGGCTGATAACACTAACAAGTTAATAAAGTTGGCAGGCCCAGGTGCTTGGCTAGTGAAAGCTGACGATTTTAAAACCATCCCTATTTACCACTCAGGCTGGGCACTTTTCAGAGTTAAATGGGAATTAAAATTTTTACTTTGCAGTGAGACTCACGTTCAGTTAAAAGAGTACCACATCTTGGTTTATCCAAAGCTCTGTGTTGGATCCTGTTGAAGATCTATAAGCTTCCTTTCATTTTGCATTTCCTTAACTGACTTTGCATCTTCTCAAACCTCTTCTTGATATGCTTAAATATATTTTCTTTCATGACGTGGTTCTTCATTTGTCCAACAAAAAACTTAGCGCCATCAACATAAAATTGTTTGGGTATTCTACTCAACTCCGCAGCTTCTCTCCTTAATAAAAAACTACTTAGAATTAGGGATTTTAGGGAGTTTTTTAGCATCTTGCATGCTTTTCCAAATGTCACATTCTCACTTTTCAGCCATCTCAATTTTGCATTATTCCCCAAGAGGAATTTAGGGGTTTTCAATGGCAGTAGGTTAATGAAAAGTGGCCTTGTGATTTGTCAGCTTACCTGATTCCATTTCATCCTCCTTATACAAATATTATCCCATCTTCAAAGCCAGTGTTCTCTGGGGATCATCTTGGTCCCACAAATGTATCATATCATATTTTGCAACTACGAAGCGTCAGTCTCTGTAATTAATAAAAGAAGATCTCCCTGCTTGGCGATTATGTCTGTGTGGAGACACATTTCTGATTCCCATTCCAATTCACACTATCACTATATCAATATTACACCAGCACACCAGAATCCCATGCCAGTCTGTTCAATAGGTTTGTCAGCTATTTATTTATTGGTTTATATGTAAATCATGAATGTCAGTTTTTTTACATCTTTTCAGAAGGAAAAAAACATGTTGATGGGCAAAGGCAGATGTTAATTGTTGGGTGCAAGCTTTGATTTCAATCTGATTGTCTGTTTTCTGGTAATGAGATGATGATTCAGAAAGTTTCTTTGTCCTTTGTTTAAATGCTGTCACAGCTTACGTTTTTCTATATGCTTATTTAAAGGCCTTCACCTTGAGCATCAATGCTTAAATAAGCAGCCGCAATCAGCATTCAATATATGCAGGTACATAACCTGCACTCATTTTCTCTAGAAGAGTCTTCACATGAGACCTGGTGCATGATCAGAATTCATTGTCCCAGTCAGAGGAAATGAATATATTAACAGAATCTTTTTGCAAAATGAAACTCTTTCAGCTATCACTGCAGCTATCCCATTGAGGAGAAACATTTAAAGGGATTTTAGTACCACTTACTAGGTACATGCTCAAAGTAGAGGCTTACCGCAATACTAATCCAATGAACTGAACTGAAATCCATTTATTCCCTACTTTTTGTTATTGCTCACATTTTTTGAAGAATTGATCCTTGAAAAAAGAGCATTGGAATCAGATAATGTTCATTGCTTGAACAAAATCCTTATAATTATGAATTTTTTATATACTGTATAAATGTAGATTTTTGGAAAAACACAAACTGATGATTAAGTTTAATATTACACAATTGTAAAGTCGGATTATTAAACCTCTAAATCTAGTGTGAAATGTTTAATGTGTAAAAATAAAAAGATGAGCCAAGGCACACCTAAACAGACTAGCAGAATAGCTTTTCATATTTTATGCTAAATAAAATTGATCAGTGGTTTAAACAAGTATAATTTTGCGTATTAAAACATCTGTAAGTATATTTTGCTGTTTATTACAGTATATAATTATAGTTATGCATATTTTTTTACAAATTAATTAATTAAAATTTAGTTTTAACTGTAATGATTTTTACTGTATTTTACTAAATTGAGTCTCAATACACAGAAAGAAACAAAGAAACCAAACAGGACACAGGTGAAACTGATGAGCAAATACAGAAACAAAAGACAATCATAATCAATAAAACAAAAAAACAGAGAAGGGATAATTGCACCTCCTGGCGTGGTGAACAAAAACTGCACCATCTGGTGAGAGTGAAGGCAGAAACAGATTCCAAAATAAAATGAGAAGGTCTGGGAGGAAAATGTAGAGATGGTGAGGGACAGGGAACTGTAGAGGCTAGCTGAGTGAAACACCAAGGCGGAGCTGATTGTGGGAGGTACTGTCAAGATCACGGGGGATGAACCCAGTCGCAGACAGACCTTAGATGACCAGCCACCGGAACAGGCCCTTGGCGAACCAGGAACAGAGGAACAGAGTCTCTATTTCTGTTCCAGGAACAGAGACTGGAACCGACCCAGGAACAGAGACTGGAACCGACCTAGGAACAGAGACTGGAACCGCCCGGGCAGACCCACGGATAGAGACTGGGACAGAGGCATGGGCATAGACACAGACTTCTCCATAGGCATGGGCACGGGCACTGGAGCAGGCCCAGGGGGAAGAGCAGAACTCTCCTTCTGATTCTTCCTCTTGGATGGCGCAGACACAGCAGGCAAGGATGCCGGAACGGGCACAGGCGGCTCGGGCGCCGGAGCAGGGCACAGGAGGCATGGTGGTCTTTCCCTTCCCTTCTTCCTGCGGGAATGGGTGAAGACCATGTACAGTGCTGGATCCGGCGGGGCAGCTGCATGCGCAGCTGGGTCTAGGACAGGCTCCACCACCAACTCGATGGAGTCCTGAGAGGTCCTCCTCCACCTGGACTTGGGAACCAGAGAGCCCTTCTGCTCGGTAGGAACCTCTGGTGACTGGACACTCTGGACTGGGGCCCCAAGGGAGATATAACCCAAGGACAGACCCTCTGCAGCTGGACCCCAACAGGACTGTGGAGGAATGGGAAAAAGGCTTGCGGGAGAAGCTTCCTGCTCCTTCTCCCATTGGTGCAACTCCCGTACCATTTCCCAGATGGGTAAAAGGACCAGTCTGTTACGCTACTGTAGCGTAACAGGTGGTAGGTGTTCGAGGCTGGCCATGAGGTAGGTGCCAACGAGGGGCTCAGCCAAGTCCTCCTGCAGCGCCTCCATTGCATACTGTAGGAGGGTCTGTCCTTCCTGGGGAGGAAAAGGACCCGCGAAGCTGCGCATGTCAGCCTCCATGGAAAGCCACCACTTGCCCGTTAGGACCATTGCTGTGTCTGAAAAAGCAAAAAGAGAGAAGAAAAAAAGTGCTGTACCCAGTCACAGACAGCACAAAATCTTTATTTTAATAAATAAAAAAAACAACAACCCGCGAGGGGGCAAAACGGAAAACAATACAGACTTTAAATTAACTGAAAATAACTCCACAACCAGAGTAACAAATTAAACTAAAACCGAAAAAAATGGTAATCTAGATAATCTAGAAAGACTCAGAACAGGAAGCCAGGATCCTGACAGGTGCCCTGGCAGGGGGGGCCAGCTGATGAAAGTGGAGCCGAAAGAGGTGGAGACCCAGATGGAGCCAAGAGGGCAACAGACCAGGGCAACATTGCAGGCCCAGAAGTCCAAGTGGTTGTTGCAGGCTTGGACGAGCAAGGTGGAGGAGGACTGGTAGACCAGGGTGACAGTGGAGAGAGTAAGGACCAAGACAAAGCTGGTAGGAAGGAGGAGCCTGGTGGAGCATGAGGGCTGGAGGGATAAGGCATAGCTGGAGGCCTGAAAGTCTGCAGTGGAACCAGAGCAATGAGTGACCAAGGTGGAGTCAGAGGAATAAGGGAGCAAACTAGTGGAACAACTAGTGGAGATGAAGGAACTGAAAATATTAGAGTATTTGGTGGCAGTAAAGCACTGACATTAAATAGTTAAAGTTCATTAAATAGTGTATGTAAATAGTGTAAATAATGTAGTTCAGATTCTGCATTAAAAATGAACTGACTTCATTCTCACTACAGAGCCTGAGACAAAAAAATACTGCTGTTTATGTAGCCATAACCCATGGTTAGCAAGTTGATCAGCTTGCATTCAATTAAAACCTTAATTAAAAAAACAATGGATAAAAAAATTGAATGTTTTGCATTGTTTTTGGCATAATGTCTGTTTTGACTTCAGATATTAAACTTATTGATACTTGATGATTCATTAGAGATAACGCTAATGAATATGTAATCTACAGGAATGATAACATGTTTCCTTTAAAACAGAAAAAACAGATACATGTTAAAGTTTGCTGAGGATTTAGGGCTGATCTGACTAAGCATGATTGTTTTGACACACAGCAGAGGTTAAAATAAACAAATACAAAAAAAATCCAAGGGTTTACAGCTTTAACCCTAATACCATAAGAGTGCCCTTTGTATATGTTTGTAACAGTCTTTTTGAATAAACATGACTGCTTTCATGCTTTAAACATAATATTGGGACATCACAGCTTGTGATTAGTTGATAACACAGGCATACCGTCCTGATAATTCCATAAATTGTCAGGACAATTTGACAGCCTGGTGTTTTGTCAGAGCATGATTTTTGACTCTATTCTAGTCTTGGTTCTTGCATCTGAGAGTTATGATCTAGAATCATGCTGTGTGTCTTTTGTGATCTGTGGAAGCACATGGCCATTGTTTGTTTTGTGCCATGTGCTCTCCTGTCTTGAGTCTTGACCCTGCCCTCTTGTTTCCTCGTTATTATCCCTTCATTAGTTCATTTCCCTCACCTGTCTGCCCTCAGTCATTGTGCTGGTGAATTGTTTCTTGTAAGCAGGTGATAAAATAGTCAGCATTGTGTATTGTTGTTTCTTGAGCTCAAGTAAATCTAAATATCTATCTAAAAAAATCGAGTATTGTTTTGTTTGTTTTTTTTGTTTTTTTGAGTATTTATAATCTTGTTTTGATTTTTGATTTGACCCCTCGTGGGTGTTTTTGTTTAAATAAAGTACACTTCAAAACTAAAAAGCTGTTCTGGAATTGGGTTCTTTCCTCATGGTTCATGGCAGAATACACCAGCCAGATCTGAACCCAGCAGACAGCATTCACTCACAATGTTTTTATCCGCTGAGTGGTGGCAGTCCACCACAGCAGATATGTGTGCTGGCAGGGGTCCTTTTCCTCAGGGAAAACGGGTCTTTATTCAGTATGTTCTGGAACTGGACAGGACAAAGGGGTAGATTCCTGAGGTCCTAGTAAGCACTTACCTGTGTTTAGTTTCAGAGGGCTGAGTCTTGGGCATAACAACACTTGAAGATCCGTCCCCGCCTGTCCAGTCCCCAGAGAGTCCTGTCCAGGTGAATGGCTCTCTGAACCTCAAGAAGAGAAGTAGAAGAACTTCCCAGGACTCTATCGAGTCAGCAGTGTTTGTGGCGTCTGTTCCTGAACCAGTTGAGCCTGAAGAAGCATCTCTGGATCCCGCTGAGTACACTGCAGATCCCCCTGGGGCTACTGAGATGGTGGTCACCCATCCCAGGAGGAAGAATATAACAAAATCCACCTCTTCTTCAGTATCTGCTCCAGCACCAGGGTTTTGGTCAATTTGGTCCATTCCTGATACTATCTCCTGTCCAGGAAGCCCAGGCCCCATACCCATTCCTAGACCAGTGGCTGACCTATCCTAGGGACTGCCTCGTTCTTGCCCTGCTGCCCCAATGTGGACCCGAAAACCAGTTACCTGGGCCCTGCCTGGCCATCTACAAAGACAATTCAGACAGTACCCCTCCGGTCAAAGCCTCAAACCCCCTAAACCCAGAAACCTTCCATTCCGGACCCCATCAGACCCTCCCTCCTTGGCCCCCTCTCCCTCCCTTGATTGTTGTTTGCTAACCCCATGTTTTTTGTTTCTTTGTTATTTCCTGTTTTGTCATGTTCTGTGTCTGTCTTGTCTGTTGTTGGTCCAGTCTGTCATGTCTAGAAAATAAGGTGTCCTTTGAGGGATGCCTGAAGTGCGTCCCTTAAGGGGGAACCATGTCGTGGTCCTGACATAATTCTCTTGCCATGCTCCTTTCTTGTTTCTTGTAACCAGGTGGTAAAATAGTCAGCATCGTGTTTTGTTATTTCTTGAGCTCAACTAAATATAAATATATAAAATACTTGAAAAATCAAAGGACTTGATAATATATTATCGGGTCCTGTTTTAATTTTGTTTCTTATGTCTTGTTATGGTTTTCTTGTTTTGCCCCCTCATGGGTGTTTAGGTAAAATACATTTTTTGTAAAAAGCTATACTGCAACTGGGTTCCTCTCCTTATGGTTCATGACATACTTTAAACAACTAAAAACAAAGGGAGAAATATGCAATATAAATTGTGGTCCACAAAGTGGAATATGAAATTATGCTTCTTACTTGTTGCTAAATGTCTCAAACAAAATTAAGTATTTTTTTAAAGATCTGATGCCATACAGTATAGCAAACAGCAAATTAAGTAATTATTTATTCTTTAAAAGTGCCTATTTTATCAGCCCGTTACCTTTATACACAACTTTTATGTACTTTGTGGAGTTGTGGCCTACTGGTTAGCGAGCTGGGCTTGTAATCAGAAGGTTGCTGGTTTGATTCCAGCACTGGCAGGTAGCAACTGAAGTGCCCTTAAGGGCATCTTCCTCAAGTAAGGCCTTGACCAGGAAGATACTGTCTGAGCTGTCTTTGCAAATGTAGCTGTCTTTCAGTGTGTGTGTCCACAACTTGCAGTGTGTATTCAGTCCTCACCAGTTATGGGTTAAATGCAGGTCACCTTTGGGGTATGGGCTCCAGCAAACAATTTTACATTATTGTTTAAAAACAGTAAGTTATAAAAACATTATAATAAGACATTCTAAAAACATTTTTAATAATGTTTTTTATAACCAAACAATACGTTTTATAACTTACTTGAAACATTAGGGAAATGTTCTTAGAACATTAATATAATAAGAGACTGTAACATTCTAAAAACATTTTTAATATTAATGTTCTAAGAACATTTCTCTAATGTTCCCAGTGTTATAAAACTGTTATTGTTTGGTTATAAGAACGTTATTAAAAACATTTTAGACTATTCCAGTCTCTCGTTATATTAATGTCTAAGAACATTTTCCTAACATTCCCAGTAAGTTATAAAAACGTTATTGTTGAAGGTTCTTAAAACGTTCAGAACGTCATTTTTTTAGATATTGAATTAACGTTATTATTTGGTTATAAGAACGTTATTCAAAACATGATTAGAACATTCAATTCACTCATTATGTTGAGTGTTCACAAATGTTCTCATTGTTTATCTATGAATAAAAATAGCCATTTTTGCCCCAAGTTAAGTCAAGATCGGAACATTGAAATGATCAATTAAATCAGAATAAAATTCACATTATTGAACAAAATCAATGACGTACCAAGAATCAATTAAATGCATACTTTATATTCTATTGTAATACACAGCTTAACTTTCAGTTTAAACAGTACTTTACATTAAGCAATATGAAAACAAATTAAACAGAACAACAAAACAATCAAAACCAATTAAAAGCTTTAAGATTTTTAAATAAACTTTTGAATTTACACAAAATATTAAGAACTACAAAGATATAAAAAAATTAAAGAACACTCATGAATAATGTGTATATATATAACAATAATTTTATGAAAGCACCTTAAACACAAAAATCTGAAACATAAGAACATCAACTATACATGACAATTGTTTTTAATGATGGAGTCACTGTGACATCTCACTCCATGTCAGTTTCAAGCACCGGGCCATCAGATTGGACTGCAGCTTGACAGGAACTCGGGAGAAACTGCAGAGACAAAAAGACAACAGTGTTGTATTTAAGTGTGGTGAGATTTAGTATCAAAGCACTGGAATGCTGTATTTGCTCATGCAAAAGATCTTATTAAAAAAAGGGGGTATGTAAGGGTGGTTTCATTACAGTGGTTCAAGCTGTAGGAATGCTGAAATGATTAGAAAAGGGATAACAGCAAGATGGTATAAAACTGTACTTTCTGTTTATTTCCACCCTTCTGCTACTTACAATGAAGATGCATATAATGGTAAATGACATACACTGTTTAAAGTTGTTTGTATATGTGGAGAATATTGCCTTACAGATAAAAAACAGAAGCTAGAGAAAGAAAGATTAGAAAAGAGAGGGCTGGAAGTTGGGCCTAGAGCTCAGATAAAGAAGAAGAGCATAAAGTGCAGAATCCAAGAGCAGAGCTCAAGGAAATGCACCCAGAGAAAAGTGCAAGGGGAAAGGAGCACCAAGGAAAAGAGCCAGAGCATATTTTATATTCCCTTTTTATCCTTTCCTTGACCATGTGATTGAAACCAACCTAAGACAATAAAACTGACCAAACAAAAGACCATGTTTAACCCCCAGTGGACCAGACAAAAGGCAGACCCCCTGCATGCAATACAAACATTTCAGCCAACAGCCTTTGTTCTCTATCAGCTTGTCGGTGGGCTCAGGAGTTCCCTTTAGCAAGGAGATGGAGTTTGTGGCACAGCAATAAATGCCATTTAAAACTCAACCCTACAGGTGAATAAAAAATCCTCAATTGTATAGTCAAAGTTTTGTGTGTGTTTTTCTAATGCTTCAGCATGATGAATTAATGATTAGTCTAAATTATGCATAGATGTTTTTAAAGTTAGTATTTTTATTTAATAAGTACCACTAATTATTACTGCATCAAAATAATTAAAAAGTTTTAAAGTGCAGTGCTTACAGGGACAGTTCAACCAAAAATTTAAAATTCTATCATCATTTTGCAAGTTTTAATGACTGAGTCACTGAATCTTTCAATGAATCAGACATTTTGAATGTTTGAAAGTTTAAGGAATGAAGCAAATTACTTTTTATGAATGGCTTAATGAATTGGTGATTCACCCAATTTGTAAATACAGAATTATTCAGAAAAGAAACCAAAACTGCATTCTTGCTCGTGTCATACTGTAGAACTACCAGGAGCATTTTTGCCCAAATATCTTTAAATTTCTAAGTATGTATATTAAAATACCTTTAGTACAGTGGTTCTTAATTCCAGTCCTTGTGCCCCCCTGCGCCCTTCCCCTGTGCATATTTTGGACGTCTCTCTTATTAAACACACCTGATTCAGATCATCAGCTCCTTAGAAGAGCATGAACTGTGTTCCTATTGACTCCAAGTTTACTTCACTCCGAAACATTCATTAATGGATTTTCTCTAAGGCACTGCCTTCACACACAGACAAAACTTACCAAAGAGATGTGACATAATATACCTCTGTAAACAACAATTATATATACATTATATATACAATTATATACAAACGTCTTAAGTTATAGGGGTGGGGCTGGAATTGAGAACCACTGCTAGAATAATGATTTCTATAATTTGTGAATCCATTTGAATCGATAAACGACAGAATCATGATTCATGTAAAATCATGGCAAGCAACGCTAACATTTTAAGCAGAGCGTCTGGCTTTTCAGCTGGCTAAAAATACTTTGGTGGTCGCACGGCCATAATCTTGCACATTTGCATTTCATCAACTACACATTGACTGAAAACAGAAATACACCAACCTGCGATGAGACTAATCACTGAGCTGATTACATCGGTGGGGTGCAAAATTAAATGTTTGATATGTTTAGCCCAAATGGTGTTCAAGTTCAATGGATTTAATTGGGTTCAGCCTTGTGCATTATAGGGAATATTTAGGCATTTTTACAGATGGTTTGATTACTTTATGTCAAACGGTGTCAGAGTTTAATGACTTTAAGTAGGTACAGTATATTAAACATCTCAAACATATGGATTCAGTACCGTATATAAAAACATAACATCCGCAAAGAGTTTAATTGGTATGAAACCGCATGTCTAATAAATGTCTACTGTCAAACTAACGTTCCCGCCGTAGAAAGCAAATGCATGGTTTGCGCGGGGCCTGTCAACTAACCTTAGCTGATTTGGGGTGAATCTCAAGAACGTGCTCTAACGAAAACCATTTTTAATATATGAAAAGACTGAACTAAATGGTACGGAAAACAGCCAGTCTAAGCAAAAACTTCTATTAACCGTTTTCGACTGTATTCCTTAATACACGTACTAAATACTGTGAACGGCGGCAGCAGTTTTCGAGAAATTTCAATCACACCGTTAATCTACTTATAACTTCATTAAAACAACTGCTGCAAAACTAATCTAAGCAACATTGTTATAGTATTGTATTCATACAATCAACAAAATTTACTAAACTTACCTGAAAGCCCCCGTCACGAGTCGTCCGTTGTGTCCTACTGTTTGATACGCACGTATACTGTCCAACACCACGCCCATCCTACCACGTTAAAACGTATTTAAATAAAATAAAAATATCTTTAAAAAGTAAATGATAATATTCATATACTTTGTTTTCTATAGAACATACGAACATACGTTTTTATTTTAACGTTTTTAGAACGTTCCACTAACAATGCAGTGATAACTTTTTTATGCTAACGTTTTTAGAACGTTTATCAATGGCAGATAACGTTAAAACATTCTACTAACATTATTGCAAGGATTTTTTTTGATACCCATCTCAGTGGTCTATGAGAAGGTAATATATCCAGACAACCAAAAGTATATCTAAAGTATGTTAAACAAATCAATTCTGTTTTCTGTGTTGTACGTTTGATCATTGTTCTGTTTTCTGTGTTTTATTTTTCATTATATGCAAAGCAGCTTTGAAGCAATGCAACATTGTGAAAAGCGTTATATAAATAAACTTTAATTGAATTGAAATCAATATTGGCTGTTACATTATTAGCTTAAGGCCAAAATATCCAGTGATATGTTAAGTTCAGCTTTACTGTTTTAATAGGAAACATGCAACACAAGAAAAATTTGTTTGTCAAACCATTTCATTAAATGAAAAGATTTTGACTTTTTAAAGACCAACACAGTTCACAACTGTGTCTGTCAAATTGATGAGCAATAGTCCAAAATATATGCTTCCATTGTCTCATAGTGCATTAGATGATATTCAAAATGCATGGTGTCATCCCAGGGTCTTAGAGCGCTCATATTGCTGCAGCCTACCATGGGCAGTAATATAGCCCATAATTTATTTAAATGGTCCTTTCCATAAAATTTGTTTTCTTTATGCACTTATTTTAATCTTGCAAGCAAAAGTCAGTATATTTGAAAATGTCACTATAAACTCAACTTTAAAATATCTTGGGTGGTACACAATTCTACATTAATTTTATAGATCCAATGTATTTGTACACACCAAGCCAACTTTTGGCTGTCAGGCAATGTTAGGTGGTTTTTTAGATTAGTTTTGTTGGTGTGTTCCATGCCATTGGCTTTAGTCAGCTGCCATCAGCTGTTTTTTGGCTGATTCTGTATGTACAACTCTAGCTGGCCATCGACTGTAGTATGTCTGTTGTGTTCAAGGGCAACTTTTTTGTTGGCATTGCAAGGAGATATGAGGCGATGACACTATAGTTTCATCATCAGTTTCTCTAGTTTTACGTATGTGTTTAAATAAAATGAATATGTTTTGTTCTATAAACTACTGACAGCATTTCTCCCAAATTCCAAATAAATACATTTTGTATATATTGTGTATATATTTTATATATGTATTTGCAGAAAATGAACTCTGAAAAATATTTTATTGAGGTTTTCAGACCTCAAATAATGCAATGAAACAAGTTCATACTAATTTTTAAACAACAAAATACTATTGTTTTAATTAAGGAAGAGTTCAAACGCTCTCCACATTGCTGTTGGGTTACTTTATGCCACTTCTGGCACAAAAATAGAAAAAATCTGATCTAGAATTGATCTGACTGTGGCATGAGCATTGTCCTGCTGGAAAAAAACAACATTGTTTTGAGTTGGGAAACATTGTCAGAGCAGAAGGAAGCAAGTTTTCTTCCAGGACCACCTTGTATGTGGCTTGATTAATGCGCCCTTCAAGACGAATTTGCCCAATTCCAGCCTTGCTGAAGCACCCCCAGATCATCACAGATCCTCCACTAGATTTCACAGTGGATGCAAGATACTGTGGCTTTTATGGCTCTCAAGGTCTCTGTCTAACCATTAGACCACCAGGTGTTGGGCAAAGCTGAAAATTGGATTTATCAGAGAAGATGATCTTACTCCAGTCCTCTACAGTCCAATCCCTTATGGTCTTTTGCAAACCTTAGCCTGGCTCTTTTTTGCTTCTCACTGATGAAGTGCTTTATTCTAGCTTTGCACAATTTCAGCCCTGCCTCTAGGAGCCTGTTTCAAACTGTCCTCGCCATGCACTTCAACCCAGCTGCCATTTGTCACTTGATGTCATCCTACAGTTTGTTACTGAATTAAACAGAATTAAACCCTTCTACATCCTACAGAATTAAACCCTTCTTTTCCTCACTCAAAGCTTTTCTTTTCAACTCTTTTGGCATGGTCAATAGTTATTAGTTGATTCCTCTTGGAATTCAACAGACACTGGAATGGAATGGCTGCCATAAATGTAGAGATGCTGATTTAAGAAATAGTTGAAATAGATGAACACACACATCAAATCTCCTGAGCCATACAAGAGCAACCTCTGAGCTCAATTTTAATCTCTCAACTACAAAGCCTTTAAAAGGTGCCTGCAAAATACATCATCAGATTCAGTTTGAAGGAAGGCCGTGCATGCAAGATGTGGCAAAGCGACACAGCATCGTGTTCCCCATCTCAGGGAACCGGGTTACATACGTAACCTGAGATGTTCCCTTCCGAGGGAACTTGAAACTGCATCAGGTATAGGGATGTTAATGCCCACTGCGCCACAGTGAGGCAAGGCCTGCCCCTGGATGCTGTGAAACATTGGCACAAAAACATCAGGAGCAGACTTGTCTACCCAGGAGCACCTAAGCACCTGAAGTTGAATTCAAGTCTTGGCTGTAAAGTCTAATAAATGTGTGTGGAGAGGACCAGCCTGCTGCAGCACAAAAATCACTTAGAGATGCTCCCCTAGACAGAGCTTTAGATGATGCTACACCCCTGGTAACATGGGCTCTTATACCCAAAGGTGCCTAAGTCACTGGGGTCGTAATAGCAGGATAATAGCAGGCCAGGGTAATAGCATCTTTGATCCAGTGAGATAAGTACTGTTTTGTGATTACATTACCTTGGTTGTGGCCACCAAAACAGACTAAGAGCCTAGAGGTCTTATGCTACTGGCCTGAGCGGTAAACATTGATCCTCAAAGCTCTAAATGGACACAGTAAGTGAAGCCTTTCTTGCTCCAGTGACTCAAACGGCGGAGGACAAAAGAGTTGAAGTACCACTGGGTGACCAGCCGCCGGGAATATAGTCTGATCTAGGGTGCAAAATGGCTTTAACAAAGCCAAGGGCAAATCCAAACAGGCAGGGTCTACTGATAGAGCCTGAAGATCCCCTACCCTTTTTGAGTGAAGTAGGAGCTAAAAGTGGAGCCACCTTAAGAGTCAGAAACTTATCCAAGGCTGACTCTAGGGGCTCAGATGGAGAGCCCAATAGTTAATTCCCAAGAAGGGACCCACATGTCACAGAAAGGCCTCAGCTGTCTGGCATCATGCAATAAATGAGACACCAAAGGTTGTCTCCCAATAGAGGCTCTATTGACAGGTTTGTGACTAGCAGACACAGTAGGCACATAAACCTTGAGGCTAGCCGGGGCCAACCCTGCAGAGAGGCGCTCCTGGAGAAACTCCAGCACTATACCAACAGGGCAGTGAACCGGATTTCCTAGTAGATGAAGCTCTGGAACACAGAGTGGTCTCTACAACCTCGGTTGAGAGCCTAGAACTTAAAAGCTGTCTCTCCTCGGAACCACAGTTTCAAATCTTGGCCAGGGATTTGAAACTGTGAAATTTGAAACAAATCTTGGCCAGGGGTGAAAGATCGACCCCCGAGCCTAAGACAGAAGATCCCTCTGGACTGGGAGCTCCCAAGGGACTCTGCCCCGGAGAGACATTATGGCTGGGGTCGGCCAGAATGTAGACAAACTTGGTCCTGGTGAACCATGGGTGGGACTCCCGAGAACAAGTCTATCTGTGAAATTTAATTCAATTTTATTTATATAGCGCTTTATACAACATTACATTGTTTCAAAGCAATCTTACATATAATATAAAATAATTATAATAAAGAACAGAACAAATGTCACACATGTTCTACAAGAATACATGGTATTATTGCAAATAATTTGTGAGATGTATAATAAGACTAATTAGACATACTAGGTTTGTAGTAGGTTAAAAAAAGGGACTGAACCAATAAAACTACAAAATCATTAAGCAAGATATGCCGTTCCAGCTAACATGGAGATGGCATCTAAAAAGACAACATCTTTGCCATGTCTGTACCATGGCATCCAGCCTCAGAAGAGCTGGATGAACCAGAGGGGACAATTTGTTGACCCCTTTGGAGGTGAACAGATCCATTTCTGCTTAGCTTGTGTATGGAGCCTCCATTCCCTAGAACTGCACACCAGCCTATGAGGGAAGCGTCCGTCAGAAGAATCCTGCAATGGCATAACGCTCCTAGAGTAGGATCCAAGGTAAGAAACCGGGGTCTGAGCCAAATAGAAAGGGTTCAAAGCCCTCGGTGCGTAACCCTTACCACTCTTAGTAGGTGGATTTTGGGATGAAACCCATTTTTTTTACCAGAACTGAAAAGGTCTCATGTGCTCGGAACCTGGAGGACTGTCAGGTGCAGAACACTGCCCACAGCAACAAGGATCGACTCAACACGTGCAGGAGACAATTGTGCCCGCATCATAGTGAAGTCCCAAATTACCCCAAGAAAAGTAGTTCTCTGGACAGGAGAAAGCATACTCTTTTTGGGGTCAAATTTCAGCCCTAAGCACCTCCTATTAGCTAACATGACTAATTCTTGGGAGCTGGCCATGACTAGCCAGTAGTCTATGTAGTTTAGTATCCAGATGCCCTGGAGTCTCAAAGGAGCCGGGTACTGCTCTCCTATTACTACAGTCTGCAAAATGCTATTGAAACAAGGAGGACGGGAGATGGGAGTCAAACTGAATACTGTACACTCTCTACTGTATTTAACAGCCATAGGGACAAACTGGGCAGAAGTTTCCATGCTACGAGAAAGTGCAAGAGAGATACCATCCTGTCTATTTGTCCAGTCTCCTGAAACAGAGACTGACAAGAGAAATCTGGACAGATGAACCCCAGGGTGCTTCTATCCCCGAAACCCCTGGGGTGGCAGGGAAAGCAGAAGCATCCACTGGGGGCTTCAAGGGAGGTCTGGAATTGGATTGGAATTTAAAGGGACCCCCTTGTGGGGCTGGCCCCCAATATGCTGTTGGCATCAGGTGTTTTTCTTTGCAGCCTTTGAGGAGATCACGGTCCTCAGATCAAATCTCCTCTTAGGCTGCAAGGACTGCATGTGCTGCTCAGTCCCTATAGGTCTCTGTGGGGGAGCTTAAGCTGCCACAATGCTTTCTGTTGCTGCCTGTAGGCAGCAGAAGATTTAATGGAAGAAGAGTTGGATGGACCACCTGACGCCCCAGCTACCTGGCCTTGGCAGCGGAGGAGATACCTGAATATCTCAGATTGCTTCTTAGCCTCACGGTATCTGTCCATGACAGAACAAACAGTGTCACCAACAGACACTGAGGAGCAATCAGAGCGTCCAGCAAGAAGGCCTTATCCCTGCCCTGATTGCTGGATAGGATGAACAACAGGTGCCTCTCTGTTGCCCCTAAAGCAGCCATAGAACAGTCGAGGATGAGATCTCTGGCTCGGTGGAGCTTTTGAACCATCTTGGCCCAGGTCTTTAAACAGATCAGCCTGGTACGCCTGCAAAACTGCCATAGTTTGTCATAATATGTGTGCGGTTTGTCTAGGAGCAGAGCACACTAGATGCCCTCAGTGTGAATCTCGCGTTCTCCATCGAATCTGTGCACAAATGTAATATACTACATATAGGTTTAATATATGGACATTGGATATATTGACATAGAATCTTCTAAAAATATATATATATATATATGATGTATACTTTTTAGAACTCATATATTTTTTCTGCTTTCTGAACACTAGCTGCTTCCTAGCGCTAATATCTTTTTTCCCCTCACGCTTAGACCTGACTAACATGCAGACAAATTGTCCTCCTTGAAGACAAGAATCTGATAACATATTTTGCAGACGCCTTTTTTGCGTTTGTGGCACGCAATGCTACATCACATGGCCTTGACCTGCCTATAAGTAGGCCTGATTTTACACTTGATCCGATTCAGGCGCCATATCAAAATCATTCCTGCAGTAATGTTAGCAGAACGTTCTTTCACGTTATATATCACATATATCAAAAACTTTCTAAAAACATTACAGAACTAAACAAGTTTAAATAATGTTTTTATAACCAGGCAAAAATGTTTTTTTTTATTGAATAAAGTTGAATTAGATGTTCAAAGCAGCTTTTTTTTTGTTTGTTATTTTGCCAGGGAGCAGATTGCATCTGCAGAGCTGTTTGATGGTTTACTCTACCATCTTAATTAGTGGTATTTCTGGGGCTGACTGATGGATTATGGTTTCTCTCTTTCTCTCAGACACCTGGATGTCTATGCCCAGGTGGCCTGTTAAGAGTAAGTGCTTGTTGATGTTTTGTTCAAACCATTAATGAAATAATAAAAAACATATCACCGACAGTGTTCAAATAATAGTCTTCAATCATGAAGGCTGGCTCTTCAGCACATACTATTATCAATCAAGCCAATAATTTAATAATTTAATTTATCCATCTAACAAGATCTAAAACAAGAAATCACAATTTACGAGATATATACAGATATATGCCATTTTGCATGTTTTTATAAAATGTAACAACTTGCTTTGCTTTGCTTCTAAAACTGGGCTGTCCAAACTTGCTCCTGAACAGCTTCATTCCTGCATAGTTTAACCACAACCCCATAACCCCAAACTCACCTGATCCAGCTAACCACAGTTTCCAGGTCACTTAAAAATTACATTGTCTAGTGTTTGAGCTAAACTCTGCAAAACAGTGGACCTCTACGAACAGAACTGGACACCCCCATGTTGATGAAATGTGACCTTTGCAACCTTTAAAATTATGTATGATTTGTTGGAATTGTGGGTGTTTCTGTAGCTCAATTGATAGTGCATTGCTTTAACAGTGTAAAAGATTGCGAGTTTGATTTCCAGGGAACACATACTAATAAATTGTATACCCTGAATGCACTGTAAGTCACTTTGGATAAAAGCGTCTGGCAAATGCATAAATGTAAAATGTTAAAACCAGACAAAAATTAACGAGCTACACCTGCCTGAAGCACCAGCCCTTAAAAAGAGAACAGGAAAATATAGTAATATTTTATGGTTTATTAAAACATTGGATTTAGGAAGGTACACCACTCATAATCGTATAAATACAGAATTTTAGACGTTTAACTGCTATTGGGCATTGGGATTTTCTCAATTTTGTGAAAACCTCATATTACACCAAAACTGAAAATTTTCACCTGTTTTTGCTTGTAGTTTGTAATTAGCCCACGATCATTCCCATTTATTTTGCCCGCACGGGTCACAAGTATTTATATAAATATGCTTATTAAATGTTTAAAGAGCCTAAACCTCAGTAAATAGTTTTCTGCAGAAAGTAAAGCTTTAGTAATTTAATAAAATGAGCAATACTTGTTGCAGAGTTGTTCGCAATGTTACATCTGATTTATGGAGCAGATTGTAGCTCTAAATTATTTTTACCTGACACCCAGACAAGGTAAAAAAACATTTGGGCCTTTAAAAAACAGAAAATGTTTTATTGTCCGCCAGCTGGAAGAAAAATCAAAATGACAACTATATTGTTCGTTAATAATTGTTCGTTGTAATTTTTTACCAAACCTCTTTCAGAGACCTTGGCACCCCTTAACTGCAATGTAGATTTGTGTACTTTGTGTATTGCCACCCAGAAGAAATTACCGGTGTCTTGCTTACTAAAGTTGACTTCCTTCTCTAGTATCACTTTAACAGCAGCATTGCATTTATCAGCTCCGGGTTTATCACATTTACTGTTTCATGTAATGGAATATTCATTCTTATCTGGTCATTAAGTGTTGTTAGCAGTGTTATATCCTTTATCTCTATAATTGGTCTAATGTTATTTACCTTTTCATATGTTTATTCAAATAAATTTTCTTTCATTACAACTGTGTCTTTCTTGTGTTGGTAACCAGAGGGTCTACAGGTTAGCTGTATCTCCCAAATCCTTCAGATAAGTTAGGTGATAACTCTGATTTACATAATTTTATTTTACTGAATAGTCCATATGGATCTTTCTTATACCGTTAAGGTGAAATTCCTTTGCTGGTGTCCTGAGGTAAAGGAGGAATGGGTCATCTGACACCTACAAACAAACACACACACACACACTTCAGGTGACGTTTAATAAAAAGAGACTACTAGATTAATAAAATAAGACTCCTAGATTAATAAAAGACTCCTAGATTTCGGCTTGTATTCCTTCTTGGATATGTATATAATAATTTTTAGAGGATTGAGCTGATTTTTTTGGCAGGCCTACTCATTACCACTTCACATAGCAGAACTATATTTAATCAAAATTAAAGTGTTTTAAAATGTTGTTCATAAAAGATTATATATAATGCACATTTTCCATATTGCAGATTCTTTTATTGCTATATTAAAAAATAGATGACCTTGCACAATGTATGCACACTTTACTGGTTCTAGTACCCAAGCGTGTTTCTGTAATAATAAAGATGCAAATCAGCAATTCAAAAAATACATCCACCATATATTCTGCTGCTAAGACACAAAAATATTAACTCTCTTGGCAAACGGTCCATTGACTGTCAACTCCCACGACAGTGCTCACTGCTAGAGATGAACTTGATAGTCCACTAAACTGACTCAGTCATGCAATATTCTTTATTAAAATAGTTTGTTGATTATATTTTTTCCTCATGTAGGTAATAAAGTTCTATTTGGTATTTGTGTGTTTTCTTTGTGGGAAATGCTTTTTCCTGCTTTTTAAAAAAAATTATAAGTAGAAAGAAAGTGGGCTTTCAGTAAAAGAAATTTGCCCTCATCTTGACATTAACAATTGAACAAATGCTGTGGCCCAACATTCCCCTACATTAATAAAGGTCACCCAACCAAAAAGTGGAAGGCTAACTCTTAAGAAAAGGTCAAAGCTGCTGGTTCTCTGTTAAAAACATAATGCGAGTTCTTGTAAACAAATGCAGGGTTAGCCAACTGTTAACTATCCTATGTATGTCAACATAAATGTTTTTTGCTGGTCTTTATATTTGAGGTATTGGAATTATAATAGGTTTTTCCTCTGCTGAGCTTCGAAGGAGCTGTTTGTTGGGCTGTTTGTATAGAGCTGTCCATTAGCCAGCTCTGAAACTGACCATTCATGCACAGAAGTGTCCCATATCGGCTGGCCTCTGGAATTATTCATGGAATGATGATTTGTAAAACACTGAGCAGGTTATCACAGTGTAATGGAAACACCAGGCTCCGCCCCCAGTCAGCAATCCCATTCACCTGAATACTAATCACATTTACCTGTTCATCATTTCACAATCACCACCTGCACTATAAGAGCACACACTTCCTTCAGGCACATTGTCTGGTCTCTAACTGGAAAATGACTCATTCCCATGCAAGTTACTTGCCTGATACTGGTTGTCTCCGTTGGTTGCCCCGTGTTCTACAGTGTCTGTGTGTGCTCCAGTGTTTCCCCAGTCTGCTCTCTTATCAGCTCCTGGTAACCATCGTCATCTATTCCGACTCCCACTATCTGTTAAAGACATCAACTACATTACAGATCTATCTCCGTATACTCAAGGGCAATTAAACTATTGCTACTCACCTGTTTCCCTTATCTCTGTTTATATCTCAATAAAACCGCCTGTTTGGTACTTACCCATCTGTGTTCCTGAGTCTGCTTCTGTTACATATAGTAAATATAGAGGCTCTCCTGTGTGATGAACTTCCTATTATACAACAGTTAGGTACGGTGTTCTAATGAGCATGCATTTGTGATAGTGAGAAATCTTTCATAAGTGAAGTTTTCAAAAACGTGTTGTTCATTGAAAATCACCCCCTCCACAGAACCCCATTCATGTTTGCACTGATACTAAAATGACGAGAGTTTAAAAATATACAAAGCAATCTTCAGAAGGCTGAATAATAACAATGTCAACATGTAGTGACAAGCCCTCTACAGCTGCCATCAGCCAGCACTACTACTCAGACTAGGAATTATGAAATCTGGCTGCAGCACACAACTCTTGAAAAAAACTCTTTCAAAAAAGTCATAGCTCTGTATCAGAATGTCATAGAGACTTGGTAGTGTGCTCCAATTGCTCATCATAGCAAGCAGCAACAAATGGTGACATTTCAAACCAAAAGCCACACCATAGCTACCCCTTACAGTACCCTAGCAACCACTCCATTGACTTCTATTGATTAAGATGAGAGGCATCAGAATACCGTAGGAACAAGTGGGTGGCCTCTCTTGACTCATGCTGGCAAGTAGTCTTTAACTATAAATATAGAAACTGTCCAGCCAGCCATGCTCTATTCAACCATTTAGGGCACCCTAGCGACATCTCAGCAACAGAATATCATAAAGACATGGGCTGTCAGTGGGCTTTAGGTATTGCCCCAGCAACTTCCAAGCCACACCCTAGCAACCATTTAGAACACCCTAGCAACTGCATAACATTATGAATTAGCTATATTTACATACATAAATCTTACTAAATCATGCTAGCATATGCTAATACATGCTAGCATCATGTTAAAACTGAAATATTCTGGCCTTAGTTTTGCCATGGCAAGCACCACTTAAATTTTCTTCAGAAAATGTACCTGTATAGTTACTATTATTATTATTTTTATTATTAATGTTTACATTTGATGGCTAGTGTGATAACATCTTTCTGGGTTTAAGCTGAGGTGATTTTTCCTCTGTTGTTTTGTCTTTGCCAAAACGGTCATGATATGTTTTCACATACAGGTAAAACTGGCTGTTGTGTTGTTTCCACTGTTCAACAACTTGTTTCTCCATCTCCACTGTCTAATGGTCTTATAAATCAGCTTGTTTCATAATCACTATTACATAAAGTCTGTCATTCACCTCCGTCTTTCATTGACTACTTGTGTAAATCCAAACTTAACTATATGGGTGTGGTACAGTTTTGGACAGGAAAGCATCCAGTAAGATAGGAAGACACTGTCTGACCGACATTTCAAATGACAAACCAATGTAGGATTTGTTTGCAACAAATGTTGTTCCTGTCTTAGCTGTTGTTGTGCTTTGACTAGTTACACTATGATGCCAAATGCCAAGTGTGAATTCTTCTTCAATTACACATGACAGAATATTAAAGCTATTTCTGTGTTTTTTGTGATCCAGACATGGGAAATCAATTTTCACAGGCTTCACAGAATCCTTAGAATTGAGTTGTCACCTCACTAGTCACGAAACATGTAAGAACCAATGAGATTCTGCATTACTGATGTTAAGCCAGCGTGCTGCCATGTTTGGTGTAGTTTTTCAGAATTTTATAAGACAGATTTTATATAAACATTGTATATTTGTTTAGCTTCTCCTAGGATGCCTTGAGGCAATTTATGGGCAAAAAAATCATTTTTGGGTGGATTTATTCTTTAAAGTTAAAGGGTGACATTTTTGTGGCACTAAAGACATCAAATGAAATTGCCAAAATAATGATCAGAGAAACATTCTTTCCACCCTCCCATGCATCAGGTAGTGACCACCTCAAATGATGTATGGCATGCACCATGAGCTAGAAGTTAACATGTCAGATGCTCAGACATACAGAACATGGTTTAATAGCATTTCAGGGTGACATTATTTACATTCTTCAGAAAGTCAACATACCTGTATTAAAAAAACCTAAAACTTAAGTGGAAGAGGGCACCTGCACCTGTGTGGGTGGGGACTGACTGTTTGACCTGTTTAATATTCACACACCTACATGCAAGAAATGTAAGCTGATGGGACCTATTGAAAAACTATTAATTAAACTGTTGAACCTATTGATTCTTTTAATGTGTTGCAATTCAAGCCAACCCATTAGAGAAGACCTTTCAGCAAAAAAAAATAGACTTATGTCAACACTATAGCTGTTGGGACCTCGGTCTGATCACCTCAGGTTTTGTTCGTCTGTGTTCCTGGTCTTTTGTGTTTTGTTTTGTCAGAGCACACAGTCTTTGTTTTGACAGTTCGCCATGTGCCCTGCTGTCTTTGTCTACCCTACCTCCTTGTTTTCTTTGTTTCATGTTATTCCCTGCACATATCTACCACTACCTCTTGTTAACTTCCCTTATAGTTCCCTAGTGTTTTCTCATGTGACACTCTCATAACACCTGCTGCTTCAGCATATCCACAGTCCTCATCTGAAACAGACCAACTCTCGTCCAACACTAACAACATCTGATGAGAGATATAATTATATCTGTATACAACTTTAACTTGGCACTGCATCTGTGGTAGAAGAGCAGTGAAAGATTGCTCCTGAGATTGAGATATTTATTGATTTTTGGTGTTATCTTCAGACAATATACTCTAAATACTCAATTAACTCAACTACTGTCACAGATGTCAGTAAGCAGTGATGTGATTGGAGAAGTGAGTTGCTGAAAAATGCTAATTAAACAATATTAGATAGCAATAGATCTATCTGTAATAAGGCCCCTGGAAACTAATGCTTAAGGCTATATTAAAAAAAAATTATTCAAGAATTCTTAAGAATCAAAATATTACACCAATATTTTTCTGCTTTGCCATTTTGCAGTTTCTTGATTTATTTTTTTATTTTTTCTTGTGTTCTATAATTGTTTTATTCTTTGATTGTGAAGACAAGCCTGTGGTGTTTAATAACAGCATGTTGCACCTTTTGAATAAGGTTAACTTTACTGTAATTTGTTTCCTGTAAGATAACAGTGACACTATTCAATGGATTGTACAGTCAGACTTTAAAGTGTAGAAACATGACTTACAAAAATAAATGTTCACCTGAGTAAAGTGTGACTGCCGTGTTCTTCTGTGTTTACACATATGAAAGGACAAATGTTTTTTTGAACTACAATAATCAAAGCAAGCAAATATGATTTACTTAAATATCTATTATTATTTTTGGTCATAATAAATAGTTTAGATTAGGTGTTCTAATAAAAATGAGAAAAAAAACATTAGGTGTGTGTGTGTGTGCATGAAAGAGAGAGAGAGAGAGAGAGAGAGAGAGAGAGAGAGAGAGGAAGAGGAAGAGGAGGAGTGTGCACCGAGCTGCTCTGAGCATGTGGTGTTTGTTTGAAGTGTGTGTGGCTGAATCCATTCAGCTATCCGTGTGAGACAGAAGCAGTATAGTCAGTCTCCTCATCCGTCTTCTCGCTCGTCTTTTTCAGTCCAGGATGGTGTATGGGAGCCAGCTATTACAGACAAGTTTGTTTCTACTAACAGCACAGCAGTTTGCAGCACTATAGAGGCTCACTTTTAACTGAGCATTCGAGAACATGAAAGTAACGCAATCGGGAATGTGGAAATCCGTTGTCATCCTGCTGGCCATTGTGTGCGTGTGCGCGAATGTGCCGGAGGAACCAGCGGACAGAGCGGCTCAGTCAGACGGATACTGCAGCTGGATAACGCGGGCTCAGCCTCAAGGACCCGGGGGCAGGAGGGAGGGCTTCAGTGAGTTTAGACTGCGAGTGGAAGGAGACCCGGAGCACTATCAGCCCGGCAGCACTTACCGAGGTACGTTTCAACTACTGTCAGGACCACCGGCACTGTGGAAATACGGTCTGTGTCTCAAAACCTACCATGTTTAGGCATTATATCTTTATGCCCAAAAGACAGGGGAGACCAGATCAAGTTGTCAAGCAGGAAAGTTGTCCCAAGAGCTATATCTTTGTATGAATTTGACTATATATGTTTCATTCATTTTTTTTTCCGTGGAAGTGTTTTTATGTTGGTTTTAAAAAAAAACCGTGTAATGTAAAACTGTTACTTAATTTTGCATTTGCCTTCTAACTATAAACTACTTATAATAAAAAGGTGAATAAAGGTTAAATAACCTAAATACAGAGTGGAAGACAGCTTTTTGTTTTTGAACAGTGTTTTATGTTATATTTAAGAAACGTAATTTTTGAATTGCTGTCAATAAAAAGCATGTTTCCATTGTGACCCCTCGTCTGATATGAGCACTTCACACTATTTGTCTATACAGAAATTGTGATTATAAATTGAATCTATCCAAAATTTTCACAACAGTATGTTGCTCCAGTCTCCCCATATGATAACCTATACCAAATTGTTGCCTCTGCCTATAGTGCCTAAAAATGCTGCCTAAGTAGGTAGCTCAATACATAGGGTTTCAAGATGTTTAGAGTGACTACATTGCTGTGAATATCCATGTCAATGTTTGTTATGTTTAAGGTATTGTTTAAGTTATGTGTTATGTGTTAACTGACAATGATCAAGGTTTAAGAAAAGGTAATGAGTAGCAGGAATTGAATAAACAAGTGTTTTAAAGAACAAAAGGGTTACACTTTATTTTAGTGTTTTTCTACAGTGTAATTATACATTTAAGTACTGGGTACTATTAATACAGCATGTACATATTATAGCGGTAGTATTAAGTTTTTTGGGTTAGTTGCAATTAACTGTTATTACTATATTACATGCAATATATATAACAAAGACACTGTAAAATACAGTGTTACCCAAAAACCTATAGCAATGATTGTTATGTATGACTTGAAAGGCTACTGTATCATTATTGCATGTTATCTTATTAACTACCATGAGTTTTTCTGTTGCACCTGTGAAAGCAATTATACTGTTTTTTTTTTGATAGATTTATTATTGTGATTATTTCCAGTAACCCTGTATGCAGCAAATCCTGCATACTTTAGAGGCTTCACTCTTATTGCTCTGAAGGAGGGGCACAATGGAGACCAGGAGGAGGATTATGCAGGACGTTTCCAGGTGAGGGTTAGAGCTTGAGTCATGCTCAATTAAAATGCAGATTCATAGACTTTTGGGAAATATATGTCTGTGTGTATCAAGTGATCAGGTGGTTCTGGTAGGGTCATTGACAGCAGTGGAAAAAGTATTAAAAACAGAAATGAAACTAACCATATAGCTGCGCATAGTTAAAAGAGCAAAACAATGGGCTATGAAAAGAAAAAAGGTAAGGAAATACCTTCCATATATTTTGTTTCAAAATTCATCAGTCACTTAATAATATGACAAATATGCAGTTTATTGTAATTAATTTCATGATTAATTATTAGTAGCAGCATTTTATTAGAATAACAGAGAGGCAGGGTTGATAAACGATAAACAGGATTGGCAGAGGCAAGACAGAGGCGTAAATGCTCAGAATTGTCACCAGGGAAAAACAAAACTTTACGATGACTTGGTGAAAGCCTGGGGTTTATATACACAAGAGTTAATGAGCTACAGGTGGAACAGGAAGTAACCAATCCTGGGTACTGCTACTCTGGAGACTGTTCCCTCTGGTGGCGTGGAGGAGGTGGAGCAGGAACCTCCATAACAAGCCACACCAGGCAAAGACTCTTACATCAACACCATATGCTGTCTGTCCACACGATCTCTCATGCTATGTCAGAGAATCAGAAATGGAAGAAAATTAGTTAGTTAATAGTTAGGGAGACCTATAAGTCTATTGTAATATTGTATTTTGTGAAATTTGATCAGTTCTGTTTTTGTGGTATTAGTTGGTACGGAAGCCCTGAACTGCAACGTGATAAAACAGGGTGAAGCAAAAGTAGTCTTAAAATATTTGGTTTCCTCCTTCTTTTCATTTTTTTTCTCCTCAAATTTTGATGTCTCATCCAAATAATTTTTTCTCTTCCAAAAAAATCTCCCTTAGTCTCCCAGAGAAAAATAAAAATGCTTGCTAGCTAAGAATTAGCATGTGCTATGAGCACATTATAATTATTTATAATTATAATTATATTATTTCATTACAAGAATGAAATCTTGCACTTACAATTCTTTAAATATATTGTAGAAAAACACATTTACAAGAAGGTTTTGAAAACCTTAATCAGATGAAAATAAAGTTACATATGCTTGAAACGCATGTCCCTCATTCATGGGTCTACGACAAATGGTGCTGGACGAGTTACAAGTAAGGTTTTGTCCAAAAAAAAGAAGCAGCACTATCATAATAATAGGAATGCTAAAGAACAATAGTGATGCTTTGCTTTGCAAGCACTGCTAATAAAAAAGATCTTTAGATTTTCCCCTTACTGTAAAATGGATGCCTGTGGTTAAATGCAACAACCTATTAGCAAAAGTTCTCTTGTGAGAAACCCTACTGAAGAGCATCTGGGATTACTTTACAAGGTCCATTCAGCAGGTAGTTCTCCAGCATACTCCAGTGTTAAACCAGTACTCTGTACTCTGGTTAAACCAGTGATATGTTCAAAGCATAAAATTATAAGACACAGAGAAATACAAAAGGTAATGATAAGAACAGCCCACTTTGGTGTAAAAAACATGAATGAGCGAAGAATGTTTCAGGCTTTGCATAGGCATAGAAGTTTATACCACTAGTTTGCCACTGAATCATAACAAATCCCCAAACAATTTAACTATAAATGTCTCAGGTTACAACTGTAACCCTTGTTCCCTGAGAGAAGAACAAATGCTGTTTCATAATGACAGCATTTGAAGCATGTGTAAAACCGTTTTAATATTGTTTGTTTTTGCCTGATGATGTAGCATGTTATGATGGACCTCAGAAGCTACAAAAGGACACTGGAACATATGGAAGTTAGTATCTGAATGGTCAAAGCAAGAAGGCTTGAGGTTATCACGATGTGTGGCAAAGAGAGCCAGTGTCTCATTTCCCTCTCAGGTAGCAAGGGTTACAGTCATAACTTGAGATTTTTCCTTTTCTAGGTAGCTTGCACTGTGTCGTATAATGACAATTCGGGGGGAACGAAATACCCAGTGGGCCACACAGACTAAAGTTTATTCTGGTGTAAAGCCTGTCTGGGCACAACTCAGGATGAGAGGACATGAGAATCTGACATGGAAGAATGATCTAAACTATAGAATTTTATAAAAGTGTCTGGTGAGCCCTAACCTGAAGAGGCAAAGGCAAAGTGCTGCAAAGATTCCCTCAACAATCCAGTTACTAATTTGTTTCAAAGCAGGGGAACCCTTTTAGGAGCCCCAAAGCATACAAACAACTGAGACTTCCTCCACAAAGAAGTCCTTTGCACATAGGCCTCCAAAGCCCAAAGAGGGCAAAGCAAATTACTCATGAGGTGGAGGATGAAAAGCATGAAGTGCCACATAACATGCCACATTTTTCATTTGCTTGGAAAAGAACTCCAAACAGGAGGGAGATGCAGAAAGGGCCTGCAGGGCCAACCTTTTGAGAGATGTAGTAGCTAGCAGGAAGGCCATCCTGAATGAGAGAAACTTCTCTGACACCTGGTTAATGGGCTCAAAGGGTTTCAGAGATAGCCTCTCTAAAACCACTGACAGGCCCCACTCCAGTACTCTAGACTGAATTGGAAACACCAAAAAGAAAAGAAAAATAAAATGGTCCATCACTTAATAGTGCATGGAACACGGTTATGGCCACCACATAGACCTTAAGTGTGGAGGGGGAAAGACTCCCAGACAAACAGGTCTGGAGGAACTCCAGCACTGAAGTCACTGGGCAGTTAAATGGGTCCAACTGGCATTTTCTGCACCATAAGGTGAAAACATTACACTTTATGGGTGAAAACATGACCCTCTCCTAACCGAGGATCAAAGTGATCAAGAGAAAAGCGTACAGACTCAGATGTCTAGACCATGGCATAACAAAGGGGGTTATGTGAACCAAGGTGGTCAGAAGAATTCTTCTGAGATGCGTACAGATCCACTTCCACCTAGCAGAACCTCCTCCAAATCATTTCCACCATCTTGGGATGACGTCTCCATTTCCTTGGCCCCTTGCTTGACAGTATGTCTGCCCCCAGATTCTGATCCCCATTAATGTAAAAAGCTCAGACCAATGTAGGGGTCTCATGTACAGCAGACCAAAAGGTATTATGTTGGATGCAGCTGCCATAAGCCCCAACACTCTTTTAAAGTGTTACACTTTGATAGCATGGCCTAGCCTGCTTTCAGTACTAGCAGCCAGGATAAACTCGATACGAGCATGAGACAGCTTTGCCCACACTGTATTTGAGTTTCACACTACCCTCAGAAATGCAATTCTCCACTAGGGTGAATTCCCCCAAAAGCAAACATAAGGAACTTACTGTGAGAGGGAAAAATGAGAATCTAGAAGTGTGTGTTATTTAGATCAATCATGACAAACTTGATTTGATTCATGATAAATGGGATAGTTAACATCTTTAACCTGAAACCCCCCAGAGAACAGTTCAGATACTGCAGATAAAATTGGACACAAAAGTACTGGCTGTAGAACCCGGCTTCTCTCTCGGAAGGAGGAACAGATGCTATGGCTCCCTATTGCCAAGAGAGACTGCACTTCTAGCTCCAACACCCAATAGTGCTCGGTGTTGACTACAATCCAAACCACCCCAATAAACCTGGAAGGTCAGCGCTCATATTGAATTGTGTAGTCTTCCTGTACCAAGCACAGAACCCATTGAGACACATTGGGAAGGGCCTTCCTTGTCTCTAAATAATTCGCCAGGGGAATCAACCTCTCAAGGCTGACATTCTGTGTTTGTGTATGTGTTTGGTATCCTACAGCAGCTGACTGGCAGGAGAAACACAAACCACATTTTCTACAGTCAAACTCAAAAGGACCACTGTGTTAGCTGCTACACTTTGTGTGCACTGAAAATGTGTCCCAAAGCACAAAAGGTGGCAGGAAGCAAACATTAATTTTTAATAAGACTTAACCCCCTCCTTGATGCCCAGGTGGTGTAACCATAGATTTCTCTCCATGGCCACCACATCTGACATGGCATTTGATGCCTTCTTAGTGGCCTGGAAAGCAAGATCTGTGGCTTGACATAGTTCTTTAATATTGTCGTGCCAACCCCCCAAAATGAGATACATTCTCTGTTCATTCTCTTTCAAGCCTATGATGGAGGAATAATTATGCACAGTGGAACTCGAAATATGGGACCAGAATGGTCTTTTACACGATTTTGACACCTCAGTATGGAGGTCAGGAAAGAAAGGCAAGCACTGACACGGAGGCTGTGTTTGTGTTTGCAGGAAATACTGGTTTGCTCTTTTTCTGAAATGTCCTCAGAGAAGGACATTTCTAGCATTGCTGTCTCGCTAGGGGTGGAAGAAGCCACAGTGCGGGCATCCGGATGCCCCCAGCAAGACCACTTGACCTGGCTGATGAGGGTCGAGAATGGGCCAGGTCCATTTGTAATCTTCACAATTGCAAATGCTGTGCCACCTTGGTGGATGTGGGTCCTGAACTGTGAGGAACTGCTTTATGAAACATAAAGGCAGGCAGGAGCAGAGAGTTCTAACATAGAACATTCAACTTCACAGAAGCTAACTTCCATATATTCTGGTGTCCTTTTGTAGCTTCAGTGGTCCATCATCACATGCTGCATTATCACCCAACACCAATTAAGATTGGACTAGTTTTACATGTGGTTCAGACACCATTATGCTGAGGGTGTTCCCAAAGTGTCATTATACAGTGCAGCATCTCATTTCCTCAAAAGGAAACTCCAATTTTTAAACATGGCAATGCATATCAAATCAAGCAAATGTAACCTGATTTTGATTTGATTAGTCTGCAGAACCTTAAATACATTTTCTACAATTTCTACAATCAAACATTGTAAGCACAATATTTCATTCTTATAAAAAATTAAGAAAAATGAAAACTGAGAAAAGAAATTTGTATGAGAGAACAATTAGGAGACAAAAAAATTTTGAAGAGAGAAAAAATCTTAGAACTTGGGCTCAGAAAGGAACATAAGGATACAAATTTTTTCTTTATGTCCTTTTTCACATTGTGGTTTAGGGCTTCGGTAAATTGGTTAGTAATGTAAAAATGAAGGTACAATTAAACATTAAGGTAACACTTTATCTCACAGTGTTTGTGTTATACATTACATGTACTTACTATAGTAATAACAGTAAATTTATGTATAATTACATGCAACTAACTATTGTTGATCAATATTACTTGGTACTTGCATGTATAATTACACTGCAAAAACGATACCTTAAAATAAAGTGTAACTAAAATGTATTTGTTAAAGTGCTTAGGAAAAATTGGAAAAGTCTGAAGCCCTGGTGAACTTTAATATACTATTTTAAATGTAATATTTAATATTAAAGTATGGAAAATAATATACATTTTATTATGTGATGACCTGAGTGAACACCTTTGTTTTGCCCACAGATCACATCGGACCTGTTCATTCTTGTTCATTCTTCTGTTTTGCTTGTCTAAGTATATTGGGTCTTAAATTGTAGAGAAATTTCCAAATTAGTATATTATCTTAACCATGGCTTTCAATTAGATAAATAATTCATTTAACTTTAGCTCAGTTGGATCACATTTGTCAGAATTGAATATTTATTTTGATTGATCTACTGTATAAATTGAATTAGTAACAGATTATGTAATGGAATGCTGCATGTGAACATCATTGCTGTTTTTGATCATTGCATCATTGCATGAGTTTTATAAACTCACTTTATCTAAACCTTCATGGTTTTCTGCAGCTCAGTCTGTTAGAGAGGAAATACTGAACTTGCTAAGGGCCATGAGCATTTAGCTGTCACTTAACACAAGATTGAGACAAAATGGACAGGTGGGGAAGATAAGATTTGATTTTAGCAGAGAAAAAGAAGCCATAGGCCCAAAACAAATTTCATGGGAGTTTTGGCAGAACAGCCTTTGTTTTCTGATTTTTTTTTTTTTTTGGTTGAACACAGATATCTACCACAAATTTGTGACAAGAAGAATCCTTGATGCATCACATATTACAGTGGCACAGACAGACAAGACATAATGCCTGAAAAAGGTCAAATTTCTGTGTCATTCTTTTCTACTTTTCTATTTTACATAAATTATAAAAACAAACAAAACTACAGAAACATTTATATTGTACCAAAGTATTACAGTTGTATTCTACAATTTAAGTAGCTTAGTGTAAGGGTTATCTAAAATACAACAAGCTTGTAAACCATTGGTGTGCAGTTTGTACCACTTTTTTAAATAGTACAGTATGTATAATGTATAAGTAAATGCATAAACTGTAAGCAAAGAAACATTTCAGGCAGTGGTATACTATGTTGTTACCATATGACCTCACTATATTGGATGTTTAGTTTAGTAAGTGCATTGCATTATGGAATACTAAATGTTTCAGTAAACTGAGTAGGGTATTTCATGCATACAGAAAATTACCACAATAATATGCAGTATATTTCTAAATACAGTGGAAATTAGACAAGTACTATGGTAGTAAGGTATTGTTAACATTTTAGTTATCTACCGTTTAAAGCATTTGGATCCTTTTTACTTCCAAAATGTAGGCAGCGTGATAATAACACCTTCTAAGACACCTTCAAATTAAAAGTATCACATGCATTCTTCATAGAGCAGATACTCCCATTATGCATATTACATACTTTACTCATATTACTTACTTTACTTTAACTTTACTAAAACCAGGCATGACTCCAGTCTTCTGAGCATGGTTTGAAAATGGTCTCTATGTAGTAAGTAGATAGCAAAGCAGCTTATTAGGTTTTGGAATGGAGCTATTGTCAGCTATTGATGATTGTATTGCAGTCATAAACCAGATTTACACTGCTTGGTTTTTCCATATGATTAACTGAAACAGGGTCAGAAATGACTGCTTTTGGTGTAAACAGTTGATCGAACAACATGCCCACATAGGCAGCAGTCCCTAGTGGATGTGAAGGCTGAAGGAAAGGTCTCCTTTCTTATCCCTGTGCTTTTCACTCATTTCCCCAGAGAGCCTCCCATTAATGACAGAGCTCTGCCACTCTAACTCAACCGGTGAAAGCTGCCACACTATGGCTCACCTTTGATCTCTACACTGCTTTAATTAGCGTGGCTGTGAAAGAGTGGTGTTAATGCCTGGGTCTTATGGGCTGTGAAAAAGCCACTGTAGTTTGACTGTCAGGCATCATAAGGTTGGATCCTCTTAGTGATGAGGGTTTGAATGTTAACAGTCTTTAGATTTTGACTCCTTAATCTTTTGACTCTGTAACCTTTCTGTTTCTACACCATGTTCTGTACTTAAAGTACAAAAACAATTAAAAAAAACATGTTTTTTACATGTGCATTGGTAATACTGTGGTATTTATTGATGTATCTTGGAATACAATGTAAGAATCATAGAACAGAAATATAACAATCATTAAGTAGTATGGCATGTATACAATGGTAATATTTTGAAGTACCTTGGAGAACAAACTAAATACTATGGTGTGCAATTATTGGTAAGTACATTGCAATTACTGCCAGTACATTATCAGTACAATATACTGTTTTAAGGGTTGTACATGCACCTGCAGTGTAATTACAGTGTAATTACCCAATAAAATATGAATAATTACATGACTTAATATGGAACATGACATTCTGACACATCGCCAAATTCTGATGGCTTTCAATGAAAAAATATGCTTTTGCTCTCATATCAACCAATCTCAATGACCATCACACATCCAGGAATTAACATCAGATGCACAACTATGCCATTTTACCTGAGCTAATTTGCATTTTTCTGGTAATAAGGTAATAACTAATAAAATATTTATTCAGAAATCAGTATGTTGTTTTTAATTATGAATTTGCGCCCTAGTTTTGCCCAAGTTTTGGGATACAACAACCAGCTGACTATAAGTTATGTCTTACATATATCAAAGCAACACAGTACCTGTCCACCATGGTACAGGTGCAGCTTTTTTTGCAAAGATACAGAGAAAAAGTACCTTCAGCTAGGCCTGTTGATTCATGACCCCAAGCTCTGACCTCCCCATTAACCTCCAGAACCAAGTTAGAAGGCAGTCACGTTTATTATTTCATCTCTTATTTTTCTTGAGAGCTGGTAGGCACCCTCTTTCTTTTCAAGGCTTTTATTTTCTCTGGAAATTGATTTTGTGCCATAGTTAATTAGTGCTAGCCTAGGGTTTCTTTAACTGTATGATGTGTTGTATGGTTCTTTAGAGGGGGCAGTTCAGGAAACAGAGGAATCATTTAGTCATTATTCGCTTCCTGAACATATTCAAATCCAAACTGATGAAGGCACGGTGCACATATTATTTCCAGATACTTGAATCCCAGAAGGTGCCTACATGACAGGCATGACAGGTGAGGAGAATTAATTGCTTTGCAATTCATTTTTGTTGTATAAAGTACTTTGGAGTAGACATTGCTACATTGTATTTGTAGAGTTTGAGCGTAAGAAAACTTTATGGTTCTATTTTAAAACCTACTGCCTTGCTGCCCACTGCTAAGGAGGCCTAACTGAGAACCTGAGTGACTCATTTGGATGTTTCACATAAGCAACACAGTATTATACCAGTAGTGTGTGCCCTAGTGTGCTCCTCATGCACAGCACACTGAATACTCAGCTTGCATTTTATTATATTTTTACATGTACGTTGAAATTTTACATTCTTGAATCTCTATAATCAGCATTTCTCTTTATTCTTCTGCCACACATCATCTTCACAAGCCCTCTTTTTCTACAGTTTATTTATCTCTATACAAATTGTTTGAAGTAATTGTAGAATCCTGCATTGCTGGACAGTCCAGCTTAGGCTCATTGCTCTATTTAGGAATATAGTATTTACTTTCTAGCTTGTCAAAGCTGGGTCCAAAGAATTTGAGAGCTACAGAATTTAAAGTTATCTGGGGATCATATGCCAGCATAGAAACTGCTATTGAAATTAAATGCAACTCTCTTCAAGTATTATAGATCTCTGTGAACCAAGTCAGTCATTAACTAGTCATTGGCTGGACAACCAGCCACTGTGTTCCAAATAACAGCTTGATCACTTTCCTGCTGAGGGCTGATGTGAGCAGGTAGCTGGTTTGATGTTGGTCCAAGATGGTCTAGGTCCAGCTATTATTGAATTTTCCAGCAGGGTTAGCAGACCAGCTTCAGAGAATGAGGAACTTTATTTTATAATCACTTGTCCTCACTCTTTCTCCTCCATATATTTTTGTGTGTGTGTTTTATCATCTGGCCTTTATAAAGGTAAAGGCAGGCTTACCCTGGAGATTCAGGCCTTTTTCTGCACTCAACTGGCAAGAGAGGCAGCCGTATTGAACCAGTCACCTCAGGAACAGCCTTTCTGGACCCAATACCTTAGATTCAGAGACTGGAGTGACAGTCACTTAGAGCAGCTCCCTCTCCCTCTGTTGTCAGCCTTCAAGGTTGATATGGTTCAATAAGGCCTGGCCTTTTTATTTGCTGGGCCTCCAGAGAAGCCTTTTGCAACTAGGGTTATTTGAAGTGCAGCTTATTTAAAATCTGAGCATGCGCTATCTCAGACATTTCTGAGACTGCTCTTAAAGCACTTTTTATTGTTTTCTCCTGGGAGGTGAGCTGGCCCTACCGCTCAGTGACTGACTGACTATCTGACGGACTGCTTCTCTTTTGACTGATAACAACATGTGCTTTATACAACACTCCAGGGAATACAGATTTAATGCAAATTCTGAAGCTTGTTCTTAATGGCTTTAGTAACTGTGCTATAGCAACTGCTAATCCAATAGGCCAGCCACGGTTTGTATCTATTCAGTGATTATAAGCAGGGCTCAAATTGAGGGGGGATGAGGGGAGATGCAAAGGGATGACATCCCCCTTATTTATTTTAAAACATTATTTTAAAAGAAGAGAAAGTATGATATTTATTTGATTAGTATTTAAAAGACATTCTTGTGACATAACATTATGTATATGTTATGTCACAAGAATGGACGGTAAACTCTATTGCGTTCAATTCAGAAATGATCACCCTATTTTTTTCATCTTTACCGTCCACACTATGCCTTAACCAAATGTAATGAGACGCTGCGACATGTGATAAAAGGTATCTTATTTTGAGCTGGTATGTAATTGGTCAAGACCTTAAAAGCCATAATGAAAGCAACAATGTATAATTCACCTCAGATATTGAAAATAATTTCAAGTATACAAATGCTCAAATGGTTAACTCAAAGTTTAAACTTTGTTTAAACTTTTAGTCCATGTTTATTAATATTATTATTAAAAGTTTATTTCATGACAAAGATTGTATTAGTCACATATGTGTCTGATGTATATTATTTTATTTGTAATTTGATAATGCATCCCTTTCATTACAAGTGGGAGACAACAGTGCCCTTTAAGAGCGCTTTAAATATGGTCATGTGTGACATGACCTTCCTTAAAGGAACTTTGATGGGGTAACATGTAAACCCCTTAACTATTTTAAAACTGATGACATCATGATCTGTTGCTCTAAAGTTTTTGAACGTCTGTTGAGGTTTATTTGACAAACATCTTGTTTTTAGTTGTGTCAGCTTGTTTGCACTTAGGCATTCAAATGGTAGTGTAATGATGGGTCTAACACATGAGGATCCATTTGCAGCGTTTATTAGAGCAACAGACAGGCAGGAACCATAACTAATAAACAAGATTAACAGAGGCAAAACAGTAAAACAGGCGTAGGGTCGTAGACCGGCAGCAAACAATCATAAATCCAAATTCAGTCCAAAAATCAAGGCAGGCAGCAAACAATCAAAAACAAGGTAAACAGTCCAATAACAAGAATAGGTAATCCAACAGAGTAATCAAAAATGCTCAGAATTGTTGCTGGGCAAAATAAGATTTCGCAAAGACTTGAAGAAAGCCTGGGGTTTATATACACAAGAGTGTATGGGCTACAGATCGACAGGAAGTAATCAATCCCAGGTATGACGGCACAATGGGAATTGTAGTCCAAAAGGAAAATAATACTCCGGGGACGGTTCCCTCTGGTGGCGAGGAGGAGGTGGAGCAGGGACATCCTCCATAACAGAACACCCCTCTGCATGCGGCTCCTGACATGAGGAGGAAAGCGATGCCGGGGTCTTCCACGAGGTTGAGGGGTCGGTTTCTTTCCGGATGCGTCCTATAGAAACTCCTCTGTCAGAGTGGGGTCAAGGATGTCACCGGCATCTACCCAGGACTGCTCCTCCGTGCTGTACTCCTCCCAGTCAACCAAGTATTGGATCAAGCCGCCCCACCGCCTGGAGTCGAGCAATTCATGGACTCAATAAGCCTACTCGCCATCGACCAAAATGGGGGTGTCTGCATCTTGGGTCCCTCCTTCGACTCTCCAACCGGACCACCAGCGGGTTTCAGCAGAGACACATGAAAAGTAGGAGGAATGCGATATTTGTTCTAAACATATGCAGTTCTAAACAAAATGATACTGGAGTAATTTGTCTAAGAATCTTAAAAGGGCTGACATACCCAGAATTGAGTTTTCTAGGCGTAGATCCTTTGTGGAAAGCCAAACCCAATGAGCAGGTTCATAGGTAGGGCCGGGATAACAGTGTTAATTTGCCTGGTGTGTTTGACGTCTTACTGCATGCAGCAGGTGTGTGTGTGTGCTCGATCCCAGACTCCTTCACTACGTTGTAGCCAGTCTGTAACAGAGGGGAGCTCAGTATGTTCTCCGGACCAGGAGAAGAGTGGTGGCTGGTAACCAAGAATGCACTTGAAGAGTTTCCAGTGGCAGGTTTGGTCTGGCCATTAGATTGTGGATGATAGCCAGAGGTAAGGCTGACATTCACATTAAGCCCCTTGAACAGCAATGACCATACTCTAGATGGGGACCTCGATCAGAGACAATGTCTTTGGGCATACCATAGAATCTAAACACATGATTAATGAGGAGATCAGCAGTTTCAAAGGCAGAGGGAAGCTTTGGTAGAGGTATGAGATGACATCCTTTAGAGAATTGATTAATGACAGTGAATATGGTTGTGTTACAGAGGGAGTTTGGAAGATCAGTGATGAAATCAACTGCTATGTGTGGCCAGGGGCGTTGAGGTGTGGGTAGTGTCTGTAATAATTGTGCCGGAAGTTGCTTGGAAGTCTTGGTAGTTTGACTTGTATTGCAGTTCTTGACAATCGTGGCAGTGTCTGCAGACAAAGTTGGCCACCAGATTTGATTCTGTAGCAAATGGATTGTAGCAGTAATTCCTGGGTGACCAGAGCTGGGAGATTCATGTATCTGGGATAGCAGGCATTTACAAAGCGCTTCTGAGACAAAGATACAGTCTTCAGGACATTCAGTAGGGAGTGGGTCTTGGTCATTAAAGTGATTAATCTCAGTAATTATATTCCACTGTACTGGAGCGGTAAAAAGTCTTTCTGGTATGATATTCTGTTCCCATGAACTTCAGAGAAAAGAAGGTGCATGGCAACATATTAGGAAAACTGAAGGACTGTTGGCTAGACCGAAGGGCATCACCAGGTATTCATAGTGACCGCTAGAGGTTGAAAACACGGTCTTCCACTCATCCCCCTCTCTGATGCGAACCAGATTATAGGCACTGCGGAAATCCAACTTAGTATAATATCTTGCCTTGCGTAGTTGTTTCACGGCTGGGACTAGAGAGAGAGGATAGCAAAATTTGACTGTTATATCATTAAGGCCTCTATAGTCAATACAGGGACGTCAACCATCCGTCTTCTTTATGAAGAAAAGACCTGCTGTCACAGGTGAACTTAAGGGTGGAATAAATCCCTTGGCTAACTTCTTTTTGATTTATTCTTTTATGGCTTCTGACTTGGGCTGAGACAACGGGAATGTTCTACCCTTGGGGAGGACTGAACCAGGAATTAGATAAATAGCAGTCTGTAGCTCTATGTGGGGAAGTTGAGTAGCTCCCTGCTTACTGAAAGTCCTCTCTAGATCGGCATACTCTGATGACAGGGTTGACACAGGCTTGGGCGCTTCTTCTGGTGCTGCCGGATCCGAGTTAACACATACGATTTTAGAAATAAAAACTATCAAAACAAGTTGGTGCCCATCTAGTTATCTGCCCTTCTTGCCAGGAAATAACAGAATATGGCAAAAGGAGCCAGGGGAGACCAAGTATAAGTGTATGATTTGATGATGATATTACGTAGAATTGAATTCCATCAGAATGCAAAGCCCACTTGTAATTTAACCTCTTCGGTTATCTGTTTAATCTTGCCTCTACCGAGAGGTTGCCCATCTAATGCCTCCACTGCTAAAGGGAAATTACAAAGGGTTAGTTTAATAGTTTAATAGTTAGTTTAAGAGTCTATGAGGGCCTGAATTGTAATAGATTTAACAGACATAGATAAGGCAGTTGGTACACTTATGGTTAAAGATGAGGTAACTGAGACTCACCAACCGGGAATCTTTTGAGGGTCGTATGGGGCAGGTGGACTTGAAGTGCCCTGTCTGACCACAGTACAGACATAAGTGAAGACGTTTTTGGCAATCTCTCTCCTCACCGGTAAGTCAGGTGTAACAGAGTTGCATGGGCTCAGTGCGGACTGGTTCTCTGACCATCTGGCGTGGTGTGAGGAGTGCTGGGCATCGGAAATGAATCAGGTTATCAATTTGAATAGAGAGTTGAAAGTGGTTAAGTTCTTCCCCTCATCTTGACAGGCTAGCTCGGACTGGAGTTCTTGTTAAAGTCCTCTCCTGAACAGTAGTTTGAGAGTGTCCTCAGTCCAGTCCCCATTCCGGGGACGGTTCCCTCCAGTGGCGTGGGGGAGATGGAGCAGGGACCTCCTCTGTAACAGGTAGAGGTCAGGCCAGTGGAGGACAAAGGTCAATCAGATGCTTTTCACAGCTGAAGGTATCACAACATTCTTATGAAGTGTCATTTAGAAAAAATGCACACACATATGTAACAAATGTTAATGGGATTAACGTTCTTTTGTTCACAAATAAAATATTCTCCACCAAAGATGTAATTACTTTTGAAGTAAATGTTTGTGAACACTTAATGAACACTTAATTAATGTTATTAGATATATTCTCCACCATTATATGTAGCGAATCGAATGTCCAATCAATGAAGTGGTGTTGTTTAAAACACTATTTTGTTCATGGAACAGTTCATTTAGCTCAAAGGAAAATACATATAATTAATTGTAATTAAATATACATATTTTGTAGTATCTGATCAGCAGGAATTATGACAATAATCAGCTTTTGCATTTGTCCAGCGAGTGCATACGTGGTCTTATTGAATCTAAGAAACATGATTTGTCTGGCCTTGAAAAACAATGTTTCTCTGCTTTTACAGGACTTCAGAGCATGTACAGCATTGTGTACAGCATGTACACAAGATCGAACACAGTTTAAGTGACCTTATTTGTGAGCATTAAACACAGCAACAATCAAGGGTGAATACATATGGGTGTTTAGTAAACTACACTAAAGGGGAAACATAGAACATATAACTAGACATAAACATACACACATTAAACATATAACCAAACTTAAGGAAAGCAAGGAGAGAGAGAGAGAGAGAGAGAGAGAGAGAGGATGTTAAGGCCGTACAAAGTTAAATCAGCTAAGCATTTCTGAAAGAACCACCAGTAGAATCACCTTAATAAAGGAATGCAACTTAGCGCAGCTATTCTGTATATAGAAATTGGATATTTGTATTGACTTCTAGTGCAGAGCATTACAAGTGCAGAGCAACACAACTCTGGAGGTTCTGTGTGCAATAAAGCATCAAGGGAAACATTTGTTTTAAATTACTTCATTTTTGCTCAGGAAATGCTGAAGTTTTCATGCTAAATCACTTCAAAAGGTAAACATAATGACAAAATGCCTATTAACTCTGTCAGTGTTAATAGGCAAAACTTGCCATGGAATATTTAAACAATGTTAATGTATTTTAACATGATGCTAACATCATTGCACAAGATGCTAACATGTAACAACGGTAGTATGAAATAACATGATGCTAACATTACTTAGCATGACGCTAGCATGACTTAGCATGATGCTAGCATGATAGATATACTAAAATTTGGCTTATTCATGATGTTAGGAGGTTGCTAGGATGATCTAAATGGTTGCTAGTGTGCTAGTGGTCAGAAAGTTGCCCAGGCAATACCTAAAGTCCACTGACAGCCAAGTCAAATTATCCGACCCACATGTCTCTACAGTGTTCTAAAGCTGTGATATGGCTTATTCATTTCATTATGTGGTTGCTAGGGTACAGTAAATGGTTGCTTGGGTGTAGTTAGATAATTAACAGGGTAAAACAGACAGATGTGTGTGTGAATCAAAAGAGTCAACTCCCATGTCTCTGTGATGTTCTGGTGCTGAGATATAGCTAATTGTAAGTAAGTTGCTAGGGTCTTCTAAATTGTTGTTAGGGCATGGCTGGACAGTTTCCATGGTAATAATTTAAGACTACTTGCCAGTCTGAGTCAAAAGAGGCAACCCACTTGTCTCTACGTTCTTCTGATGCCTCTCAGAGTTTTTAATGGAAGTCAATGGGGTGGTTGCTAGGGTACTGTAACTGGTTGTTAGGGTGTGGTTATGAAGTTAAAATGTCACCATTTGTTGCTGCTTACTAAGCTGAGCTATATGAGCCCACCCCCAAGTATGACATTGTGATGCAGAGCTATAATGTAATAAAAATTCAGCTTAAAGTTAACTGTGGAATTTTTTGTCCACTTTTTTGTACTCCCTAAAACCCTTGTAAACACGATTGCTTATAAAAATCATAGCACACCCCTCTACAATAAGTTGGTCAATTTGACACCTCAATTATGGGTCTACAACAAACCGTGCGGGATGAGTAGCATGTAGAAATTTTGTGAAGAAGAAATCTTTTTTAATTGTCCAAGAGAATTTTATATGGAGCACATTTTTAATTGTGTGTGTTCTCTGTAGATCATTGATGAGGAAGACACACAATTTATGACAAACTGCCCCCCGGCAGTGACAGAGAGCACCCCACGCAGAAGGACCAGAATACAGGTGTTCTGGACGGCACCCACTTCAGGAAGTGGATGTGTACTGCTAAAGTAAGTAAACTAATTATTTGCATATTTAATACATGGGAAAGATGGTGTATGGTACACCTCATATTTTCTTATTCATGTTTTCTTCCCAGTGGTAGAGATATTTTCCTCTACCACTGGTTCTCATGACAACATATTTATTTGCCAACATTTGCCAAGTCTAAATTTATATAATGTTGGTTCCATTTTACTCATTCACAATTGACGTTACATCAACGTACTGATGTATGGGGTCTTGCTTGAGAGCCCTATCACCTGTGAGTAATAGACAAACTTGCCAATGAACATTTGCCATTTGCCAAGTCACACCCACCCAGAAGCGGGTATAAAGCCGGCCGCAACTCACTTTCATTCAGATTTTCACTCGCGTTGCACACGACTATCGCCTTTTGAGTTCCCCAGTACCCGCAATTGATGGTCTTGCTCGCTTTCGGTGGCAGTCAACTCGGCGCTTCGGCAGACCTGGTTATAAAAAGGTGAGTATCTAAACAGTGAATTTCCATTCTAAAAGAGCTCCAAGTTTTTAAAAAAGTTTTCCGTCCATGTGTTTCTGGATGCAGTCCATTCCTGTTCTCATCAGATGGCCATGATTGCTGCATCATGCCTGGGCAAAGTATGCTGAGGCAGTGTTCGTGGCCTGGTTATGTTGTTATTATGAGAGCATGACCGTCTTGACACTGTGGTGTCTCTGTTCTTGGGAGATTGAGTTGCGGACTGAGGCTGTTACTCATCCCCATCGTAGAACCAGCTGCAGGAAGTTCATGCCCGCTCTTCAGGTCCCTGAGAAGCCCTCCAGCAGGATGGTGACCCTGAGAGAAGTGGCCTGGAGTGCAGAAGGACTTTTGTTTATCAGGAGAATCTTGGGCTTGTTCCACTGCCAGGCCATCACCTAGCAGTACCCCCATTCTCAAGAACAGTTTCCTCCCAGTACAGGCTCAACTGGACATTGCCCGACAGTGAGAGACGCATCGCTTCCTCACTCCTGAGCTTGTCAGTTCACTTCGTTAAGGCAAATGAGGCTGCGTTCGCATGATGCACTGCCTCCTCACGTGCCTCCCGCCTCCCTGCCAGGGCTAGTAGCTCGTCTTGATTGTGCCTCAACACGGGCCATTCCTTCAGTTTGTGTTTGAGCATATAAGGTCCTTCCCGCGACCCACCCTTGCCCCGTTATGGGAAGTGGGCATTCTCATCCTCAACTACCTTGATGACTGGCTCATTTTGGCCACTCTTGAGAGTAGTTGTGTGAACACAGAGATCTGGTGCTCCAGCACCTCAGCCACCGGGGGCTTCGGGTCAACTGGGAAAAGAGCAAGCTCTCCCCAACACAGGGCATCTCTTTTCTCGGTATGGAGCTGGGCTCAGTCACTATGGTGGTGTGCCTCTCCGACTAGCATGCGCAGTCACTGCTGCTGTGCCTGAATCTGTTCACTGAAACTTTTCAGAGTGTCCTGGGGCATATGGCATCCATGGCTGTGGTCACACCACATGTATATGAGACCTGATGTATATGAGACCGCTGATATATTGTATATTATATATGTATGTATATTAGCCCTTGGTCAGACATTGTCTTTCTATGGGCCGGGTGCCCTTAGAACAAGTGTCCAGGCACGTTGTTGTAACAATGGATGCCTCCAAGACAGACTGAGGCGCTGTGTGCAATGGGCAGGCAACTTCGGGCTCCTGGACAAGACCCTGATGCCTGTGGCACGTCAATTGCCACGGTTGTTGGCAGTACTCTGGCCCTGCGCCAATTTCATCCATTGCAGCAGGGCAGGCATGGGCTAGTCCGCACGGGCAACATGGCAACTGTGGCGTACATCCACTGGTAAGGCAGTCTACACTCACATTGCATGTTTCAACTCTTCCTCTGGGGTCAGCGGTGACTTGGGTTGTTCGTGCCACCTACCCTCCGGGTGAGCTCAAACGTTCGGCCGACATGCTATCACAGAACCCCTATGCTATCAGCCCAGGAGAGTGGAGACTCCATCCCCAGGCCGTCCAGCTGATCTGGAGTTGATTCAGGGAGGCACAGATGGTCCTGTTTGTCCCCCCCCCAGAGTCCTCCCACTGCCTGCTGTTTTATGCCCTGTCCGAGGCCCCCCTGGCATGGATGCATTGGCACACAGCTGGCCCCGGGGTCCTCACAAGTACGTGTTTCCCCCAGTGAGCCTTCTTGCACAAACGCTGTGCAAGGTCAGGGAAGACAAGGAGCAGGTCTCCCTGGTTGTGCCGTACTGGCCTACCCGGACCTGATTTTTTGGACTTGATGCTCCTCGCGACAACCTCTCTATGGGGGATTCCCCTGATGAAGGCCCTTCTTCCTCAGGGATGGGACACTACCTGGCACGCATGCCAATCTCTGGAACCTCCTTGAGGTGGTCCTTGAATGGGACGTGGAGAACCTGAGTGAACTACCCCTGGACATGGTGGCCACTATCACTCAGACGAGGGCTCCTACCGGCGGGCTACGCTGTGAATTAGAACCTCTTTTCTGACTGGTGTTCTTCCCATGGAGAAGACCCCTGCATTGCCCAATCAGCTCTGTGCTTTCCTTTCTGCAGGTAGTGTTGGAATGGAGGTTATCCCCTTCCACCCTGAAGGTGTATGTAGCTGTTATATTGGCCCATCACCTAGCAGTAAAAGGTAAGTATTTAGGAAAGCATGAGCTGGTCAGAGATGGAACCCCCCAAGGCCACCCCTCTTTCCGTCTTGGGACCTTTCTGTAGTCCTTCCAGGCTACGGGGAGCCCCTCCTGAGCTGCTCGAATCAGTTGAGCCGAAGAGTCTGTCTCTCAAGACAGCGCTCCTGATTGCGCTCGCCTCCATCAAGAGGGATGGGGACCTGCAGGCGCTGTCAGTCAGCGACTCGTTCCTTGAGTTCGGGCCTGCCTACTCTTACGTTATCCTGGCTATGTGCCCAAGGTTTCCCACCACACCTGTCAAGGACCAGATGGTGAACCTGTGGAGGAGGCAGACCCAGCCCTTACTTTGTTGTGTCCTTTGTCTGCTTGTCTCTGAAGCAGCTCTTTGTCTGCTTCGGAGGTCGGCAGAAAGGAAAGGCCCTCTCCAAACAGAGGCTGGCCCACTGGATAGTGGAAGCCATTGCCTTGGTGAACCACTCCCAAGGCGTGCCATGCCCCATTGGAGTGAGGGCTCACTCAACTAGGAGTGTTGCCTCCTCTTGGGCATTGGCGAACAGCACCCCTCTAGCAGACATTCGCAGAGCTGTGGGCTGGGCAACACCTAACACCCTTTGTGGGTGGAGGACATGCTAGTTGTCTTCGCTTGCATTGCTTCCCTCCTGGGATAGGGGAAAATAAGCATTTTTACTTCATTGCAGTGGTTTCCCACTGGTGAATCCTTCGTTGTGATTCTTCCGGCACCCGTCGGTGAGCATGCTCAGTGGAGGAGCCTCACTTCAGGCCCAGTACTCGTGTATATGCCACAGTCAGCCCTTGTACTGAGCTAGGTGCCTCATATGTAGTGATTCCCCATTGGTAATCTCATGTGTGTATTCTCCACGATAATATGGTTTCCCTGTCTGTGAACCCATGTCTTTCCCTTGGCGCTTACTGCTTCCAGTCTCTGTTGACAGTAGTGCCATCCCAGTAGGTAGGACCTGCACAGAGACCTTTCTTATAGGTAGTACTGCCGGTATACAGTAGTACTGTCAGTCTATATCTCATGTCCACACATTATCTCCTTTTAGCAGGGTGTGGTCTCCACAGTGCCCTTTCCCTGGAATGGGGAGCTTCCCCCAGTCTTTCTCATGGCTATCCCATGAGAGGAAGGGGACCCATGCACCAAGGTGCCTTGTCCTGGGGGGACAGGAACAGTTGTCACAACCTCTCTGTGTTCAGTCTCCGCACCCTGTGGGGCTGCGACAGTTGCCTACACGGAGCACTGGGTAGGTTACGGATGCAGGGAAGCTGTCGTACAGAGGCACACCTCACCTGCCTGTACTTGCATTCCTAGCCCATAACGTGGGTCGGTTTGTGGCGTTTTCCACAGGGACCCCATATGTCAGTACGTTGATATAACATCGAACATGACTGACTGAAAGGGAACGTCTTGGTTACGTACGTTAACATTAATAAGTATCAATGTTAATGGGGTATGTGTGGCCACTGTAATGCATGTACATTTGTGGAGTATAAATTTTATTATTTTATTAATTAGATTCAGATTTGACATTCCTCATCTTAATCTTCATTCAAAACCTATATAGACTAATTAAGCAGAATAATTAAGTCTTAATTATAGGCTCCTGCTATCACGCCATTACATCAAATAAGCATCTGTAAATGTATTCATAAGCCTGTATAATAAATACATTTACAGGCATATCTCCTGGACTAAAAATGTTGCCCATTTGTTTAATTCATTATTTAGTTATTTAACTAAATTGTCAAAATACTTAACTTTTATAGAATACTTGTTTTATTTTTGGCACTTTCAGAAAATAAATGAAATTATTACAAGTTCATCAGATGCATTTTATTTTATGAAATTCGGATTTAAGATATGGCAGGTAAAATATATGGTAGGTAATCCAAGACTCAGGATTTAAAAAACAAAATTTTTTAATACAGTAAATATACAGTAATAATACAGTATCTAAAAAAAGCAAGAGATACAAAGGAGAACCACAGAGATGCTAAATGTAAGTAATATAAAAAAATTGCAGCTTTAATGTGCCAGAGAAATGACCCTACCGACTGAGCCTGGTTTCTCCCAAAGTTTTTTCTCCATCTATAGAATCATTGGAGTTTTGATTCCTTGTCACTGTTACGCTTGTTGGCTTGCTTACAGGGAGACTGCTAATATTTAACTTGAGTAAATTGTTAATATTGCTTTTAGCATAATGATCTAACTACAGTCCTATGGACTCTACTATTTCATTATTTCTTTCTCTCCCATTCTTTTTCATTATGCAGTGTTCAGATATTTTATGGTAATACAGTTGTATTAAAAAATATTATATATCAATGTTAATTTTAAAGAATGCCTGTTTTTTAACAATGCAAAATTGTGAAAAGTGTGTGTGTGTGTGTGCGCGTGTAATTTGCTATATAAAGAAATGTACAAAGAATTGTCAAGCAAGTCAAAACGAAATTTACAAACTAGTAAAAAAACAACAATAGCAAAACTTAAGCTTCCTAATCCCTGCCTTGTGAAGATACATAAAGATCAACAGGCAGAAAGTGCTTCAAAGTATTTTGATTGGCTGAACAAAGAACCTGACCAACTTTTTGTTATGGCTGTTTACAGAACCTGAGACAAGTGTGATATTTCAGGAAACCCATTTCAGTAAAATTTAATTTCAGTAACAGTAAGTTACAGAAATATTATCTGTGCGCCATTCCATAAAAAAACATCACTTGCAACAGTGTTAATCTACTTTTTGTTGGGATGACAATGATAGCACATTATTTGTATTCCATCATGCAGTATATATTTCAGTATATATTATAGACAGCAGATAGTAGGTTAGGGCGGCATATTCTCGGGGGCGGAGAGAACCATCACCTGAGTATTAGTGATTCCATTCGAACTAAATTTTCCATGAAGCCGCATTCCTGGGACTGATTACTCTATCACCTGTTTCCAGTTACTCCTATATCAGCCTCATGCAAACACTAGTTTGTGCGAAGTCTTATTTTGCCACGGCTAACATTTCTGAGCATTTACCTTGTGTCTGGATTACCTGTTATTACCTGTTGGATTGTCTATTGTTACTGATTGTTTGTTGCCTGCCCTGACCCATTTGGATTGTTTGCTGCCTCGACCCTTGCCTGTTTTGATACTGATTTACCTTGCCCCTGTTATACCTGTTTGCCTGTGTTTGACCCTGCCTGTTTGTTGTTCTCTAATAAAGTGCTACGAATGGATCCTACCGTCTCTGACCCTTCGTTATAGAAGACTTTGCCACAATATAATCCAACAGCCATCTCACGATTGCCTTATGAGCTAACAGCCCAAGCCTCTGAACTAACCATGCACCACCATCAGCTTGTTCGGCTAACTACACTCACTGAAAAGCTTGTTAAGACCCTACAGGGACTACATCTACCCACGAGGGAAGCAATGGCGGCGCCTCCGGCAACACCCAGCAGCACTTCCCTTCCTACGTCTCACGTGAGGCTTTGGTTGACTTTTGAATGGATAACTCCACATTTCCCACCTTCAAGATATTTCTGTGACTCTTTCGAGAGGTTTTTGAGCATCCAGCTGAGGGAAGAAGTCCCGGTGAACAACTTCTGATGCTAAGTCAAGGTAAACAAACAGCTGCTGAATATGCCCTAAGTTTCCACACTCTTGCAGCCCAGCCCGAGTGGATTGAGGATACCTTAAAGCTGCTGTTCAGAAAAGGTTTAAACCAGCAACTGCAATCAGAGCCAGCCTGCTGTGATGAATTCCCTGTGATTCATCCTTAGCAGTGAAGGCGCTAGACGGATGCCTTCTCGGAGATGGTTGCATCCAACAGATGACGGAAGAAATCAAGTTATAAATAGGAATGATACATTCACAGACCATCCGATTGTACGTTCTCCCATCATCCAACTACGCAGTGATTCTGGGCCTTCCAAGGCTTCGTACATACAATCCAGTAATCACTTGGAAGGACGGACAAATTCTTCAATGGGGCTCTTTGTGTCATGATTCCTGTCTGTCCAAAGTCTGTCTGTCTGACCACACAAACATCCTTCCACTCTTCAGAACTCCCTTTTTACCAGCTTCAACCACTCCTCCAGAATATGCAGATTTGCATGAAGCCTTCAGTAAGAAGAACTCGTCACAGCTACCTCCTCACCGGTCTATAGACTGTATCATTGACCTCGTGCCTGGTGTAACACCCCTGAAGGGCAGAATATTTCCCTTGTCTTAGGCCATGAAGACTTACATCGAGGAGGAATTGGCCAATAATTCCCCCGCTGCAGCTGGGTTCTTTCACGAAAGATGGCGACCTACAGCCCTGTGTAGTGAAAATGTGTGTAAAGGGGATTAATATTGAGATTTGTTAACAAATAAAACATTCTCCATCACAGACGAAATTATTTATGAACAAGTTCACTCAAAATTAATGTTAATAAATCTATTGTCCACCATTTCCTGTGTAAGGGAAAAATTAATTTATACATATATATATAAATGCATAAATACATATATAGAAATATTAATAATTGATGTAATACATTGATTTAACACTCTTATAGAGCATGTAGCAAAGATCTGCAGAATTAGGGACTCCAGATTATAAGCATGAACCAGCATCACAATTAGGTACCAAATCGAATGTCAACTCATTGAAACGGTGTTGTTTAAAACACCATTTTGTTCATGGAAACAGTTCATTTAGCTCAAAGGAAAATATATATAATTAATCATCATTAAACATACATATTTTTTAGTACCTGATCAGAAGGAATGATTACAATAATCAGCTTTTGCTTTTATCCAGCGAGTGCATACACAGTCTTATTGAATCTAAGAAACATTATTTGTCTGGCCTTAAAAACAATGCTTCTCTGCTTTAACAGGACTTCAGAGCATGTAGAAAGATCAAACTCAGTTTAAGTGACCTTATCTGTGAGCATTAAGCACAGAAACAATCAAGGGTGAATACTGGGTGTTTATTAAACTACACTACAGGGGAACATGTAACAAATAACTAGACCAACATACACACATTAAACACATGTAAGGAGAGAGAGAGAGAGGATGTTAAGCCTGTACAAGTTAAATCAGCTAAGCATTTTGAATGAACCACTAGTAGAATCACTTTAATAAAGGGGCACAACTTAGCGCAGCTATTCTATGTGTATTTAAAATGGATACTTGCACTGAGCTCTAATGCAGAGTTCAAATCAAAATGCGTGTGGAGAGAGTTCTGAGTGGTTCAAATATGATGGAGTTTGTTGAGTTCCGGAGATCAACAAAGTTAGCTGAAGTGATGTTAAGAGTCTGTCTCAGAGGGATTGAGGCAGAGACTCGACCCCCCCTGGGAGGGGTGCCAGGGCTAAAGATCCTTGATTGAAGAGTGGAGGAGACCAAAACCAAGAAGACGAAGACAAAGACTAGACTAGGTCATTTTTAAGCTCACATCAGTCACGCCAAGTGAAACTAAAACAACCAGTAGGTGTTAAGCAGGCCAGTAGGTGTTAAAAGTTTCTTTGTTTATTTGCATGTTTTATGGCCGGATGGCACATTTGCAAATATTGATCCAGATTATTGTAGAAAGATTATCATGCCTGATATGGTTACACAACATACATACAACGATCTGTTAGATATTAAATATGACAGAGTTTGAAATAAATTAAGTTGTGATTCATCCTAATGCATAAATACAAACAGAACATCAGTCAAAACTATCTACAGAGTTACAGTAAAGATACACATTTTGTAGCCAGCATACAATGGGAATAAATACAAATATCTACAGTTTAGGACAGTTTAGATGTAAGATAAAGAGGGTGGTCTTTATGTGGTGGTTACTGGACGACAGAAAAGTCTAAGCTGTTATGGAGTGGTCACTGCCTTGTACTGTTAAGCAGCTGCAACAATTTCTAGGTTTTGCTCATTTTTATAGAAGATTCATCTATAACGTCAGTACCATTGCTGCACCCTTTATGGCTCTAATCAAACAACAATCCTCCAAGCTCATCTGGACAACAAGCATTCCACGACTTAAAGATCCTCTCCACTTCGGCACACATACTCAAACACCCAGATCCAGATCGTCTCTTCATCGTAGAGGTGGACTCTTCAAATACTGGGGTCGACGCCATGCTTTCCCAGTGTCATGGCTCTCCAGCGAAAATGTTCCCTTGTGCCTACTTTTCTAGAAAATTGTCTCCAGCCGAAAGAAATTATGATGTGGGAAATCGGGAACTACTAGCCATGAAGTTAGCTCTAGAAGAATGGTGTCATTGGCTTGAGGGAGCTTCTCATCCTTTCAGTGTGTGTTGACTGATCATAAGAATCTTGAATAGTTACACTCTGCAAAAAAAAAAAAAAAAAAACAGCAACACACCTACATCACACAGTTAACCAAAAAGTTAATTTGCTGCCCAAAACTATAGTTAAATAAACAAACTCTACATTTCAAAAGGCAAAATAAAAAACAACAGTAAGTGACAGAATTGCTGCAGTAAAGGCTTTATTAGCAAAATGAAATTGCTGTCACTGATGAGCAAAACAAAAAAAGATGCACATAGATGGCCTTTAGTTCAAAGTGTGCAAAAATAAAACAAACTGACAGACAAAAAAGCAAAGGAAAAAGTACAGTGTTGTTTTACTCTATACGATCTTCAGGAATTGGCTACATGTTCTCGTCCACATCACATCTAATGTTGTCTCTCGCCAATACACCTTGGATAGAAATGCTTGGCATGCCTCATCCACCCCTGGCAATCTTCAGCTGAGATGTCTCTGCAGCCAGCATCCATTGCATCCAGCAGGGGCATTTGGTCATGTGGGCGATGATCATAGACTTTCCACCTCCAAGCAGAAAAAACATTCCTAAATTGGATTGAGGAAAGGAGAGTATGGAGAAAGAAAAGGGGAAATCATTCTTGGATGGGCTGCAAACCAGTTTGTTATTGTACGCAAGTGGTGGAATCCTACATTGTCCCATGCAATCACAAGTGTCCTTATGTTTCCTCCCACCTGTTCTGCTTCTGGCACCAGTTGTTGGTGGAGGTCATCTAAAAACAAAAGGCACTCTTGTGTTGTAGGGACCAATCTGGCTTTTCTGCAGGACCAAACCAGCACTTGAGATTGCAGCGCATGTTGTGATATTTGCTCCTCTCTGACCCGGAACATTAACGGTGGACCTTTTCCCAATTACGTTTCTTCCTTGTCTACAGGTTTTTGCCATGTTAAACCCTGCCTCGTCTACATGAATTCATGTGGTGTCGGATTAGCCTCCAACACCATAATTCTCTGAAAGAAATTAAACACAATGTTTAAATGCTTTTCACTATGTGGGTGTTTACTTGTAGGTTAGTAATAAAGAATGGGAAATAAAAGTGGAAATAATGTAAAACTCACTGAAGAATTAGACATAGGGTACAAACACCATACCTGGATGTATTGGTGTCGGAGTTCCTTGACCTGACCACGGTTTCTTTCAAAGGGAACTGTGTACAACCGTTTCATTCGAATTCTGTGTTTGGTCAAAGTCTGAGCAATGGTAGACTGGCTGATGCGTTTCATGTTCTGGAATACCAGGTTGTCCTCTAAAAATCTGGTTTGAATTTCTTTCTTTCACCAGCCTCTCTCAATGATAGACCATGGTTTATAACATGGTCTATGATGGGACTTATTTCATCAGTGACAACAGCGCTTATTCTCCGTTAAACGGCACCATGTATTATTACTCCTCTCCCCCTACCTCTCCTTCTCCCTTGTCCAGATATTTTTGTTCATTTTCTGCTCCTCTGTGTTGTTCTGTGTTGAACAAAACCAAGACAAAGAGTGCCTTTTTATTGTGCATGTCCATGTAATGGAAAAACTTCAACACCTGACTATGTTTCTGATTGAGATTGGAATCAGCTATTTCTCAGTGATCAGTAATTGCAGAATTTACCGTAAAAAACCATCCACTGGCATTACCTCTTCCAAGTGCATTCTGGGTTTTCAACTGCCACTTTTTTCATGGTTTGAAGAGCCTACCAATCTACCTTCCATAACTGAATGACTACAACAGAGTGAGGAGGTATGGGACTGAGCACATACTAAACTTCTTCATGCTGTGAGACGAAAGACTCAACAGGCCAACCAACATCGGCGTTCCGGACCCGTCTATACTCCAGGCCAATGGGTTTGGCTCTTAACAAGAGACCTTCGGCTTAAGCTGCCATGCAGAAAACTCAGTCCCAGGTATGTCGGCCCATTCCAAATTATTAAACAAATTAGTCCAGTTTCTTTTCGTCTTGACTTACCTGCTAATTACCGTATCCCTCCTACGTTTCATGTATCACTCCTGAAACCTGCTGTTGGTCTGGCCGGTGAGGCGGAGGGAGAGCCCAGGGAACGACCTCCCCTATCCTGGTCGATGTTGAGAGGCTTACTGAGTAAGGGAATTGCTTGACTCCAGGTGCTGGGGTGCCACTCTCCAGTATCTGGTAGACTGGGAGGGATTCGGTCCGGAGAAATAGTCCTGGGTCAATGCTGGAGATATCCTCAACCCTACTCTTACTAAAGAGTTTCATCGGACTCATCCGGGAAAGCCAGCCCTCGACCTTGCGGTAGGCCCTGGCGCCACTTTCCTACTCATGTCAGGAGCCGTTCACGGGGGGGGGGGCTCTGTTACGGTGGAGGCTCCCGTACCGCATCCTCCGAACCACCAGAGGGAACCATCACCTGAGTATTAGTAATTCGATTCGAACTACATTTCCCATGATACTGCATTCCTGGGACTGATTACTCTATCACCAGGTTCCTGTTACGCTCTCCTATATAAGCCTCATGCAAACACTAGTCTGTGCAAAGTCTTGTTTTGCCACGGCTAAAATTTCTGAGCATTTACCTTGTGTCTGGATTACGTGTTGTTACCTGTTGGATTGTCTTCATTACTGATTGCTTGCTGCCTGCCCTGACCCCTTTGGATTGTTTATTCTGGATTCTGATTGTTTGCTGCCTTGCCTGTTTTGATGCTGATTTGCCTTGCCATCGTTATACCTGTTCACCGAATGGATCCTACCGTCTCTGACCCTTTGTTATACAAGTCATCATCCAGTTTTTTTTAATAAGAGTGCAGAAATTAAATCTGGAAACTTTCCAAAGAATGTTATGTATGCATACAGGCTGGAATTTGTTTTTCAGAGGATCTAACCAAGGAAGACAAGATGGCACGGAAGCTGTTGTGGCCTAATATTAAAGAGGCAAGCGTTTAGAGGAAGAGAACATTTTTGAGGCCCATTTGGGTTTATAAATGTCCAGATTTACCCATGAGAAAAATGTGTAGGAAATAGTTGGGATTTATTAATGTGAACAAATGAGTCATGGGGTTATGTACTAATGTAATTATGTAATGTTACTCATTTCACACATATTATTATTGTGGTGTGTTATTGTTAGCTTGTTCAAGCTAATATAGTGCTACTGAATACTATGTTTACATGTTGTTCTAGGCTGTTTTTTATTTCAATATTTTTAATTTCTTTATTTCAATACCAGGGGGTTAAAATACAGTATTAAGAGAAAGGCTTTTTTTTTTGCAAAAGGCAACAGGCAAAGTGTATTTTCTTACAAGAGACTTATTCCAGTACAATTACTACTTAATAAATAATAATTATTGTAACTGATCCAAAAGAAATAGATAATGAAGTATTTTAGTTTTATCAAAACCTAAATTCATCAACAATTTCTGAGGCAAACTCTAAGAATTTCTTCAAAAAAGTAAATCCTTTTATTCCTAAAATTGACCCAGATTTTAAAAGGATGTGACTTTGATTTAAAATTGATACAGCTATAAAGAAAGTGGCTTTAGGGAAATCACCAGGTCAAGATGGATTTTTATCAGTTTTTTTTGACTGATATAAGATAAATGCTCTTTGAAGCACTGAAGGAATGTTTAGAAAATAATATACTACTACAACAATAAAACAAGCTATAATTGCGTTAATACCAAAACCAAAAAATATACAACTTTTATAGATCATTTACTTTTTTTACATTTTTTAAAACTGACTGAATAGTAAAAAACTGATTTCATGCCACTTTTTTCATCACAATATTTCTTTGCCTTTATTAACACTCAATCAATTAAATGGATTTTGCAGACAGTCTAAGACTGTGTGAGCAATCCATACAAAGTCAATCCATATGAAATTAGATACTGAACATCTCTGGTGGATGCTAATGACAGGGTACAGGTATCTAAGCAGGAAGTTGACAGAACAGGAAAAAATACAGCTGTGCCTTGCCATGTACGTGTTTCTCAGATGGAATACTCTTCTAAAACTAAGTTGTTAATTTTTATAACTTCATAGATACAGATTGCTGCATGACATGAAATAAAGTGCAGTACAAAACATGTTAGACTTGGACGCATCAAACTAACATGAGTTATAGAGAGGATGCACTTGAGGCAGACAGGATACAGGGCAGAAGAGAAGGTGTGTGGGTAATGAGTGGAGATTCACTGTGAAGTTGCAGAACTCTTTGCTGTGAGTGAAGTCTGGAAGGGATGCTAGCAGCAGGAACCTTCTGTTAAATCAGAACTTGAAGTTTCCCCTGTTTACTGCAAACAATCTTGCAAATAAAAGCAAGCTAGACATTGCAAATTTTAAAGAGCAAGAAACTTTTTGTAATGTGTTGAATTATATTTTCATGCCCCCAAACCTCCCCTTCAGTTGAGAACTCATGATTAAAAATTGATCCAAAACAGAAACAAGGGAACCTGCAAAGCCATTGAGCAAATGGCCAACATTTTGCCTTCTATGAGTCACCAACTTTTGATTTCAGAATTTATTATCTTGGCAAATCTGAGCACAAATAAGATGTCTACTGAAACTCTATAAGAAACATCTCTTGGAGATGAACTCTAGAAGAAACATTACTTGGATCATTTTCCTTAGAAGAAACACATGATGTTTTCTCAATTTAATATGATTGCTGTCTAGGATAAATGAATGAGAATTAGAGAAGATATTTAATTTGTAAATTGTCCTATTATGGGTATTGCTAACAAAGAACCCATGCTGCTTAAAAGTGTGACATGACGGCAAGGTGAAGCTCTGAATGTAATATAGATGTTTTCCAAGGCAATAGTAGTCCATTACAGACCTCATGCTACAAGCAGTTTTGCTAAAAGCCAAAAGACGAATTATCCTGTTTAACAGCCACAAGGTTAAATAATTACAATATAATTATGCAACAAGTTTTTCACTTTCCAGGTTTATTGTGTATGTAACCTGCAAAACATCTCAGTGTGGCACAAATCTTATTGAGGGTGGTACTCTGGGCATTTGCATTTTAGCCTTGAGCACTGGCCTGAGAAAATCCCACACACACACCCACCCACACACACGACAGAGGCGATTAGTGTCAGATGTGTAAAAGCAGGAAAGTGAGCCTGCCCCTAATAAAATCTCATTGATAGAATTTAAATTGGATGTTAAATAACCATTCCTGCAGCTGATTGCCTGGGCAGCCCTGGAAAGTGAGGAGGCTTTCTGTCCAAAATTGGGGTGAGATTGAATTAAAGCACAGACAATTAGAGTGATATCATCAGTACGTTTACTGTGTGGCTGGGTGTCTGTGTGTTCGGGTCTTCGTTTCATTGGCTGTGACCCATTTGGGTCACTCATCACCCGACTCAATTTTTCTGATGGTGTTCCATCAGTGGTGTGGGTATCATCTGGACATTGGTGGGAGGATATATCTCGCAAAAGTGTCCAAAAAATTAAAAATGCTGCTCTCTTAGTATATAGAATTAGTACTATATTAATTAGTAATATAGCACCTTCCATAATATCCCATAATCTTTGGTAAAAAAAAGTTACCAAGAAGCAAATATTTCAGCCATTAAATATTTGTCTAATATTTATGTAGACTTGTCTAAATAATTATTGAAATAAACTGTGTTTAAATAAACTTTTAAGTCATTACACATCATGCTGGTCACTTGGATGCCTGTCTGTCTGAAACTTTATTAGGAAGAACCTTCATACACAAAATGTTGCATGTTCAGTGAATGACTGTTCACTGAAGCAGCAAGAAAACCCTTTTTCAGAGAAGTGTGGTTATTTATGTTTGCATGCAGACAGTGTATGTGAAAGGTGTTATTTTACTTAACATTTTTGTAAAAGCACAATGCTTTGAATTTTATGTGTAATAAGTCAAATGACAGTTTTTTACAATCGCTATGGCAGTTTTTTCCACTACTTCTAACAATTTTCCTAAACTCTTAACGTACCAAAAACACCTACAACACACAACTGACAAAACAGTTAATTTCATGCTCAAAAAAATATGCAATATATCTGTCATTTATTTTGTGAAACTTCTAAATACATAAACAGAAAAAGCAGAATTAAAAAAAAAATGGGGTTGAGGAAAGGGCAGTAAGGGGCAAGGGACATCATAATCAGATGGACATCAAACCAAGCTGTGACTGCACGGGAATGGTGGAATGCCAATGGTTGTCCCATGTGATCACATATATTGACAGGTCTCCTATCTGTCCCCTTTCTCCCTCTGGCACAAGTCTTTCGTCAAGGTCTTCTAAAAACAGGAGAATGCGGTCAATGTTGTATGGGCCAATCACACATTTATTAAGGAGTGCACCATTGTTGAAGACTGCGGCACACATGGTGATGTTGGCTCCTCTCTAGCCCGGCACAGTAACTGTGGCCCTTTTGCCAATTATGTTTCTTCCGCACCGATGCCTTTTCACCAAGTTGAAGCCAGCCTCCTCAACATAGATCATTTCATGTGGGACTTAATTGGCCTCCAACTCCATGACTCTCTGAAAATAATCAGACACAGTGTGTGTAAATGCTTTACTGTATATCCTACTGTACTTTAGGTTTATAGAGTAGTTTACTGCAAAGCACACTATGTAGTGTACGGTAATGACTGTATTGCATAACCTTACCAGGACATATTGGCAATGAAGTTCTTTAATGCGCTCATTGTTCCTTTCAAAATGAACTTTGTATGAAACTTTGTTTCATTCGAACTCTGTGTTTAGCTATAGTCCGAGAAATGGATGTTATGCTGATTGCTGCAATGTTCCCAAAGACAAGGTTGTCTTCTACAACTCTCGACTGAATGTCCTTTAATTTAATTGTCAGCAATCACCATGTTGACAATAGCAAGTTCCTGTTTTTCATTTAGGACCTTTCCTTCGCCCCCTGTGGGAGGCAGACGTTAAATCCTTAAAGATAAAATAGCGTTACATATTAGAGCCCAGAGGCATACAGTCACTGTAATACATGGTCAAATTATTTACACTTTGCAGTAGGAGAAGCTCTTATACAATATCCTACCTGGCTTCTCGAAAAATCCAGACAATGGATGCCACTGTGTCCCGGCTGAGATTTGGCTGTACTCGTTCACCAGCCTCTCTGTATAATAGCCCATGGTTTATGACATGATCTATTATTGTTACAGAGGAGGTCATTGCTCCACCTCCTCCGCACCACCAGATGCAGCCGACTCCAGAATATTAACTTCTGGTTCAGGGTACGTTTCCCATAATTCCACATTCCTAGGATTGATCACTTCCTCCTACACCTGACACTCATTAGCCGCTGTATATAAACCCCAGTCTTTCATCAAGTCATCACAAAGTCTTGTTTTGCCCCAACAACATTCCTTGTCCCACTCCTCTGCCTTGTCCTGGTACTTGTCTTTCTCTTCTTCATGCAGGCATTTTTTTGTGTGTGTTGTGTCAGCCCAGAGAGGTCCTTGTTTACTTTATACCATATGCTCATGTGATTGAAAGAACCCCAACGTTTCAACGTTTCCTAGATGGGAATGAGCTGTGATTTATTACTTAAATAAGCTGTTTCTCATTAATAATGAAACAAAATACAGGAGATATATTTGTGTTTCAATTCACAATATGAACAGCTGTTCACTTTGACTTTAGTCTATAAGTTAGGTTTAGAAAATTATGTTATCTGTTCTGACATACAGTGTGAAAGCATTTGTAAATTTGACAGCAAACAAAAAACACATTGTTTTGGTTGTGCTTGTGTGTTAAAGTAGTTTAAGCATTTTACATTTGTGTTAACTGTATGCATTTGTGTCAAATTGTATAGCCCACACAGACAGATGTTGTGCTAACTGTCAGGGTCCTGGCTTCCTGTTCTGAGTATTTCTAGATTATCTTGCCAGGATCCTGACTCCTAGTCTTGGTTCTTGTTTCTTGGAGTCTGGATCTGAACTCATGCTCTGGGTCCTCGTCTCGTGTGAAAGCACATGGCCTCTGTTTTGTTTACATTCGCCATGTGCTCTCCGGTCTTGCGTCTTGGCCCCGCCCCCTTGTTCTCTTGTCTCGTCTGCGCTGATTTCGCGCACCTGTTAGTCGTGTGTCTTTGTGTTATTTAATGCCCCCGTGTTTGTGTCTTGTGTCGGTTCGTTTTGTGACTTTATATCTTGTAATTCTGTGGTCACGCGTCTTGCTGTTTCGTTTCCTGTGATCTTGTATTCTCATGAGTGCGTGTTCTCCGTGTTTTTCGTTTTTAAAGTTTCACTTTTGCTCCGTTTTTTGGAGTCTTCCGTTGTTCTGGTTTAAGCCTATTTTGTTCTCGTTTGGCCCCTTCGTGGGTTCTTGTTTGGTTTAAGTTTGTTAATAAAGAGAGATTTTTCAGTTTAACGCTGTCTGCGACTGGGTTCGTTTCTCCCGTACCTGACAGCTAACTATGTTAACAGTTTAGGAAAATTGTTAGAAGTGTTTAAAAAATACTTTTTTAATAATTTTCTTGTTAGAAAGAATGTATTATCATATTAAAAAGATCATATTATGATCACGTTATTTTATTATCATACAAATGTAATATTTACACAATATTTACAAAAATGACAATATTTGCTGTACTGAGCACAGTGTTTGTTTATATGTTTATATGAGACAGTGAAGATATTTTTATGATTCATGCCTCATGTCATGTTATTGACTTATGCATGTATGGTTTGAACCTATTCTGCTGACTATTGCCTTGATAGTTATAAAAATTGAGGTGAAGGGAAGGGAAACCAAAAACTCTTTTGTTGAGGCATATTAGCCCATATAGCTGATAGATGCTAGTTAATGGAGGGAAATTTGCACCTCAACTCATCACTCTCCACATATCATAAAAGTTAATGTGGGTGTTGCAAGAGTGACTGGGGCCATGGACCACATGGCCTGACAGTTAAATTAGACAATTGAAATAACAGTGTATGACTCTACAATAAAGCTGTGACAGGGGAGTAGCTTAAGGAACAATACTTAAGAACCTCTTATTCCTCTCTTTTTTGTGTCTTTTCATGATGTCTCATTAAGTCTTTATGAGACATCATGAAGAGAGGACAATACTTTGGAATTAAAAACGTGACTATTGTCAACCTCTCGCAAACCTTTATAATTAAGCAAGAGTTTTTTCTACCTTTAAGACATTTATATATCAATTTATTTGGTGCATTTCTTGAAAACTTAACACATAACCCTGAATACTTTTAGTATTGTTACAGTTACAGTAACAAGTTTGTGATTTATAACCTCATAGTCATAGTTGAACTGGTGAGGTTTGGACAGGATTTAGTTTTAGTCATTTCATTCAGTAGTCATCACCTTTAATTTCTCATACTATAATGATCATTCCACTATGGTTAATATAAAATGGCTCATAAATATTTCTTGTCATTTGGATGTGGACCACCTGTAATGGCTCCAGCGCTCTACAATAATGCCAAGCCTGTTTTTTAGATGAGAAAGATGGGTGGTTTTCTTTTTTCTTTTTCCAGGCTGTATAAAGACCTCCATGGCTGTCCCAAGTATCTCATATGGCACCGTGTAAACAGGCTGCACCAACTCTTTTGGATCCCAGAAATTAAGCTATGTTTGTGGTCACTTATCCAATTTTAGTTACAACTGTTTGAGGGAACTTCTCTCCTGCTTATGTTTTTTTGTGTGTAAGCCACCCACGACTTTTTCCTCAATGTCCATTTCAATCCAAAAAAGACTTAAGATTTGACTAGCATGCATTTTGGCTGGTTTATGCAAGTACTTACATATCACTTATATTTACCAGCAAACTTAGTTGGTGACACTAGCCGTCTAGCATCTTAAACACATCATACACTGATTATTCCATTGGACCACCTTTAAACACATACAAGTCTGCTTTGACGTATTTTATTAAAACCTGGGTAGGTGATTTTATTCACTTGTAGTCACCAAGTTAAGTGGTCTAAATATATTTAAAGAAATATATATCTTCTGTGGAAGGCATGGGACCATAAAATGTTTGTCCAATCATTGCCTTCGGTCCAAAGGATAGTATGTTCTACTTTCCTATCAAACTATGTATGAACTCATGTGTTGGAAGGTGGATGGCTTTGGAAAGCACTCTGAAGGGAGGGTGGGATCTTATGATTTTAAAGCTAGGTTGCTATTGCTAAAATAAATTACCTAAAATTACCTTTAACACACATAATTTTGAATCAATTTTAAAAAGGAATGATAATCCAGCCTACCAGTGAGGAACTTGTTTTAATGCATACAAGCCTTTATCGTCATTGTATAGCTCTTCATATAATGGTTTTAAGAGTGCTGCACCTGTTGGTGTCAAAAAACACAAATACATAACAGTAGAAAAAATAAATAAAGATTAAAGTTTAAACAGTATGAATTACCCTAGTTCCAGCTGACATATATGCTTCACATATGTTGCCTTTTAAATCCTGTGGTGCACTCTTTATGTGTTGCCATTCAGCTAGTATGCGCCTCTTTTTGGGGAATATAATCACTGTACGGGGGTTCACGATTGCTGCCTGTTCAAAGAGCTGGTTCCTGACAATAACCCATGTCACTGTGTTGTCTTTTTTTATGATTCCTCTCAATTCCTCTCAGTTCATCTCTCTATTTATCTTGCAGGGCTAGCATTGTTCAGAGGAAGATCATTTTATTTCAGGATGAAGGTTTCCTCACCAAGCGGATGTGTGAGAAAGGTGAGTATTATATTTCTTCACCTAGATGCACATCCAGGCTTTTATTCAAGGTTTTATTTCTTTTAATCTTTGCTGCATATTTCTTCTTAGTCTGGGTTGCACCATAAGAAGGTTTATGGGTCAAGACTGGTTTATGCTGGTTTGCTGGTGTTACTGGTACTAGCAAAAGCTACAGTAGCTGATAAAGCTGGTTGACTTAAATAGGTGTTCCTGTAGCTCAGCTGGTAGAGCATTGGGTTGGCAGTGCAAAGGTTGTGGGTCTGACTCCAGGGAACACACATACTAATAAAATGTATACCTAGAATGTACTGTAAGTTGTTTTGGATAAAAGCGTCATAGATTTGTCATTTTCCAGTGTCCAAAACACAATGTATGCCGATAAATGGCTATAGTGATCTTTACAACAGTGGCAGGCTGCATGAATTAAGTCTTGAATTTGAGCCTCTTACTTGGTTGACATTAGATGGTGCCTAGTTACTGATCAAAGGCCATATGTTTATGTGAGTGTGTGTAGTGCATTTTGCTGTAAATTATCTAGCCATGCTCTCCTGTCCTCTAGAGCCGCTGTATGGAGAAACTACAGACAAACCTGTGCTGGACTGCTGTGCCTGTGGAACTGCCAAATACAGAGTCACCTTCTATGGCAATTGGTCAGAGAAACTGCACGCAAAAGACTACCCAAGTAAGACTTCTCAAAGAAACTGCACATTAAACTGGGTTAGGAAAAAACATTGTACCATTAAAACAAACAGAGACAACTGAAACACATTTAAAGGTTGACTTTCTGAAGTTTGCAGACACTGTGGCTCTATAATGCTTTCAAAATTGTTACATTTGTTAGAGAGGTCTGACACATTAACATCTTTCTCAAGCGGTGGGGCGACCAGTTTATTAAGCAACAGCAGCCAGGGCCAAGATAGTAGTAGTGTTTGGAAATCTATTCCAAAAATTGCTCATCCTTATATTTCAGGTTACGGATTTGAACAAACTTCAGAATGTAATTTAGGTTGTAACATTATGATTCATATGGAACATTGAGAAGTGTGCTCTTAAAGGTTTATTCACACCAGGAATGATAAAGATATTTACAATAACTGAATTAGTGTCCAAACAAGCAGATGATAACCATTTTGTTTATTGTAATCGCATGAGTTGCAGTTTCACAGTCATGAAGATGCTTTTGTATGCATGAAGTAGGGAGAAGCCGTCACTCTGTCGACAAAGAGTCAAATGTTGTCTTCCATTTTAAAAGTACAACCCCTTTAAATTTAATTTGATTATGACTGGTTGTCAATGTTTTGTTACCTGGAAAAAAACTCTGAAAGTGATCCCAATTATACAGTTCCAGTATCCAACCACCCAGAACACCCAAAATTGCACAGAATTGTACTAAACCCCTCAAAATAACCTTTTTTTTAATAAAAAACATATTTTTTGCTTTCAGTTTTTTTTACCTTTGCTTAACCTTGCATTACATCCTGAATGAACATTAATGTTTAATTGAAAAAATATATATATGTGGACAGGAAATGCAATAATTTCCTCATTTCCCACAGTATCTCTCCTGTGCTCTTGTCTTCTGTGGTTGGTGTGGATGTCCTTGAGAATGTCTTATTGGGTGTAAATTAGACCTGGAGATTAGAGGCACTTAGATCGATACTTTGATTAAAATGTACTCTAGGAGCTAGATGAACCTGATAAAGAAAGTGTGGTGTTCTCATCTGTGGTCTTATGGGAATCAATGAATACAGATTCTCACAGATAAACACAAGGAAATTATGATTATGATGTCATTAAATCATTACCTGTGTAAAACACAAGTGCATTGCTGTGGATATCAGGAAATATACACAACTGTCTTTTTATTTTCTATACTGTTTCTGCATTTTAATTAAATATACATATAATTTTTTAGCTTTGAATAAACAGCATTAGCATAATTTTCTGTTGAAAAGCAGATTTTTTGCTTATTTATTAGCAATATTCATGCTGTGTAATAATACAAAACAGACAACAAAGTTTTTGTTTTAGGCACCAAATGGAATTTAAAAAAATACTGTTTTTAAAATAATTTTAAAAATGTTTATAAAATGTCTTGAAAACATGTCTGTATAGAATGTTGCTATATAGTTGCCAGGTGTTTTAGGTAGTTGCAAAGGTATTTTCATAGGTGGTAGCTTGCTGGCCCAAAACCCACACCATTGCTTGAACCAAGTTCACATGTTGGACTACTCAGACAAAATATGCACAGTTATAATAGTGACAAGTCACAGTACTGACACTCTTTGGAAAATCAGAAACAAAATACAGAAATACTATCTATGAATTTGATTTTGGACTGTAGTTAAAAAAAGGAGATCAAGGGTGTTTGCAAATGCAAATCCACAAATTACATATAGATTTGTTGATGTGGAGAGAGAGTGACAGATACTGTGATTTGCATGAAATATGAAAATAAGCAATTGAACATCAGAGCGCATCAAAGAGATTCGATACAGGTCTGATGCTTTGAGAGGATTAACTGCAGCGAGAGGATGTGGTAAGCGGTTCTCCACAGTGGCAGTGTGAACACTATCATCCCTTCTCAACAACTTAAACTGGTGAGGAGAAATTAGATTGAGGGCTATAAAGGGCCCACACATGGCAGATATGGAAGCTAATACCTCTGGGTAGAGATTTTTCCACAAGGGGACTTTATTGTCAGAGCAGGACGATATAAGTTAAAAGGAAAATATTAACATTTTATAACTTTATCACATACAGTAGAAAGTGTCAGTGAGCACATCTTTTCTGTACTTCACAGAGATATCAGGTATGATAACTAGTGTATAATATATCACCATAATCCAATACAACATTTCTATTTTTAATGCAGAATTTGTTTGTGGTGTTGAAAGTTGAAACTTGCCATCAAAGGAGTGGACTAAATGGACAAACTGAGGACACACTCAAAAAAGCCCTGGGTAGAGCTATTTCAGTGTTTTTCAACCTGCCCCTGTGGGATAAGCCCATTCTGTGGGAGGAAACCATTTATATGACATCTGTTGGAGGCTATCATGGTAAAGCTGAACAAGGCACAAAAAGGATCTCTAAAAATGTTATACTTTTTCTGCCGCAGTGGATGGATGCTTCTTGTCACAACTTTAGAATGACAAAGAAGAGCAACAAAGCAAGTTTATCCTGTAATGCTTTGCAAGATCAGGGTGAAACAAAACCTTTCCTCTTGGTGTTGGTGTGCTGATCACTGGGTTTATGTAATAGTTCTGTAGTAATAACCAGCTGAATGGACAATTATACCTTATATATTTTGTTAAGTTAAACAACAGATTTTTTTAAAGTAATTTAAAGCTGCAATCTTTAACTTTTCTGGGTTAAACAATAACAAAAAAAACAATCAGTCATTAAGCAAGTACATGACATATCAGTATTACAATTCTCCTTACCTTAGCCCAATTGGCAGCGGTCCATATAAGCTAAGGTGCCGGGTCCAAAGTTTGACTTAAAAAACATTTAAAAAAGTTTGTAAAGTACTCTACTCCCTACACTACACAGCATTTTTGTGAAAATTATTTACCTTTTCAGGGAGAGCCAATCATTGGTCAGCCCTCATTGGGGCATCCCATTCGAAGAACTATGTATTGTGGGAATACGGAGGTTATGCCAGTGAAGGGGTTAAACAAGTTGCTGAACTGGGCTCACCGGTCAAAATGGAGGAAGAGATCCGTCAGAAGGTAAGAATTTGGAACAATTCAGAGTAAAAATGTTTGTTTGTCCAGCCACCAAATTCTAGTGGAAATTATTTTTTATACAACTTCGCCAAGTGTATCTAGAGTAATACAACTCCAAAAAACAAAATACTTTACAGTGAAGATGTATTTATTAAATCTTATAAATCATTTCTTAAAGTGGTGTAACAGCAATATTCAAATCTATCCCTCTGGTCTTGTTAGGTATACTTGCGGTATATTGTGCTTATGGGTTTGTCAGGTAATATCGTCTGCATTTTGGTGTTTTACAATATATCTGCAGAGTAGTTTAGAAGTAGTGTTTAGTTGTAACTGTTCAAAATCCTGTCTGTGCAGATTTTTGGCCTTAGAAATAATTTCTAAGCTTCACACAGCTTGTTCAACAGGGCCCAGTGCATCTCCAAATAAACACAATTTGCAATACTGCAGCTGCACCCATGGTTTAATCATAATTCAATTGAATAGATGGAAGTCATGAAGTCATGAAATTAATTCAGTCAAGCATGCACATGCTGTTGGAGATTTGTAAAAAAGGTTAGATGTTTGGTTCCCAGTGTGCATAATACATTTCTATAGTGGAAGATCAACTAAGAATTGACACTGAAGGGATGAAAGATAAAAGGATGTTGTCGATTGTTTGTTCTCTATTGTCATCTTTCTTATAATGGTGAATGTATGATAGTGTAATATAAGGATGTAATAGTGATTTTACAGACAAGGATAAAGAGCCAGCAACTTACTATGCCTTAAAAACATGTTGTTGGAAATAATCCTTCTTAGTCCTGGAACAAACCATACTATCAGGTTTTAGGGTTAGGTTTACTTAAAGGGCTGATTGAGACTTGAAAACATTCTAATTTATGCGTAGTTAATGTTTTGTTTGACTAAAGTGTTGTTCCAGTTCTTAGTAAACTGTTTACATAGGGAGCATTTTAGGTATCATGGGCTTGTTCATGACATAAAGACTGTTTAAGACTATTTAAGCAAATATTAAGGTGGAATTGTACCTTGCAATCCCAAAATGTGTTCCAAGATGGCAAGTGAAGTGAATGAAGAAATTATTGCTATATAAAATTTTTGTGTATGTTATGTATTTACTAGAGTAATCATTAGCCTGGCAGTGTGGTGGCGTGTATTGAAACAATCTTAAGGTCATCAGGAATGCACACAATGGAATGCTGGCACTCTTGGCTGCCGCTCCTCTTACTGTTCTTGCCTGGCTATATTATTATTTTCTGCACTCTTGCGACTATGATGTGGTTGTGTCATTTTATATAATTTGGACTGTTGCTTTTATTTCTGCACACCTGGATTAATTTGTGCTGCAGTAAGGGGAATCAACTCTGTGGGGCGGCTGTGCATGTGGATCTTGTGACATTGAGCTCACAGAGTTTTTCGGGGATTCAGTCTTGACTGGCCATGTATGAGGACTTAAATACTAATAGCCCTAAGGTACACTGCATGCCAACATTTGAGCTTTAAACGGTCGTCTTATCGTTTATCTAAAGCCTCTAATGATCTTTGTCAAGATGCTGGCTTAAACGATACATGCAACGGGGCTCAAGGCACAGCCATTTTGTCTCATCTTCTTCTAATATTTTTAATTTTGTCATTACATGCCGACATAAGTTTAACAGTCTGCCTTCAACTGGTGTTGATCATAGAAATTTAATGTCCCCTGTGTGGAGAATAAATCACTGCCGTCTTTATCGCATAGCTTGACCCATGTTGCATTTTTCAATGCCGGATCTGTGAATAATAAGGCGCTGCTTTTAGCCGATCTTATCACTGATAAAAACTGATCTTGTTTATAACTGAATCATGGCTTAAAGGAAATGATGGACTTCTGTTTAATCAGATTCTCAGTTTTCTACATTTGAATGTATGGTCTTAAGTGTCTCCGCTTCTACTTCTACAATCATTGCTAATAAAATTAAGTCACATGCAGTTTTTATGTCAGATTTTGCTGACTTTTTGACAATGCTGACCCCAAAGTTCCACAGCATTCTTATTATGGGCGACTTCAATATTCATGTGGACCAAAGTGACTCTGCAATGGGTAAGGAATTTCTATCATTACTTGACTGTTTTAACTTTTCGCAATTGGTAACAAGTGCAACGCACTGCAAAGGTCATACACTGGATCTTGTGCTTACAGATGGCTCATTTGCATCTCAGTTATCATCTGTTGACATCGGCCTTTCGGACCACTCAGCTGTCTTCTTTAATTTGGAATTACATTGATCAAATGGAAATCTATTGATCAAACAGCTTTTTCAAACTCTGTTGTTTCCACCTTAGGCAACTTGCATTTAACATCTCTGGACGAGAAAGTCTCACAGTTGAATAATACCTTTATTGCTAACTCAGACACTTTTGCTCCTCAGAGGACCCGCAAAGTTACTTTTGCTGGTTCTGCTCCATGGTATAATGACAATCTGCGCACTAAGAAGGCTGTCTGTCGGAAAGTAGTGCATAAATGGCATCTCACTGGCTTCAATGTTTATTATCTAGCTTGGAAGGATCTTCTGGGTGATTACAGAGCATTAATTGAGACTGCAAGATCTTTTCTCAGACTATTGAAAACAACCAAGGAAACCCGAGACACTTTCAAACTATAAATAGACTGCTTCAAGTCTGCTGTTTTACCATGCCTGTTTCTCAGCAGTTATGTAATTCATTTCTTCATTTCAAAAGTTGATATTGCACTAGGATCAAGCACTTCTTGCTTGATCCTATTCCCACTAGCTTATTTAAATCTTGCTTTGATGTTTTGTGTCCTGCTCTCTTCAGTATTATAAATGACTCCTTACAGACTGGGGTTGTTCCAGCAGCATTAAAGATTGCTGCTGTAACCCCTGTACTTAAAAAAGAAAATGTTGCACCGGACGATTTTAATAACGTCCGTCCTATTTCAAATCTCCCATTTTTGGCAAAATTACTTGAGCGTATTGTTGCCTCTAATTTGTGTAATCATCTGATAGTTAATAACCTTTTTGAACCTCTTCAGTCGGGTTTTCGTAATTTCACAGTATTGAGACGTCTTTGGTCAAAGTCACCAATGATTTGTTGATGGCTTCTGACACTGGTGCAACTATTTTTATTCTTTTTGATCTAAGAGCCGATTTTGATACTGTTGATCACAGTCTATTACTTACTTGTCTTAAAGACCACTCCCAGTTTGTTTCTATGGGTAGTTATAGGTCTGAGATTAGCTCTGTCTCCACTGGTGTTCCTCAGGGGTCTGTTTTAGGCCCTTTACTCTTCAATATTTATTTGTCACCTTTAGGGCACCTTTTGAGATCACTCTGCCTTCATTTTATGCCAACGATACACAGATTTATATACATTCAAAACCTCATGAGTGCCTTGACAATGCTTATTTTTCTGTGTGCATTACTGAGATTTAAACATGGACAAGTAATAATTTCCTGTGTTAGAACAGTGGTAAAAACTGAAGTTATGCTCATTGGTTCCCGTCATCAAATTTCTAAAGTTGGTTCTCTGTCCTTGACTCTTGATGGCTTTGTTTAGGAAATCCAGATTCAAATGAGGAACCTTGGAATGTTTCTGATACAAATCTGTCTTTTGATTCTTTTGTCCAGAGTACAATTAAAACCTATTTTTTCCACCTCAGAAATGTCGCAAGATTGCGTCCTATGTTAAACTTTACAGTCGCGGAAATGCTAATATATTCCTTTGATGCTAATAAATTCCTTCTCACGGTTAGACTATTGTAACGATCTTTTAGCCAGAGTTTCTAAATCTACACTTAGCAAGTTGCAATAATAAAAATAAAAATTCAGCCACCAGGATTTTAACTGGGCTAGGATTGGTAGTCATATTACTCCAATGTTAAAATCCTTGCATTGGTTTAGAGTTGATTTTAAAATTATGATGCTTACTTTTAAAGCATTGCATGGCCTGGCACCACAATACCTTACAGAATTTTTACATCCGTACGTTCCTAATCGTAGATTGGGAACAGGAAATAGTATGAATTCCTATCCGACAATTCAAGGATTGAAACAGAAACATAATATTCCCATTGTACATAGATCTAAGATCTATGGGTGATAGGGCTTTCTCTTTCTATGGCCCTGTCCTTTGGAATTCTCTGCCTCTTGAACTTAGGGAAGTTCAACTTAAGACTTTAAACTTTTTTTAAGCTGTTGTATGTCCCAGGAATTAACACCATGACATCCACATAAGAATCTAGTATTTATTAACAAAACTCGTCACAAACATGACATTATACATTGACACCGTGCTCATTGTTTCTGATACCTAAAGCCAATGAGGGAGAGCCTGCTGCTAAAGACATAAACACATTTAAAGTCCAATACATTAGAATACACAAATCACAATGTGTTTCTGAACAGATCATTTATCACAATGATCTACATCCCCTTCCTTTAGCTGAAATCTCCAATCAAAGAAAGAAAACATATTTAACAAATAATGGTATTGTCAACATAGAAATAGCCAAAATAAACACATGTAGCAAATATTCAAATGAGAACCAAAGTGCCACTAAATCTACCATTAGTAGAACTCACTGTTCATATCTTGGGTTAGGCTTGCAAATATGACCTGAATGTGTTCTATAATGTGCACTGCCAACCTTGGCAGGGGACTGTACTCTGTGCTTTGATAAGTTAGTTGGTGTTGATTCTGGTTGTTGAAGGTGTATTTGTGGTGAGTGTGGTGCTGGGGCAGCACAGTCCTGTGTATGTGTGGTGGTATTTTGAGAGTCAATGTCCATGGGGGTGAGCTGTGATGGGGGGGGGCTCTGCAACGGGAAGGATATGGCGTTGGTTCCTCCTGTATGTTCTCCCATTGCATTGGATTGTGTAGGACCGAAGCTCCTTGTTCACCTCTTTTACTGTGTCAAGGTGGTCATAACCTTTCAGGGTTTGCATTCTGACCGCATGACGACTTGAGGCATCGTAGTATTTCTTTTTGGTCATTTTCTTATGGAGGAGTCCATTGACCTGCTGGGCATGTTTGGGAGCTGGCTCTAGCAGTTAACAGGAATTGTTTATTGTGTCTGTCGTGACAACAGACGTTGTGCAGGGGATCCTAACGTCGAGTCACAAGGAATGTTTCTAAGATTTAGAAGACTGAGAATTATATCCATCCCATCTCTGTGAGACTTGTCCATCAGCTGCTTGGCAATGCGTACAGCTTTCTGCCAGGCCATTTGACTGCGGGAATTCTGGACTGACATTCTGGTGACATGGATAAAGTCCCACTGTTTGGCAAAGTCTCTGAATTGTTGACTTGTGCACTGTCTGGCATTATCAGAAATGTGAATGTGTGCAGAGTATGAGTCTACAAGCACCAGGTAGCTTCGAGTGGCCACACCACTCGAGCATATCTGTTGCTGTAACAAGCGAGGAATGACTGGTTAGTGTTGCCTTAGTGGAGTAAGGCAAGTCTGGAACAGGGTGTGGTTTTTAGTGGTTCTTTCTGTTGATGTGGCTTAGTGCTATTACAGACTGAGCATGTTAGGAGTTCTGCTGTAATATCAGTCGTCATTGTTGGCCAGAAAATTATACCTCTTGCTCTGTGCTTGGTAGCGTCCAGACCAGGGTGATCTCTGTGGACTGTGCTGGTGTATTCTCTCTGTAACAAGCGAGGGATGACTGGTTTGTGGCCTTTCATCACTATTTCGTCTTCCATGGCTAGTTCATCACTGTAGGAAAAGTATGGACATACAGCGGAGCACAAACTATGTTCTATTTGGCCAGCCTCGTTGAATCACAGTGCTGAGTGCCTGTAGCACCTCATCCTCTGCTGTTTGCTTTCTGAGTTCCTCCAGTTGAGCAGTGGAGATGTAACTGACGGACATGACCTCAAATGTGTTGTTTTCAGCGTCTGGAGGGACTTCTGTGTTCGGAGCTCAAGATGGTGTCCGCAAGATACATATGCTTACCCTTCTTGTGCACCAGAGTGATGTCGTAGCACTAACCTGAGCATCATTCTCTGTAATTGTGCAGGGGCTGTGTGAATGGGTTTCTTTAGAATGGTCACCAGGGGCTGGTGGTCTGTTTCGACAATTGTAGATTTCCTGTACACATAATCTCTGAATTTGGTACAGGCAAATACGACAGCAAGCAGCACCTTTTCAATCTGTACATAACATGTCTCTGTGTCTATGAGTGTGCGAGACGCATACGCAACCGCTCCGCCTGCATACATGCAGCACAGAGTCCAAAACATGATGCATCAAAGGTTAATGTGACTAGCTTTTTAACATCATAGTATGATAAGACAGGTGGGGTGGTCAAACATGCTTTGAGGGTTTTGAATGCTTGTTGGTGCTGCTGGTACCAGCATCATGCAGTTTCTTTGTGTGTTAGCTTCTGTATAGGTGCAGCAATATCACTAAAATTTGGGATAAACTTCCCCAGGTAATTTGCCATTCCAAGGAAGCGCTCCAGTGCTGCAACATCCTTGGGAGCTGGCATCTTAGAGATTGCTTTTGAAGGATCTGCCTTCAAGCCTTCTCTAGTAAAGATATGACCTACATAGCTGACTTGGTCCAGACGGAACATGCATTTGGCAGAATTTAGTTTGAGCGAAAATACAGAAAATACAGTTGCCCCTAACATCTGGGATGCTACTTCCTCTACACTGCACATTGGGTAATGGGGTCTCTTTAAGGCTGTGTTGAGATCTTTAGGATTTATGCACAGTCTAATGTCTTGTCTGTCCTTTTAATGCGTCACGACCATGGACGAAACCCAGTCTGTTGGCTCGAAGTCTGTTGGCTCGAAGACTGGTGTTATGACACCCAAAGTCTGCATGCGGTCCAGCTCTGCTTTAACACAATCCTGCATTGCCAGTGGAATGCGATGTGCAGGGTAAACTACAGGCTGCACACTTCGGTCTACTGTCATGGAGTATGCGATTGGAAGCTCCCCAAGTTCATCAGTGAACAAGTCTTTGTATTCTTTGAGGATTTGTTTGGAGGCTATGATTTGTCATCATATGCAGGGTCCTTGTCAATTTCAAGTTCGTGTACGGTCTTTTTGTAGCTTGTTTTTTTTTTGGACCAAACTGACATGATCTGCAACATTTTTTTAAATGATTCATTTTCTTGCAGTTGTGGCATAGCTGTCCAAAAGCCGGGCATTTCTCTCGCTTTGCCACATGATTGTTTCCACAGTTTTTTGCAATTAGTTATGGTGAGTAAATGATTCTGCTCTATTTTGGACTTTCGTCTTGTGTACTGGTGGTATCTGCTGGAAACTGGATGTACTGCATCCACGTTAGTGGGTGTCTGAGGCATCGCCAATGTTTTAATATTTTCCTCAGTAATTTCATGTATGCAACATATTGAAATGGCTTTTGTCAGAGTTAAGTTGCTGTCTACACTTGCATTTGCTTATTGATTTTGTTTTGCTCTTATTGTATTGTTTATTTTGTGTTCAGCGCTTTGAGAAGCTGCTTTTAAAGGTGCTTTATAAAATAAAATTTATTATTATTATTAAGTCAAGTTTGCTTTGTGGGTCAAAAGATAGCACTCTTGAAACACAGTTGTTGTCTATGTAAAGCGAATCATCCACCTAGGCAGGCTGTAGACAGTAAGGCAGCTCATTAAGTTTTGTAGTCTTACTTTTCCAAGTAAACTCTTAACACTGTGATGACTATCAGGCCCCTTTATTGTAGGCTCGACCCTATCCCTACCCCAAACCATGATGGTGACCCAGAAACAGTGCTGTGTACACTCTGTTATAATATATCTTCCTGTGTGTCCTGATATCAAACAGATCTGAATGTAGAATAGAAAAAAATGAATGTTAGCCTGTGGATCTCAGTGAAAACATATCTGCTTGGTCAGCGGCTGAATAAATGGACCACTTTGACATTTAGAGTTCACATGGCTTATTTCATAGTTACCTTAGGTTTTAAACATTTAGGTACCTTAAAAAATTAATTTAATATCTATTTTTAAAGTAAAAAAGTAAACAATTAAATAACAATTTATAATACAACAAGCCAAATATACAAGTTTCATAAGCTGCAAATCAAAAGCCAGTGTCATTTGCTAAGTACAATGGGAATATTATGTTTTATGTTTCCGTTTCAATCCTTGAATTGTCGGATATGAATTCATACTGACCTTTGAATGAAAGAGGTTCCTGGAAAAGAAATCAGACATTACTGACTGTTCAGACATTAAAAAAAAACATGGCTTTTGTGATTAAGTGCTAAGTTATTGCTCTGATAATGGCAGTACATAAACTGAGGAACCAATATGTGCTATTACTGCTTCGATGGAAACCAAGGAGTTGATTGGAGATCAGCATTAGTAAGATGAATGCAAAGAGGTGTCTGGTACAGTGAATCAGTGGGTAGGTTCTCTCACAATGTGACATCTTTCTTTCTCTCCAGTAAATAGAAGCACCATCTGTCTCAGATGTCAAATTCTGCTGCTTCTTTCCACACAAATTAATTGCTGCTTTTCATGAAACCTTGAAGTGTCTTTAAATAAAATGATGCTTTATGAATTACCTCTCATTGAACTAAACCTTCATCCGCTGACTGAGGGAAATGCTATTTTTGTGTTATAACATTGTAATAGCATTGTATAGACAGCCTGTCAGTTTTTGAAATATTAGGTTTTTTGCAAACCATCTCTTTGCTGTTTTGGTCCTGACAAAGGTGAATTATCAGCTAAAATGAATTTAGGTTTAGAAGCAAGAAAACATTCCCTTGCAAATGCTGCGTGAACAGAAATAGTCTCTGTGTTAGCACTTCATTTTGAGAATTTCAGAATGTGTGAGCCACAGTTTTATGTCTGTTTTAACATCTGTCCTTCCTTCTCTCTGGCTTGCTGTCCTCTCCATATTCTTATTGATTAAGAACCATGTCCTGCTGATAAATAAGGGTTCTTTTCTATCTGATGTGTTCTCTTCTGAGGCCCATGATAGTTGTCACTATGTGCTGAAATGTTTAATATAAATTTTACAGTCCTTTTCAGCAATCAGTGAGGGAGTAAATGGGAAATGAAATCTACACAGTTGGATGGCTCCATCTCATTGAGCTCAGATAACTCAGATAACATAGATAAACACTAATGTCCTCCAAAACCTTCATGTTGCTATTATTTCTGTCTATACTTCTGTGTGGCAATGAGATTGTGATTGCTTGTGTTCTTATGTAATTCTCTACTTGAGTGCAACATGCCCATATGTTAGTGCTCCATTCTTGCATATCTGCGGTGACTTATGAGATGGGGTGCTATTTTGTGTTTGAGAGCCCTGCATCATGCAGACGAGTGTCAATACAGGAAAAGGGGGACCGTTTTATATTTCTTTTTATTTCATTTTGCAGCTTATTTTGGACATTTTTCCTTTTAGACTGTTTGTTTGACATGTAAAGTGACAAACGTTCAGTTCGTTTTTGTTTTATGTGGTACTTAGGGCTGGGTAAATCTGAAATCTGAGTAAAGTGATGTGTTGGATGTGTTCAGGGACATTCAGTATAATTGCTACTTAGAGTCTTAATTAAAACTCTGAGCAAACTTGGGCAAATTAGCTAGATCTTTCTCAGAATTGCTCATTGTAGATGTACCAAAGTCTTGAATGAGGATCCATAAGCAGTTTATTGACAGTAAACAAACAGGCAGAGATCGGTAACCGGCAAACAGGATTGGCGTGGGCAAGGCAGTAATCATAATCAAGAACAGGCTAACAGATTGGGGTAGGCAGCTAGGGAACAAACAGTAATCCAAACAGGCAAAGATCAGGGCAGGCAGAAAGAATCAAAAATAGAGTTCAAAGTAAGGCCAAACACAAAAAAGGTCCAAATAATAAATAAATCCAATAAATGCTCAGAAATGTTCACCGTGGCAAAACAAGACTTCGCAATGAGGTCATCTTCTTCTTCTTACAGCATTTATTGGTGGGCAAACCAGCTTTTGGTGCATTACCGCCACCAACTGAACTGGAGTGTGACAATAAGAAAAAAAAAAATAAATAAAAATATTCCCTTATATTCTCATGAAAATTCCTGTCTTTTAGATAACTTATCATTCTTCTGAATTTTCTATTACCTAATATTAGTTCTAATGTCATATTATTTGCACTTTCTGATTGCATCTTTGTTTTCAGCATCTGTCTTTCTTTACTATATGCTCTACACAGTAATAAGACATGTTCAACTGTTTCAGTTTCGCCACAAGATATACATAATCCAGAAGGATGTTTCCTGATTTTATATAAATTTCCATTTAAAGATTAATGTCCTAATCTTAATCTACTACTCTTCTTTTAAAGTCACTTCCAGTCTCTTTATTTTGAAATCTTACTTTCTTTTGGATTTTATACAGATGCCTACCTGTCTTCTTCATATCCCATTCATGCTGCCAAGACTTAATAACAGCTTGCTTAATAATTCTCTTTGCTTCTGCCTTGCTGATTTTTACATTAAAATTTCTACATTATTTTTATTCAACAATCTCTTAGCGTGTTTATATGCCATCTCATCACATTTCCAACATGTGTTGGGACCCATAGAAATGAAACAACCCTGTCATGAGTATGTCAATATAGCAGTTGCATTATTTATATAATAATATCTTGCAATTTGATTGTCCCCATTGAATACTTCTTAAATTAAGGAAAGCAAATTTATGCTCAGATTCACTGGTGGCTCTGTGTCTCTTCCAACCAATGTAAAGCTAAAATAATAGCAATCAACTCTGTATTAAATACAGATAAGTAATCTGGTGTTCTTTTTGCAAGAATTACTTCTTGTTGTGGTATAAGCTATTCCTGTCTTATTAGATTCTGGATCTTTTGATCCATCTGTATAAATTTGTACATTGTCATAGTACAACTGTTCAATGTAATGATTTACTTCATAGCTTACACCACTATTAGTTTTTTTCCACTTCTAGTAGATACAGGTCTATTGCAGGCATTTTAAATAACCATGGTGGGACTGCAGATATAGGCACCGTATCACTATATTTCCTATTTACTAAAATCCATTGTTTGTGCTATTTCTTCTGTTTTCCAACCAATACTTTTTATTTTGTTATACTTGTTATATTTCCATTAAATATAACATTAATCATTTTTTGCAATGAGGTCCTGCATATGCTGGGCTTAAATAGAGAGATAATGGGGAACAGGTGTGTAGGTAATCAGCTGGGTATGTGGGATTATGGGTAATGTAGTCTAGTACTTGATGGTGACCTCCAGTGGTCACTGAGTTGGAAGCAGGGTTCATAACAGTAGCAGCCTGTTTTTTTTGGAACCCCAACTTTTTTCTTTTTTTACAAGGCCACTGGCCTTGGCGTGGAAGTGTTTCCATGGAAGTGTTTCAATGCCAGAAACACCGCCCTCATTTCCAGACAGTTTATGTAGAAGGAGAGATGAGGGTCCTCCCACTGACCATGGACTGGGCGGCCGTCGAGAACCACACCCCAGACTGTGAGAAAGGCATCTGTCGTAAGAATCCTGCGATGGCATAACGCTCCTAGAGTGGGACCCAAGGTAAGAAACCGGGGTCTGAGCCACATAGAAAGGGTACAAAGCCCTTTCTAGCATCGTAGTGGAATCCCAAATTACCCCCAGAAAAGTAGTTCTCTGAACTGGAGAAAGCATACTCTTCTTGGGATTGAGTCTCAGCCCTAGGCACCTCATGAGCTAACACAACATCTTGATGCTGTGTAGATAACTCTTGAGAGCTGGCCATGACCAGCCAGCCGTCTATGTAGTTCAGAATGCAGATGCCCTGGAGTCTCAATGGAGCCAGGGCTGCATCCACGCACTTTGTGAAGGTGCTCGATACTGGTAGGCTTTGCCCCCGAAAGCGAACCTGAGAAACTTCCTGTGTTCTTCCATCCTTTTTGTGAACTATAAAGTATCAGCTGTAAAGGCCTTGATCTCTCAAGTGTGGGGGAACACACTATGACCCTTTCGTCAAGATAGTTTCTAGTTCCCAGGCCAAGTTCCCCTAGTCCGCAGTCTGTAAAATGCCGTCAAAACGAGGAGAACGGGAGGCAAATTGAATTCTGTACCCTCTCTCTATTGTTCTTAACAACCATGGGGACAAACTGGGCAGAAGCTTCCACGCTGCCAGGAAGTCTGAGAGAGGAACCATCCCGTCTAAACCGCCGGGTGCTTCTACCCCCCAAAACACCTGAGGTGGCGGGGAAAGTAGAAGCCGTGGGTAGGAAGTAGGAAGTCGTGCACAGGTCCCATGGTGGGGCTGGCCCCCAGTTTGCTGCTTCTGACATCAGGTGTTCTTCTTCTTATCAGCCTTAGAGGAGATCACGGTCCTCAGATTGAACCTCCTCTTTGGCTGTGAGGTCTGCAGAGGCTGCCCAGTCCCCTTAGATCTATGAGGGGGAGCTCGAGCAGCCACGCTAACCTTCTACTGTTAGGAGATCACGGTCCTCAGATTGAACCTCCTCTTTGGCTGTGAGGTCTGCAGAGGCTGCCCAGTCCCCTTAGATCTATGAGGGGGAGCTCGAGCAGCCACGCTAACCTTCTACTGTTGCCTATAAACAGCCGAGGTCTTGGAAGAAGCCGAGGTAGACGGGCCACCTGGCACTGCAGTGACCTGAGCGGAGACTCCCGCGGGGTGAACGCGGGAGCGGCGCGTTCTCAGAGGGAGAGATTCGCAACTGAGAACAGTCAGCTTTCCCAGGAGCTGACCTAGCGTGCACCACCCCCAAACAAAAAAACACACATATGATGCGTCACCCGCCGCAATATAGCATGGGCAAGGTGGCACAAATTTTTAAAAGTTTTTGGCAGACATTCTCTAACTTCTTCCTAATCTCTCTCTTTTCTTTTTTACCTCACTTTGCCTGGCTACATGCAGACTAAGAGCTTTCTGAAGACAAAAAAGCTGACGTATTTTGCAGGCGCTTTTTAAAGGCTTTGTGGCACGCAATGCTACGTCACTTGACCTTGAACTTGCCTATAAATAGGCCTGGTTTTACATGTAAGGGGGTGTGAGTTTGTTTTAATCTGGTGGTTGGGTTTGCTAACTAGTTCACATGAGATCACACAACTTCAGTTGTTTTATACTGTGACACCAAGAGGAATATTTTTGTGTCCCACAGTTCTGTTTATTGTCTCTTTCCTTGTTTTTGATGTTCTGTGTTCAAGTCATTAATTATTTTATTTGAATTAATTATATCATTAACTAGTCTTTATTATCCCCTCACATGTGTCTTGCTCAGTTCACTTAGTTTATATACTCCCTGGTTTTGTTCTTTGTCAGTCCCCGTTTGATTGTGTTTTTGAGTTCTCCTGTCTTCCTGAGTTTTGTATATTGTTAAGTATATTGTTTGATATGATCTTTCTGTTTTGTTGGATTACTCCCATGTACTGTAGCAGTTATGGGTCACCATACAAAATTACAATGAAGATGTGGTTGTAATGACAGTAAAGTGTGTGATTAAAGCATTCACAATACACAAAACAAATCTCATGGCTGACTTCGAACATACTCTGACTGTATTGAAAATGTAACAAGCCTAAATTAAACCAAGAGTCTGACAGACAATGCAGGCATCATTTATAGATAGCTTTTGCTTGCCAAGTTTAGCTTTCAAACACTTTGATTTGATAACTAGTTAACTGCTTTTTATATGACTAGTTTAGTAAAATTGAGTAGTCATTGTATCTGGAGATTTCAGCCAGCTCTTGTCATTTCCATGTGCAGTATTCATAACTGTCCGTCAACGACCCATGAATCCATGCTGTCTGAAAGTAGAGGCATGGCAGCTTGACAGCTTTTTTTAGCAGACTCCAAACTACAGGACTGAGTAACAGTATTGTCCTCAGTGGCTGATGTCATCAAATCCTCACAACAGATTTTTCTTCACTTCTCTCTCAGTCTGTAATCTGTGTATGCAGCTGGCTGCTGCCTCAGCTCAGTGTGGTGCTAATGAGAAGACCACTGCTGTGCTGGGTTTAATGACTGCCGTGTTTCTGACTCCGGTTCTGCTGGCACATGCCACCGGAGGCTCTCAGATGGATTGTGAAATTCTCCATTTCCTCTGCACAACTGCTGTTTTCTTACCACATGGGCAGAAATGAGGTGCCATCTGTGATAAGGATGACAGCAATGCCAGTCAGCTTTGCTCTTCTGCACCAATCTAGTTGAGACTCTGGACATTTTGTCTTTTTTTGGCCATAATCTTGTTCTTTGAGAAGCTTTCTTTCTAAATCAAATCCTGTACATAATATAATTTCTCATGTAATACTTTAGTTACTAAGCAACTATTACATTAACAAGATTTCGTTAGCCTGGTTTTACTATAGAATAAAAGAGTGGTAACTAGGGTAAAAAATGACGCAGGTCCCAAAGCTGGTTTCATTAGAGACCTTGGACATAAAGATTATATGTTATTTCAGTACAAAAAAAGCCCCTGAACTTTTTCACTATTCTGAAACTGGTAGTAACTAAGTATTTAGGTGGAGAATACTACTTGGAGTATAATAATACACTCTCCAGTAATAAAGCCAAGGATGTTAGTCACGTAGATAGTCTGTAGTCTAGATAGATGTAATATGATCGCACAACATCTCAAAAAAATTATTTCATGTAATAAATGTATTACAGATAAAAACAACATTATTAGTTCTAACATTGTCATGGAATCACCAGGTTCCACCCTCACCTAGTCACCATCTCATTAGTTTTAATCATCACCGACAGTGACTGTTTAAAGTGTGTTTGTGTGTGTGTGTGTGTGTGTGGCTACTCGCCTTCTAACTTATCTTTGTCATTGCTGTTGCTGCCTATTTAATTTTACATGCTATCCGATTGAAAATAAAGAGATAATTTGTTTGTACTTACCAGTCTGTTCAGTGTGTGTTTCCTGACAAATATTAAAACATTCTTAAAATAATATCAAGTTCACAACATTAACTATAAATTGTTGTTGTCTACGTTAGTCAGATATATGACTTTTAACCACAGGCTGCAGGAGACTAATATGGAGTGTTTTTGCAGACAAATTTGAAAAGTAATTGCAAATTGCATTTGCAATTGCACTTTCTATTTGTGGGTGTAAAAGTTGTCACACAATTCAAATGCAAATTGCATTTTCATTTACACAAACATACAATGTCTGCAAATGGAATGCAATTGCAAATGGACTTTGCATTTTCATTTGAAATTCGTCAGACATTATACATTCGTGTAAATGAAAATACAATCAATTTGCATTTGAACTGTGTCACAACTTTTACACCCACAAATAGAAAATGCAATTGTAAATGCAATTCCTTTTTAAAATTGTCTGTAAAAACGCTCCGTTTTTACAGACAATTAATTTAGTTAATTTATAGCTAATACTATCTTCAATCTGCTGGCAGAGATTCCCATCTTTAACGCTTGACATCAGAGTAAAAAAATAAATAAACTAATAACACACAGTGTTGTTTTCAGCATTGTGTAGGTGAAAGAAAAATGCTTTGCTCTATGACAAAAGCACATTAACAGACAAGAAACTGGCTTGATGTTTGACACAGTGACATATTTGACATGAAACAAAATTCAGCCAGCGCTCAGCTGGAGTTTTTTCTTGCACATTTAATGAGGAAGAGTTAGTTCTCAGCTGTATTTCTCCCTCTGCCTTTATAACTCTGAGTAGAATAGGTATTCCTTTGAAGCTTTGACACAATTTACCCTAATCAGTAGCCCAGAGTAAGACATTCACTAACTTCTGTTTGATACATTGTGTGGATGGGGCTTTTCTGACAAGTTGTGCATTAAGAACATGGCACTATTGCTTTACCTTTGTGGTTAAACCCCAAAAAATAAGGTAACTAAAGAGATGAAGGGTGAGGCTCACGAGGATCCATTTGCAACATTTATTCGAGACAGGCAGGCAGGGTCGAGCAACAACAAACAGGGTAATCAGAGACAAGGCAGAGGCATAAACATAGAACAGGGAAGGGTCGTGGCAGGCAGCATACAATCATAACCAAAGAGCAGTCCAATAATCAAGGTAGGCAGCAAACAATCAACAACTGGATAAACAGTCCAAAACCAAAAACAGGGAATCCACAAACAATTAAAAAATGCTCAGAATTGTCACCAGGGTGACAAGCATCTGGTCTGACCAAAGGTTACTGGTTGTATCATAAAATACATGGAGGGGATAGGACTCTAAGTGGGGGGCTGAGATCGATGGTTACCAATCGGAGCCAGGAAGTCTGTACCCCCACCTACCACCCACGGTTTTATGGCCAACCAGAACACCTCTGGCCTTTTGTTCCTCCTATTACCCCTGACAGAAGAATGCCCAAAAGGGGGGAGGATAGCTCTGCTCACGAAAGTGAGAAAAAACAGGTGACTGAAGAGACTGAAGGACTTTCAATACACATCAGGCAGAACTTTTGTCTCAACTTTTTGGCCACCAAAAGAGCTATCCAAAGTGTATATACATGTTATGTTTTTAATTGTACGTGTCTCCGCATATTCTTCTCCATCGTCTATTGCCTTGGTATGTATAGGCTGACAGGTATTTTACCTGTATGCATATTCTCAGATAAATTGGATGTTAATGTGTGTTAAACCTGGTCATGTTTACATTCTAAATGCTCCTCTCTTGATTTGCTGTCTGATGCAGTATAGTGTATGAATGTGTCTTGCATCATATGCTTATTATTTTAAATTCAGCGAAAATGCACAAACTGTCCAGAGACATGAGGAACATGTAAATGAGGTCTTAAGCAGGACAAAGAAACTCTTTTCCCGCCTCAGTATACACCTTATTATTGGTCCATCAGCCCTCAAGGGGTGTGGTACACCCAGGGTTAAAAGTCCACTACACAGAGCAAACTTTGCTCGCTCTCTCCCTCACCCACTCACTTCACCTCCTCTCGAGCCCTGCTTCATTTCCCGAGACAGTCTTTTCGGTGGTGTTTACTTTAGCTCAGTTTGTCTATCTTCGCTGATCAATCCGGCGTTGGGAAGGTTAGCTGATTTAATCCTGACATTCTTTACTCCTCTTCTTTCTCTCACTGTTTATGTTTTATGTATTCGTTTGTTTAATGTAGTCATATATGTTCCCCATTTCTTAGTCCAATAAACCTGCATGTTTATTCCTGAGAATTGTTTCTGTGTTTATTGCTCACATATTAACGTCACTTAAACTGCCTTGATTTCGTTACCTGCTCTAAAGTAGTAATGTGTTACAGTAAGAATGTTATCTTTTCAAGGCTAGAAAAGTGACATTTCTTAGAGTTGATAAGCGATCTGCTGAATACCCGGTGGATGAGTAATTTAGTCTATCGCTAGTATTAACTCTACTGCATCAGGTAAAATCTATAAAACATGTATGATTAATTACAATTAATTGCTTGATTTTTCCTTTTGGGCTAATCATCTAATGTTCCCAAATACACTACAAGGGCAAAACAAGACTTCGCAGAGAGTGCATGTGAAGCTGGGGTTTATATACTGTGTCTAATGAGTGTCAGGTGTAACAGGAAGTAATCAATCCAAGGAATGTGGCATTATGGGAAACATAGTCCGAATCAGGAGTCAATATTCTGGAGACGGTTCTCTCTGGTGGTGCGGAGGAGGTAGAGCAGGGACCTACTCCGTAACAGATTGTTTCTGCCTACACACTATAGAAGAGGTTTTGAATGCAAAGCCCACAAATCAGCACAGACTCTTTATTCTCTTTATTCTGTCTAATCTCTTGTGTAACACTTTTTATTTCCTGTAACACTTTACAATAGGGTTCCCTTCGTTACCATCAGTTACAACATGTCCTCCAGCCCATACGACCATATAGGTTGTTTGTCACTTTCCTGAATAATGACCCATAGGAGCATTTACTAAATCAGTGGCCCTACTGGCAGCTTTCAGTTTAATCCAATAGTTTCTTACTGCAGAAAACAACTGAAGCTTATTCCTCACAAGATTAGGGTTAGTAGAGGGGCTTAGTTAGGGAGTCATCAGCTCAAAATCCTCTAAATCACTAAAACACTGGCCTGGTGCTATTATTCTGAAACTGCTGTGATGTATCACTTTCGATAATGCACTGTGGCCTTTTACCTGTAACATAATTCTGATTTGTGTAGCTTGATTGGTAGACCATTGCATTAGCATTGGAATGAACATTTGGAATTTAATCCCCTGAACAGACATACTGATAAAATCTGTACCCGGAATGCACTGTAAATTGCTTTACAAAGGGTATGTCAAATGCATAAATGTACATTTTGCAAAAATGGTAAGTAAGGGACAGTGTAAAAACTCATTTTTTTTATAATGACAGTCATATGCAACACAACACTATTATTTTTACACCAGCTAGAGGACACTTTACATTAAAATGTAACTATTGGGCATAATAAGCTGCTTGCACAAATGACCTATGGAAGAAAGACAGCCTCAGTAGTTAATGCATTAGTTAACATGACTAATGGATGACATGCTGTTCTCCCCTTTCCCTCTACTCCTCAGATCAAGTCATCAAAGAACTGTAATGAATTACCTCTTCTTCTCAAAGTCATGGTTTCTCCTTCATCATTATTTATTGTAGAAAAAAATAATCTTTCTTCGCTGATAATCACAGTTTCCACATAAACAGTCTTTTACATTTTTCCACATAAACACTTTCTTAGGTTATCCCCAGACCTCAGTATCAGTACTAAGACATCAGATAAAACGGCATTGCACGTCAGACTAAAAGACATGAGGTCGCAGCAAAAACAAAGTCAGGATCGTGGTCTCGCTCAATCAGACATCATACGAAACAGCCTCAGACTAAAAGCCATTGGGTAATTTCAGAGCCATTGAAAAAAGTTGCAACACTCCTATAAACCATTGGAAAAACGCAATGCCGAAGTAACTCATGTTATGAAGCAACCAATAGTTCCAAACACTAAATAGTTCCAGCATTGAACCCCATTCATTTTAGTGTTTCCCAAACACATTCGTGGGTAAGTTAAGGTTTTACATTTTTTACACATTTTAATGCATTAGTTTATGTCTCATGAATCTAGCCAATAGCGATATTTTATGAAGGCAGCTTTAGTTAATGTTTATAGTTAGATAATACCTATCTACAGCCTTGTATTCTAACTTCAGTTAGCTCACTGGCAACACTTCACTTGGTTACACAACCAGTCATATTTTTAACCTTTAGATAGCATACAGCAATTCTAAAGGAAAAGATATTTCTATAGTCATTGATGCAGTAAGTCCCAAAGTTGTTATATGGGTTGTTATATGGGATGGTCTTATTTTATTTATTGAAACAGGCAAATAATACAACATAACCACACACCCCTTTAAAACTGTCATTATAAGGAAGTTTTCTGCTGTTTATGAAAAATTAAAATGACTTAATTTTTTTTTATAAAAAAAGTGTGTGTTTGTTTGTTTATTTTCAACAGAATGTTTTATGAGTGCGATGATGACCAGATGCAGCTTGCCATTCAATGGATGAGGAAGCTGGCTAGCGGAGCTATTATAATATTGTTTCAGTTTTAATTACTGTAGTTATTTGAAAAGCCTAGTAGATCTAGTGTAAATGGAGAACAGAAGTGGTCCAAGGACTGATCCCTGAGGGACTCCCGTGACCATATGATGTGGTTTGGACAGCTCACCTCTGCACGACACCCTAAAGGATCTATCAGAAAGGAAGGACTGAAACCACTTGAGTGCAGTTCCATGGATCCCCAGTGAGGACAGAGTGTTAAAAAGGATCTGGTGATTGACCATGTCAAAGGCTGCAGACAGATCTAGTAGCATTAATAGGGAGGATTTGGACTCAAGGCTTCGGTGACAGACAGCAGCACAGTCTCAGTGGAGTGGTTGCTTTTTAAGTTAGACTGTATGTTTTCAAGCCGGTTGTTCTGCAAGAGAAAAGATGATATCTGATTGAAAATAGCTCATTCAAGTGTTTTCACTGTGAACAGGAGGAGTGAGACAGGTCTGCAGTTATTAGTAATAGAAGTGTTGAGTGTGTGTGTGTGTCAAGACAAGATGTTAGTGTTAGTGTGTGTGTTGTCTAGACAAGATGTTAGTGTTGAGCAAAGAGTATCCTCTTTGTATTGGCAGCGTTCGCATCCAAGAATGAGAAGTGTAAAGGAGGGAGAGAGGATGAGACTGCATGGCAGAGTGAGTTTGGAGAGAGGGAGTATAGGTTACGCCTGAATTAAACTAATAGAGGTGTAGGTGTATTGCATGTTGGGAGATGGATATTGAATGAAATGTAAATGTAATGTAAGTAATCAGAAGTATGAAGAGTAAACTTATCTGTGGTGCAGTTGTGTAAAAAATGAGGTCAAATTGGTTGCCAGATTTGTGAGTTTCTGAAGTCTTGATGTGAAGTCAAATGAGCTAAGCAATTCTTGGAAGCTGGCAGCATTTGGTTTCTCAAGATGGATGTTAAAGTCCCCAAAAAGTATGAGTGGGCTGCCATCCTCAGGGAAAGAGAAGAGAAGCATGTCCAGCTCCTCCTCCTGGAAGTTATGTACTCAACCTGGGGGTCGGTAAACTACAACAACATGAATTTGTGAGGGAAATGTTGAAAGCAGAATATACAAATCCTAATATGTTAAAAGCAGAATGGGTGGAGAAGGCTGAGATGAAGCCAGTTTTGTTCACTGCTGACTGGCAATTCCAGAGACCTGCAGAGAGTGACAGAGGTAGAAGGGAGAGAGAATGGATGAGACAAAGGTAGAAAGAAGAGCAACGTATGATGGGCATGTGTGATGCCTGTTGTGGAGGACAGGAATATACTAGAAGCACATATTGTAAGTAGAACATTGAAGGGAGGGAAGTGGGGCTATAGTAAAACAAATCAGAGATACTTAAGTGCCTTGATGGTGTCCTTGCTCAGTAGAGTCATGCAGGTAGATTCACAGGTCTTTACCCGAATAAGTCTTCACATGAGGAGGATTTCACATGAGGGCTGACGCTATCGCTGATGCTACCACACCAGTGCTGAGGCAGTGTTTATGCGTGTGACTACTTGGATAATGAGTAAATACAGCTAAGCATGCCTTTTTACAGTTTTTCTCGATTCCTTAAACACTTCTTGAAACTATGCCTCATATTCCCAAAACAGTAAACACAAATCTTTAACGTCTCACCCAATTCCCCAAACATCCTATTTTCAGGTCAAAATGAAGCTCTACCCTCAAAACCATTCACTCTTGCACTCTTGTCCCTACCCCCCAAAAACCTTTATATGTGATAAACACAAAAGACACAACCAATATATACATTTGCACATTTTTATTCATTCATGTACTACACTGTGCAACACACACATACAAAAAAACTACATATGCTGGCACATGTGCTCTCTTAGACCATCAAGGGCAACAAGGAGGAGCATAGTATTATAGGGTCCTAGAATGGCACGATGATGAAGTATCCCTCATTGGCTGATGGCTGTGCACAAAGTTAATTTCATGGGGAACAGGCCAGCCTTCAATCTCAAAGATTCTCTGCAAACCACATGAAACACAGTAGAGTAAATCACTACCCTGAAGCACAGTTCAAGAGGGAACAAATGGCAGCATAAACTGCTATACTGTGATGGTACACAATACTTCATATGGTATCAAAACTCATACCTTATTACATTATTGACAATGACCATGTTTTCAAGCTCCCTCTCCTGCTCCTTTGACAAAAGCCTTAGCCTGCCTCCACCAGGTGGTTGCCTCTGTGTCCTACAAAAATAGAAGCACTCACTACTGTAACTGTAACACATCCTTTTTACAGGAAAAAGTATAAACATACTGAAACTCTGTCTGCAAGGCAATTTGATGCATTCCTTTATTACAGTAGCATAGTGCAACAGTGTATGTGTTTTCACAGCACAGAGCATAGATCTCAAAAGTTACTGTACAGAGCAGTCTTATTGTAATTACACCTGCCTGTTTTCCTCCCTGAAGGTTCTGATGATGGAGACGACAGTAAAGCGACTTAAATTCGGCTGTACTCGTTGCCCAGCCTGCCTCATTGTCATACCATGGACAAGGACACAGTCAACTAAAGTGGCTCTAATTTCATCCGAGGCTGCTTGTCTCCTTGCCCTTCCCCTTCCTTGTTCTCATCCTCCACCTTTTCTTCGTCCTCCACCTCATCCTCTCCCTCTTTCTTCACCACGTCCTCTTCCTCTCCCTCCTTGACCTATTCCTTCATTTCTCTATGGATACATTGTTCCAAAACTCAATGAACTGATTTGGGCCCTTTTGAAGGATCTGATTAATGTGTGTTCAATTTTGACTGTTAGTGTTTTTGCCTGGGGAATTGTGTGCTAATTGAGCTCAAGCTGTGCCCACTTGAGTGAACAGTATTGAATGCTAGTGCTTTCAAAATGACCACATGGTGGACGCAATAAGAAATGAAGGGATTTGTGTGTAGAGTTCTGCAGTGACAGCTTTACAGATCTGACTAATGTGTCAAAACAGGGGTAGTGTTTAGAGTTTAGGGAATTGGGTGTGCTTTTTGATAAATGGCATTATGGTTTTGAAATTGTAGTTTGTTAATACCTGATTATATTGTTTATGCAATCAAGAAAAACTGTAATTAGCAAAACAAAAGCCTAGAGGGCGTGAATGGCTTGGATCAATACCATGGTTCAGTGTTTTAAAAGTGTAAATGTAGTAATGAGCAACGCAAGTATTATCTTATTGGCTTAAGCTTCTTATTAGTGTAGCAGCACAAACAAACGTTTTAAAAACAGTAAAGCAATAAACATTTAACAGGTTATCAACAGGTTATTAATTGTAACAAAATTTAAACAAGGTAAACCAGGTACACTAAGCAACGAATTACACACTACTGCCATCTCTTGCTGACCAATCACTTCTCACTGGATATATTTTATATTACAGTTTCTTCTGAATTGCTAAAACATGTTTCTTGAAACTCATTTTCTCAAAACCTTAAACACAAATCCAAATACTCAATTAAATTCATAAAACCTTTGACTCTTCTGGCAAAATCAAACAATTGCCTTAAAACATCACCAGCATTCAAAATCAAACAATGCTTTTAGATACACATGAGTCAATAATATACACACTGCAGATCATTCATTAGACACTACATCAAAAATGGTGAACACAGCATCCAGGGCATGTAGTTACAAAAAAATATTGTATATAGTAAAAAACAAAACAAAAGAAATCACACCTAAGTATGGTGAATTTCAGGATCACATCTTTGAGCTGGGCCTAGGACTTCAGACTCTTATGTCGCAGACAATGTTGTCCCTTGCCAGGCAGTACTCATGTATTCGGACACCACAGTGAAAGCTGACACTGTCCCAAACCACAACATAGACAGGTTGCACTTCCTGCTGATGATCCTGTTGCTCTCGCTCAAACAAAGCATTTCTCAGACCATCCAGAAATGTGAGAATGTTCAGTATTGTATGGTTCCAGGGTTGCATGTGCATGGAGAACCCCATGATTGCTTATGCCACCACACTGACCAGGGACTTCCATCATTGCACGTTGGACAATTACGTTTCACCCTCTCTTTCTTCTCTTCATAAGACTGAATCCTGCTTTATCTACAAAAATCCATTCATGGGGCCTTTTCATGGAATCCAATTCAAACACTCTCTGTTGAAAATAAAGTCATTTACTGTAGTAAGTTACCTGTTACCTTCTACCTACCTGTTCTCTTCTCTGAATGTCCTGATTATGGTGGCCACAAAGAATCTGCTCAAATTATAAACTTATTAGAAACAAATTATATAACTTATTAGAATTCCTTAATTTGAAGATTTAACATTCCTAAAATGTTACATTTTCACAGCTGTCATATTACTATTTGTATTACATGATGTTATGATACAATATTATGAGATCTAATGTGTAACAAAACACTGATTGCAGCAGAACTACTTTGTCAAGTGGAACGAGATGTGGTCAGTCACAGCGGTACACAGACTAGTGCTTCAATCTTAGCCTAATGCTAATAGCTAACGCTACTGCAGAGCATATACAGTTTTTTCAGTTGCTTAAGCACAATTTTGAAAACAGGGCCTTTAAACCCCTTCACACAATTAGCACAACACTACACCAAAGTAGCATCACATTACCAAAGATTATTTGCAAAATGGAACACTTCAGTGAAAACTATACAATGTCTTATAAAAACCATATTTTGTTGTCATATTATAAACACAAACATCATATGGTCGGATTCTGTTTGAATCAGTTAAACACTCCTGTGCTTGACTTTTTAAACACTTTTAGCATTTACACAGAGACAGTGTAAAAATAAATTCACCAACACCACGACACCAATTGTGCAGACTAATGAAAATATTTATTTCTTTTCATGTACTCAAGTCAGTCAATACTGAACATTTAAACAAAACATTTATAACAAAATATTTTCCAGTTTTCATACAGTATTACTGAATGCACCATTGTACTGTAAGCTTACAGTAATACTGTAACATAAATTACATATCCAGTTCAGTACCGATTAAAAAAAAAAACATCTAAACACCTAAACATTTCTCTGCCTAGCTGGTTGTGGCCACAGGGCCTTGTCAATATCACAGGCTATATTTTCATTTGCAAGGCAACATGGGAAAAATCTTTTGGAGTGATGAATCCACCCTTGTATGGATGCTGCTTTAATCTGATCACATGCTTCCTCCATAGATTGAATGAGGGCCACCTGGACATAGGGCCGGAGATCATAAACCTTCCACCGCCATGCTGAGAAGAACTCCTCAATGGCATTTAGGAAGTGGGAGTATGGTTGAAGGTATTGAACTGTATGTATTGAGGGTGTTGATGGAACCAGAAAGCTACATTGTCCCAGACGACAATGTACTGCATCTGGTCCCTTTGGTTTGCTGCTGTGATAATATTGTGTAATCTGTCTAAAAATGTCAGCATGAGGTCAGTGTTGTAAGGACCCAAGTTTGCATGGCGGTGGAGGACCCCATTTTGTGTAATGGCAGCACAAAGGGTAATGTTACCCCCACGTTGCCCTAGTACACTGACAATAGCCCTGTGGCCAATGATGTTTCTTCCCCTTCTTCTCACTGTTGTCAGGTTAAATCCAGCCTCATTAATGTATATACTGAAATACAGCAAAATATCATATTGTGTAGATCAATATACTGTAGGTCTGTTATACAGTAAAATGTACAGTAAAAAGGTTATGTGTGCAATACACAAAGCTACAGTCAGTGAACAAAACGTACCACCACATATTCATGCCACAGGACTTTCACCCTGTCTGAATTTCTTTGAAATGGCAATTTATACAGTTGTTTCATCAGAACTTGATGTTTTTTAAGGATATGGGCTATTGTTGACAGAGAGACCTGTTGAACATTATTGAAAATGTGTGATCATTGACAATATGGGCTTGAATTTCTGATTGCATTATTGGCCAAAATGAGGTTTATGATCTCTCGCTCTCTTTCTCCTGTGTGAATATGGGGCCCCTCCCTCCTTGGTGTTCTCGACATTTAATCCTATGTTGGCCAAACAAAATACATGTAGCTTACTGTAAAATGATACATGTATAGATACCAAAACTGTTGATATAGTACATGCAGTAAGCTATGGATTTTCTGTTGACAGAAGATAAGTTTCTTACCTGTGCTCTTGAAGAAATATCCACACTATTGATGCCACATGTACCTGCTTAGGTTAGGCTGTACTCTCAGTCCAGCCTCCCTCAGTGTTAGTCTGTGGTTTATTACATGGTCCACAATTGTAGGACAAATTTCGTTACACAGATTTGGTTGTCTTCTTTGTGCATGTCCAACCCGTCCTCCAGCTCTTCCTCTCACTCTCCATCTTCCTCTTCCTCTACCTTGGCCTCTTCCTCCTCGTTTCCTCCAGATTCCCCCTCTCATCCACACTCTCCCTCTTCCTCTGACACCATCCATTTTTGTTGAAGACAGGTGAACTTACCTGTTGCCCTCTTATAGTGCTTAAACCTGATTGGTGTGTCTACAATTAGGCACCAGTGTGTGTGCACACCTGGGGGCTGTGTTTAACAAGTTGGTTCATGGGTGTGTTCATTTAAAAGCCTTTGCTTTGAAATTGCAAGGAAATTACATCATGATAAATTTCTGTGTCAAATGCATACAAGTGTGTTTAGTGTTTTGCAAATCACTGTGTGTAATGTTTTGCAAAAAGTGTGAAGCTGACAATGTGCTTACAGTTGTGCAAATCTAGGCCTGTGTTTTGCTCCCTGAGTGTAAGGTTTTGCTAATTGTGGGAAAGTTTTCATTTTAGTGTGTAAGCAATTGAAAAAAACTGTAATAACGAAACTAGAATAACAAAACACATGAGCAGAAACTTCTTCTGAAACTTTTCTCTGCTCTTGATATAAAATCACTGGCAAACATTTTTGGGTTGTATGAGTTCCATGTCTGTTCTATGTCATGGAAATGACATGTCAGATTACAGAAATAGACACCATATTTCAAAAATATGGGAAACTGTAAAATTAAAAATACACTGTTTTTTTTTACAGTGTAGCTCGTCTGTGTCAGTACACTGATCAATAAATTTGTTGACTGGGCAGAATGCACAATAACACAATAACTGGTCTAAAAGAAAAAGTTTGGCATAAAAACTTGACTGTCCTCAGTGTCCTGCACAAAGCACAGATCTAAAACCTCACTGAATATCTTTGGCATGAACTAGAACATTGATTGTGTGTGATAGTGAGACTGATGCTCTTGTTGAACACTTAATTTCAAATGCATGGTAAAAAGCAATCATCCCTCGCTTTGCTGCTATAACATCTTCCACTTGTCTAAGAGAGCTTTCCACTAGATGTTAGAACATGAGTGTAGGGATTTTCTCCCATTCAGACACAAGAGCATCAGGGAGACAATAAAGCTTTGGCTTACATATTGTGTTTTAGTTCACACTATAGGGGTTCAGTGGAGTTCAGGTCTTGGCTTTGTGCAGACAAACAAATCAAGCTCTTCCACAACAGACTTATTAAATCCTCTCTATATGGACCTTACCTTGTGTGTATAGGGCCTTGTGTACAAAGTGTATATAGTCAAAAGCACCCAATTTTCTAGAATGTCAATGTGTGCTATATGGTTTTGAACATATAGTCTACTTGTTATAGTCCCTGCTGGCTAAACCAGTCCAAGCTCGGTGACTAGACATGGTTTAAGCTAGAAGTAGCCGGGTTAAGATGGTCCCCCCAGCCTGGCAAAGCTAGTACTCAACTGGTTTTAACTTGTGGGTCATCTGGTCATCCTACCTGACCAGCTAAGACCAGCATGACCATAAATAAAAGTGGTCAAAATTCCTTTAAAACCAATTTACTGAATCAGCTAAACCAGGCTGGGAGACCAGCTAAAAACCAGCTAACTGGATGGAAGCTTTCCCCAAATCTGGCCAATCAGTTCTGGCAGTTAAGGTGTATGATAATAAAACAGTATAGTCCTTAAAGGAATAGTACAAAACAAATATGTCATTATTTACTCATTCTAGTATTGACAACAACTTCCAGTTAAGTTTAAAGGTTAGATGTTTTGCCTAGCATGAAGGAGTTTTCAGTAAAAAGCAAGGCTTTGCCAATAGAGACTTCCTTATGCTAAAAGTGCTTCTCAAGGCCATAAGAGGCTCAGAAAAATGATGGATATCCAGATGTCCATGTCCTCTCCATGTGTCATCTATCAGTTGTGTCTGTTTGTGAGTGGCCTCTCTACAAATCTCATTGTGTCTGAAAGGAAAGGAACAACCTTATTTTTCAGTCTTTATTCCGGATCTAGATTGTGCTGTATGGTATCCACTTTAGGACATCTTCAGACCTCAGCGTCAGTATTAAGACATCAGATAAAACAGCCTTGCACCTCAGATTAAACAGTATCAGATCACAGCAAAAACAATGTCAGAAGTATGGTCTTGCACAATCAGACATAGGGTGAAATGGCCTCAGACTAAAAGCCATCGGGTCTCCTAACAATAATCCTGTCCTAAAACGGACACCATACAGCACGGTCTAGATCAGGGAAAAAAGACTGAAAAATCTGGTTGTACCTTTCTACCAAACACCATGAGATTTGATGTCTCAATGTTGCAATCATTGACACGTCTGTGTATTTGTGAGTTAATCAATAATTTAATAATTCAATTAAAGTAAAGACCCAGCTCAAATCTTGTATTTCAGAAGACAACATGGACAGGTACAATGACATAAAGTGTCAATGGCCTAAAATTAATTTACCACAGCTTATTTAATAATTATTCAGCTGCGACTTGGGGAAAAAAACACTCCTAGTTTGGGTTAATTTTCGGTTTATCTTAAGTGTTTATCTTGACAACATTATCGTTTGTTACCATTCAAAATTAACAATTTGTATGTACATTATACAAAAACATCTAGTAATATATACATTTTCCCTCTGACATACTTCAACTTTGCAAAGTAAAGATGATAACTATATATTTGTTAATGGTACTCATTTCTTTTTCACATTTTTGTTTCTTTCACTCTCCATGAATTTCATGCATCCCTCAGAGCATTGTGTTGCCTCAGGATGCATTGTTTGAGAAACACCATCCTGCATAATGCTTGTTACAGGAGGTCCCTGCTCCACCTCATCCGCACCACCAGCGGGAGCCGTCTCCTGAATATTAGCACCATTTCGGACTACGTTTCCCATAGTGCCCTATGCCTGGGTTTGATTACTTCCTGTTTGTTCATTTGGACCTCATCAGCCTCTGTATATAAGCCCCTGGTCTTCACTAGCTCAGTGCGAAGTCTTGTTTTGCCCTGGTGACATTACTGAGCGTTTTGTGTTGTTTGTTGGATTACTCGTTACTGTTTTGAATTGTTTATTTGGATTTTGGATTGTTTGCTGCCTGCCATAATTTACGGACTGCCTAATGTTTATGATTGCTTGTTGCCTGCCCCGACCCTAGTCTGTGTTATGTTTACTCTTTTGCCTTGTCTCCGTTGTACCCGTTTGCTGTTGTTTAACCCTGGCAAATTTTTGGATGCTTGTCCTGGCAGCTGTAGGTGTAAACCAGAGCTGTTTCCCTATTAGGAGAATGGCTATAATATAATTTATTTTGGGAGGCAATTATTATATTGTTATTGTTATATTGTTATTATTTATAATTATTATATTGACGGCCTGCAATAGTAAGCACAGACAACTAGGTTTTAAAATACAGTGTGAAATTATGATTGTGTGAATGTCATACAGGAGTCTAAAACAAACTTTTCTATTTGCTTTTAATTTAATCTTGTTGCTGTCTATGTGAAATGATTAAGGTAATAAAGAGATCTCACCTGAGATTCTTTTTTTCTATGGGCATGCTTCCCTTCCTCCAGTAATCTGGCTGTATTATTACCAATGTTAAAGTGGGTTGAAAATGCTGAGGTCGTGTTCTTATTTTTTGGAGGGCAATGCTGAATATTTCAGGCCAGACTGTTGTAGCTTGGAGCAGACACAATAAAGTCTGTCCTTGGAAATAACTAAGGTCCTGGTTTACTGATGGAGTTTTTATATGTTTACTGAGGAGAATTAAATGTTGTTGACGAATAAAAGGTAAGGGTAAAATTTCTATATCTTACAACTGAAGACTCTGTCATGGACCATAAAATTTGAACTAATATGGCTGTGATTTATATTGTATAGTCAAAGCCATTGTCACTAAATCCATAATTTTATATCACGGTGAAGGTTTGGTGCTATACAGGACCCTGCATCCTACCAGAACAACTAACTTTAAGCAGCCTGATTTTCCATGCTGGCCAAAATTTGTTTACATTGGGATTACTGGTTTGGTGATGGTTTAGCTGCCAGAGCTGGAAAGGTCAATGTGTGGAGGACTACAGAACTTCTATATCTAATGATAATTTCCACTGAGTAACACTTTGTTACTTCGTAGTTAGATGAGAGTCTGTTTTCTTTTTTTAGACTGTGTTTACATCCTTCATTTTATTTGCTTATGTCTGTTAAGGAAACAGAGAAAGCCTGCATTAGGCCATGTGCGAAATAAATATATTAATTGGTGACCGTTCAGAATTCTGAGTATTAGCCATTGTTCTGGTTGCAGACCTGTACCAATGGGGGCAGACAGATTAGTGGTGTGGGTCCTTGCAAAAACTACCAACATGTGAAAATGTACATTGAAAAAAAGTGCAAACAGATTAATTAAAATTCCTACACAGAGGAATATCACAGAAATTCTGAAAAGGATGGCCTGTAGAATAATATTAAGCACAGGGTCAGCACCATTGACAGCAGGATTAATGCGCAAGTGCAGGCTTTAGAACAGAAAGATGCAGAGTGCCTGTGTGAACTGCGCAGTGCACAGGCCATTATTTATTAACATGGATTAAAGACTGCGATCATGACCAGGTAGAGATATAATTCTTTCCTACAATCAGGGAAACTTGACATAGACTGTCTATATAAATACCAAAAACAGCAACAAATTGCAACTGAACACGGGTGATTTAGTTTGAATTTGTTTTACTTCACACCAAATTATTATTATTAGATCTAACAGTACATAAACAGTACATAAAAGCAAAATTAACAGCTTCTTTGCTTTTTCTCTCAGTCAGGCAAACAGTTCCTGTCTACAGGTAGTTCAGGTCAGATTAAAACTGGGCCAACAGTTTATGTAATTAATGTAATTAAAATAGTCAACATTTACATTTATGCATTTGGCAGCCTCTTTAATCCAAAGCAATTTACAGGGTATTCAAGGTATACATTTTTATCAGTGAGTGTGTTGCCTGGGAGTTTAATCCACAAACTGTGCACTGCTAACACAATGCTCTGCCAGTTGAGCTACAGGAACACTTAAACATTTTGGTTCTGTTCACCAGCGTTTTGAAAAAAATAAGAAACATTTCTACACACCTGCTATGAGCGAGGAGTTCCCAAGCACATTTCTTAACCAGAGGAAAATGTTTTGATGTGTTTATAATACTGGCTGACAGCACACAGTGACAAGCAGCCAAAGGCTCTTGAACACAGATACGTCCAGTCATCAACACACACACACATACACTTTTACGGAAGCATGCAGGGAATTTACAACCACCACAGATGCAATGTATATATAATATACAATTATATATACATATATATAATATTATATATTATATATATAATATAGTAATATATTTCAGGAGCAACACAGCGCCCTAAAACACACACAAATCTTTACTTCTTTATGGATGTTGCTCAGCTTCTTATCTTTACGTTCATTTTTGTGAACACTAGAAAGTTAAATCGTGTTCTGGCTCATCTTTAATTCATAAATATCTTTATTGTAATGGCCTATACCTGGCCAGTTTTATGTATGTAAATTATCCCTCATTTCTGAAAGGTTTTCTCCATTATGATATGTAGATGGTCGCCTTGTTTGCCTATCTTCTGTAGGGTTGAATTAGTCCCATTCAAAACAGTTGCTGTGTTTTTTCTTTAACAAAATGATTGACAGACAATGTCTTGAGCAATTAAACAGTTTGATCTGCCATTGTTTATAGTGCTTTGGTGAACATGAATGTGTTTTCTTAATCTAAATCATTTATCTGCCAGCAATGTCCATATGGAGACTATACTGTGCATTAGTTCCCTTTCAAGGGAACACAACACTATGTCTGGTTTGACGCTATGGGAAACGCCTTTGGTGTGACCAATGTCTGAATCTCATGTCTAATCACGTCAATCTAATTGGCCCATGGCAGTGCTTGATGCACGTCAGGTGTACCTGTATATTAGAACACCTGTAGAGTGTCATCAGTTTTTTTGTCTTCAGAAGCAGTTTGCCTGTTGTTCTTGTGTCAAAGTGCTAGCTGAAAAAACTGCAGAAAGTGCATGCCTCTGTGTCAGAGGTTTCTAACCCCTTAGGACACACACAAATTAGCAGTTTCTAGTGGTGGCAGCTAGTCCTTACTAGCTCTCCTTGAAATGTTGGTCCTCTGGTGTATGAAAATAGTAGGACCATGTTTAAAGAACCTATAACCCTCAGGAAGCGAAAAAAAAAGAATTTGTGTTCCTCTGGGTTGTGTGCACATTAGCACCCTTATTTTGTAATGGCGACTCCTTTGCCAAAGCAAATGCAGAATGCCTGTAGAGTACTACTTTTCCTACTACTTTCTCACCCTAGAGCTTTAGCCTTGTCCCATGTTGAGCACCTCCCTGTGTATTTGTGTGTTATACTTTTTAGCAGGGCTCTACATTTAGGTGGAGGTTTGTACTAAGTAGCACCTTCACTACTGAAGGTCCTCTCCTCTTTCTAGAGCTCAGTCAAAGGGCAACGCTTGAGCGGCTGAAGCCATCGATCTACTAGCTCCCCTCAAATGTTGGTCCTCTGGGTCCACTACAGAGGGTCCCCCGCATCTTTGGTGACAGGCTGGCAAGGTTATGGCTTGCATTAAGCTGACTCTCTCTCAGGCAACATCTGGGTTATGGGCCATTATTGCCACGCCTTTATGCAGCTGGCGCAGTGGTGTTATTTGTTGTCATGGGTCACACCTGATGGTGTTCCCATGTCTCGTTCCCTTCCTCAAGGAACAGAGGTTACGTATGTAACCAGAGACGTTTTCCCTTCTGATCATGAAAGATCATTTGCAGGCAGCACCTAAACAAATTTCAAGAAGCATGATCTTGATTAAATTACAGCTCTTTTCTTAGTGACCTTCCTACCTAGACAGTTTTTTAATGCATGCCACACTCCTTATGTAAGATGTATTAAATACTGTTTAAAATCTGTAGGTAGAAAAATATTGCTGCCCTCGAAAGTATTTAATTTTGGCCAAATACAACAAATTCTTAAATTCCGATTGGGATCAATTGTGGTTTATTGAAGGATCAATTGGTAAGAAACATGTTTTATAAATGTATTTGTATTTTTTATTTTCTGTTCTAAAATATATTTTCTGTAAATCTGTCAAATGTAAATCTGTGAAAAGTGCTTTGTAATTCTGATTATAAATTTGATTTGAATGTATTTAGAAATAAAGTATGTAGTAAGGGAAACTGAAACATTCAGGAAGATTGAATCTGAATTAGATTCAAAGGAGATTATGGGCACAGTAGGTGTCTGCTTAATATATTTTTGCTAGTGTGGTCATTTTAATAAAAAATATGTTCAAAAAAAATATTTGCATTGTCTTGGTGTTTGTGGTATATGTGGTGTCACTATGACTCTCTTGCATACATGAGAGGTGTGCTGTGACTTTTATAAGCAATCAGTTGTACAATGTTTTATAGGTGGATGAAAAAGAGGGCGGTAAAATCCATCATTGGCCAGAACTTTGTGCCATCATAGCTCTGCATCAGAATATCGAAGAGGTTTGGGGGCTCATATCGCTCACATTAGCAAGCAACAATAAATGGTGACATTTGAACTTCATAGCCACGCCCTAGCAACCAGTTACAGTAACCTAGCAACCACCCTATTGACTTCTATTGAAAAAAGTGAGGCATCAGAACATTGTAGAGACAAGTGGGTGGCCTCTTTTGACTCAGACTGGCAAGTAGTCTTTAAATGGTTGCTAGGGCATGACCATGGATTGGCTATATTGATTCAGACATAAGCATTTATTAGCTAATTGTGTAGCCACACCCTAGCAACCATTTATGGTACCCTAGCAACCATGTAATGAAATGAATAAGCCATATCTGATAAGAACATTGTAGAGACATGTGATTGGGCTAATTTGACTAGCTTCATGGTTCGTAGTGGCATCATGATAAAATCATACTAGCATCATGCAAAATCATGCTAAAACATGTTAACATCATGGTAAATCATGTTAAAATCATGCTAAGTCATGTTAAAACATGTTATCATGCTAAATCATACTAGCATTATGCTCAAACATGTTAGCATCATGATAAATCATATAAGCATCATGCAAGCACCACTCACATTTTGTTTTAGTTTAATAAAAGTTATATTTTCCCTATGTAACAAAGGTTTTTTTTAATATACTGGGAAATATAAGCCATTAAGCTACAAATACAATATGGTCACATGCGTTTTGACCATAGAATGTGGTCTGAGTGATGGATAAATAGATACTTAACTAAATAGATAACAAACTGGTTTAGAATGCTGTATTCCAAAGGCTGACAATTGGATTACACAAAATGGAAACAACCTAAAAGTGACAATAGTGTATGACACAAAATTTCAGTATGCAATATGCAGAGTTTTCTTTGTTTGTGTTCTCTGCCCAGCATAATTTTGGTCCAATGAATGGGTGCGACTACCCAGAAGTTATGCTTGTAATAGAAACAAAGCAATCGCAAAAATGCAATGGTATCTGTCATGGCTTGTTAGGACACCGTCCACCTAAGAATTATGATACAGAGTAAAATATAGGTCTTACTAAGTAGTTACATCAGTTTAGATACTGTGAAAGAAAAGCTTCTCAAAACCAACATTTCATATCTCTTAAAATAATAATAATTCAGACATAATGTTTGATATAAAGTGATTTGTACTAGTCATTATGATGGTCAGGAACATACTGTAAGTGAGGTTTGCTGACTGCCTTGGCTCTGTTCAACAGGGTCATTTTTGTTTCTCTTTAACTGAGTTGGTTTAACTTAGAGGAAGTTTTTTTAAAAAAAGAAAATGTTTTCATTTGTGTTTAGATTTAAAAATAGTTCCACCATTGCTCCACAAATTATTAAAACCAAAACAACATTAATTCCAGCATGTCACTGAATGTTAGATTAACATTAAGATTAATATTAGGAACTAGAGGATAAATGTTTGTAAACAAACTTTATGTTGGATTAAGAAAACCTAGTCTAAATGTTAAAAATAATGTAATAAAAGTTAAGAAATGTAGGATTGTGTAAGAAATTTTGATTGTTGTCTTTTATGCTGACCAAGGCTGTAATAATTTGATCATCATGGCTTGACGCTATGGGGAGCACACTTCAGGTGGTCAAGGTCATGTGACATCTGAAGAAAGGCCGTGCAGGCAAAACCAAAGCATGGAAATACGCAGTATCTTGTTCACCACCTCAGGGAACCGGGTTGCATATGTAACCTGAGATGTTCAGTTTTGAGGGAACTCAACGGTGCATCATGGCTTAATGCTATGGGAAACATTATTGCCCACTATGCCACAGTGAGGGAAGGCCTGCCCCAGATGCTGATCCAGATGCTCCTGTGATCTCAGTTGGACCACCAAAATAGAATAATAGGTGAGAGGTCTTACGCCACTGGCTTGAACAGTGGACATAGATCTTCAAAGCTCCAACTGGACACAATAAGTAAAGTCTTTCCTGTTATGGAGACTCATAAAGTGGAGGACAGAAGGATTGAGGTGTGTGACAGAAAGGGGAGCAAGAGCTGCATCCACACACTTGTGAAGGTGCATGAAGTTAGGACTAGACTGAAAGGAAGCAGTTGATACTGGTAAGCTTTGCCCCCAAAAGCAACCTGAGAAATGTTGTGTGTTCTGGCAATACCTCAAAGTGAAAATATGCGTCCTTTAGATCTATCATATCAAGGTAGTCCTTGGGTTGAATTTGTCACACAGTCTGTTTGAGCATTAATATCTTCTCAGAGACCAATTCAAATGATGCAGATCTAAAATCTGACACAGCCCCTCGTCTTTCTTGTGAACTATAAACTAACATCTGTAAAAGCCCAGATCTTTCATGTGAGAAAGCATTCCATAGCCCCCTTTGCCAGGATTCTCAACCTCTTTGGCCAACACAAGGTGCTACTCTCCTAACACCATAGTCTGCAAAATGCTGTTGAAGCGAGGGGGATGAGAGGACAAACTGAATTCTGTAGCCTTTCGCTACTGTACTTAACAGTAATGGGGAGGCCAGCTACCTGGCCTCTGCGGGGGAGGAAGGCACCTCCTCCTGTTTTCCCACCTTAAGTCTTTGCAGATGGTGGTGCTGAGGAACTCGAAGGCAGAGCAGGACACAGTACTGCCCTGTATGATAAGTGACTTTTTTAAATTCAACTGTCATCTTCACTGTCTTGCTGGTGTTGGTTGTTTTGGCTACACCATGCAGACTCGTTTTCATTCTAAGTTAAATTACTGTGGTGTCATCAGCGAACTTCAGGATCTTAACAGATGAGTCTGTGGAAGTGCAGTTATTGGTGTATAATGAGAATAGCAGAGGGGACCCTGTGAATAGCAAAACTGTGGGGCACTGGTTCCAAGGGTGAGAGTGGTGGAGGTGAATGCCCCCAGTTTTTCCTGCTGTTCTCTGTTGATGAGGAAGCTTGTAATCCAGTTGCAGATGGAGGTTGGCACAGTAAATTGGGTGAGATTGTGATGAAGATTGTCCAGAGAGAATTTATTGAATGTAGAACTGAAGTCCACAAGAGGATCTGCGATAGGTTCCTGGGGAGTCCAGGTGCTCCAGGTTTAATGCAGCCCCATGTTCACTGCATCATCTGACCTGTTTGCCCTGTAAGCAAAGTGGAAGGGATTGAGCAGTAAGTCTGTGATGACTTGATATATGATATGATAGCATCAACTCTTTCAAAGCACTTAATTACCACAGAGGTTAGGGCAGTTGGTCTGTAGTCGTTCAGGCCTGAGATGCAGACCTTTTTGGGAAAAGGCTGGTCTCCACAGGCTTTCAAACAAGAGAGAGATACCTGGTCAAGGCCATGTGCCTTCCTGGTATTTTGTCCTTTGAAAAGCCGCCTAACATCTTTTTCATAAATTGTGAGAGGTGGATGTAGTGGAGGTAAGGGTAGAGGTGTTGATGGCTAATGGGTGTTCTTCTCAAACCTGCAGTAGAAGGTATTCAGGTAATTAACAAATTGTTGGGTTTTGTCTGTATGGGAGGATGATGTTTTGCAGTTGATGAGGACTTGCAGGCCTCTCCATACTGACAACGGGTCATTAGCTGAGAATGTTTGTTTTCAGCTTCTAAGAATAGAGTCATTTGGCAGTTTTAATCTCCTTGGATAGCCTGTTTCTGGACTTTAAACAGTAGTCTGTCTCCAGTAGGCTGCATCCTTATCCCTTCATAGTTTTCTCAGTTTTGAAATGTCTTCGCAGAAACTAATGTATGATGTAACAATGTCTGTGAGTTCATCAAGGTTATCAGCCGTTGCTTTACAGACTCTAGCCCGTGCACTCAAAGAAGGCCTGCAGTTCCAGCTTGGCTTCATCTGTCCAGAGTGTTTTCCCCCATCTTGAATTTTGGGTGTTCTTTGTTCAGTTTTGCTTTGTTGAAATCACCCAAAATTATGAGGACTGAATCTGGATGTTTCTGTTCCTGCAATAATTGTGGCTGCTGAGCAGATCAAGTGCCTCATGGGTGTAGGCTTGTGGTGGTATGTAAACATGTGAATTGAAACATTCAGAATGAATGATGAAAACTCCTGTGGTGAGTAGAACGGTTTATAGTTCAAAAATAGCACTTCCAGAAAGGGCTCACAGGCTGTTTTTAGAACAGATCAGTACACCAACTGTTGTTTATGTAAAAGCAAACACTGCCTCCTTTAGACATCTGATTGTTTAAAAACTGCATTGGATTAAAAGATCAGGAATCAAGTCACTCTGAGTGAGTTTTTAGATGTCCAGCTGTATGTCTCTTGTGTATGTGAGATGGTTAACAGCACGTGTAACAATGTGCAATAACAAAGAAAAATAAACAAAGCATGTTCCACCAAAGTCACATTCTAGCACATTTAAACATCAATTACCATGATGCTAGCTAATTTTAGCATGATGCTAGCATGTTTTAGTGTGATGCTTATAACATTTTACCTTAATGCTAACATGCTTTAACATCAATTACCACATGCTGCTAACATGATTTAGCATGTTGTTAGCATGTTTTGGCATGAATTAGCATGTTACTTGTTTGGTTTAGCATGATGTTGGCATGTTAAAGCGATATGAGCACACCTCCAAGTCTTTACAATATTCTGATGCAGAGCTATAATTGCCAGAAAATTCAGCCCAATGTTGTCTATGAAATTTTTCACTCACTTTTCTCGTATGACCAAAAACACCATCCACCCGATTGCTTATAAAAGTCATAGCACTACTCTTCTCAATAAGCTAGTCAATATGACCCCTCATTCATGGCTCTGTGACAAACGATGTGGGACGAGTTATGTACCAAAGTTTTGTCCAGAAAAAAGTAATACGAAAAATGAGAGTAATAAGTTCAAATCAAACAAAAGTATGTTGCTTTCACAAGCCAAGATAATTAGGAATTAAATTTTGGTCTGTTACCCACACAAAGCTATCATATGACTTCAGCAGAAGGGTTTAGAATGACATTGGGGTAATTAATGACAGTATTATCATATTAATATGAACTGTTTCTTCAATGTAGTTTTATAATAATGAGATTTAAAAAAATATATCTGTAGAACCTCTGTGAAAATCTGAGATCCAGTAAGAGACAAATTCTTTTGTATTGCATATTTTTTTGTTAGAAAGACTTTTCTGCAGCATTCATTTACGGTGTATCAGGGACGCGGGGAAGGAGAACCCAAACGCAAGCCAGCTTAACTCAAAAAACAAGCTTTATTTAAATAAACACCCTCGAGGGAGAGAAACAAAAACCCAGCATCATGGACAAAACTCAAATAACTGGACAGAAAAAATGACAAAAAAACAAATGGCTAAAAAACCCCCCACACACAAAACAATACAGGCAACAAAAACAGACCAACACAAGACAGCAAACACAAGGGTATTAAATAGACAAAACCAAGGCGGGTAACAAGGACAGACAGGTGGGAGGAATTAACTAATGAATGGAGAATTTCGAGGAAACGAGACGGCGGGGTCAAGCACGTGACAGGAAAGGGCATGGCACAAAGTAAACAAACTGGCATCATGTGCTTCCACAGATGACAAAGACACAGAGCATGAGTCTAGATCACATGTCCAGACAACATGCTCTGACAAAAAACACAGAGATGTCAGGTGTCCTGACACGGTGTTAATGAAATAGATTTAGGAAAATAAATAATAAAAATTTGAGCAGCATAATGATCAATTTCTTGACAATGTCATGTTGTATTATGCTAGCTAAAAGTAATATACTTTTAATATATAAATTTAGTTTGGTGTGTATATCAGGCCCCCCCAGCTTCATTAAACAGCTGGAGCAACATCAAGAATTATACTGCTTCACTGCCACTGCAAGAAGTGGTTTACAGAAACCAGTAACCTACACTCTCTAAAGCTATTCTCTACCAAATGGCCCAGGCTACGTTTAAATGAGTGAGCAAGAACTGTGTGCATGTTAACATGGACTAGTGACTCAGTAAGGGTCATTCTCAGAAAATGCTGCCATTTGTGTGCTGTTTTCCTATGACCTACTAGATATGTATACAAGCCAGAATGCTGAACATATTCTTTAGGATTTGATAGATTTAAGTGGGCAATGGCAAGAAAATTTACAAATAGACTTGAATGCTCCAAATCATCAGGTTTTGCTGGATGATATACCTAAACCTAAATTTAGCTAAAGTTGTATTTTAGAAATTAGTTTTAATTTGTCTAAAATTCTTTTTGGTGTGGAAGAAGGCTGGATCTAAGTGAAAACTGTATTTTCCTTGAATTTGGCTGAGCAGTTGGGTGGCTCGCCAATGTACTAGAATATGGTTCTAATACATAAAGAAAAGTAAGCCTGAGACCTTACAATAGGTGGGTCAATACACACATCCTGTGTATTGTCATTTTGATTATATGGGCCATTTGGTCCACACCCTTACAAATATGGGCTATCTGATCCACATCCTTACAGATGGATATGTTAATTACATTAGGGCACAGATGCAATGCAAATGAATCTAAATGCAGACACATAATTACATCAAGATACAGATGCAAGCCAGATGAACCTAAATACAACATTTCAAAATCAGAGACAACAAAACATAGAACACATTCAGACTACAGCACAAACTGCAACAGGAAACAGCCAACAAAACAACCGTTCTCCTCCTCCCTTTTATGTAACATGTTTAATGTATTATGTAACACAAAAAAATTTGACCTTTCCAAAATCATGTTTAAGGGACTGACAAATTTTGACCACATGATTTAAATCAAGGTGGTCCCTTAATGTCTGTTATGACCCTGGTAATTTTATAAAATAAAATAAGACTAATAATAGTAAAACTACTAACTACTATCGTTCTGCATAGATTGCTTGTTTCCTTTGAGGGATCCAAAATATGCATTTTTTGAAGTTGCACCACAATAGTCTCCATTGGGGTGGCGTGCACAGACTTTCCCAGTGGCAGGGGCGGAAGGACTATACATAGCCCTAAAGAAGAAAACACCATTCTCATATACCACATCTATGAATTTTACAGCGAGCACGTAAACATGAATATGAGGCTGTCGTCATGCTTTGGTGTATTGACATGAAACTTGTTATCACAAGCATGACCTGAGTGTACATGCAGTTTCGTCACAGCAACTTCTACTGGTTCAGAGATATGAAAAATGGCTATATTTGTTTTCAACTTTTAAAAACGGTGGCACCTTTAGATTCCTTAAGGCACACCATGTCAAACAATTTCCAATGTTTAATGGTTGGTCATTTTGAAATGAAACTTGGTATGGTTCATCATCATCTTAGTTTTAGGTTAGTCTTAGTTTTATGTGACCTGCAATGTTTGCTGCCACAAAGCAGTCAAAATATATAAAATGCTTAAAACACATGACTGAAATTGGTTTGCAACTCCTTTTTTAAATTCTTTGGTTCAAGGGTGAAGCACTGAAACGCTTTTGTAATTGTTAGGATTTTAATCATTAGGGGTCCAAGCATGAAGCTTTTCAGAAAATTCAGAATGCTGGGACTTCAACAAAACCAGTGCAGTAAAATTTTCTGGACTATCTAGGTCAACAATTATTAAAAAAAGTTAAACTTTCACATTTGTAAAGTTATAACAGGGCTAATACCATATACAAAGCTAATACCAGAAATACTACTCTATTCATTTAGCAGGACATGAATTAGAAATGTAAATGGAGAATTTATATTATTTATACACTTATATAAGGGTATTGTGTCCTAGAACGTTCTGTTAGCATATTATGGACTTTTGAAGACTTAAGCATCCATATGCTTGCTTCTGTGTGCGATGACTGGGGATGCAAGCTAAACAATAATAAAAATATTCAGAACAAATTTTGTTAACGACTGCAAATGATATTTACTGTATTTGAAGTATAGGTTGAGGCCTCAGAATGAGCTGCAAGGAAAAAAGCTTGCAATACAAGTTGTCCAAAGCAAAGAAATGTTTTATATACATATGACCTTCTTTGAAGCATTAGGGGATGTCAGGATCCTGGCAAGATAATCTAGAAAGACCCAGAACAGGAAGCCAGGATCCTGACATGCTTACACTTACGTTGTTCTATACCTGTATGACTTTCTTCTGCTGTCATGATCTGTTGTTTTTCTCAACATTGATAATTTAGAAAATAAACAACGCACCACATGCACTTTTTTGCTGACATTTTTATGGACTTTATTACATATTACACATACATATTATATGTTCAGGTAAGTGGCAGGCTGAAATCTTATTGAATTCATCCAGTCAGATATTTAAATCATTAAATCATGCAATTTTATTTTAGGAAAAAGGAAGTCATCTTTTGAACATAATGAAAGATAAAACATGCCAGATAATTGTTTTTGGTTGAACTAATCATTTAAATTAAGTAATAAACTAACTCTAACACTACTGAGATCAAAACAGCATATTGTTTAATCTCATACTTTCGTTTCTGCAGCAGTTATACAGTATATAGACTTCAATTTGTACAATGTTTTTAGAAGAACACTGAGCAAGATTAACAAAACAGTTGTCAGTTGCATCCCCTGTGCTGAGACAGAAAAAGAAACAGTTGATTATGACATTGGAAAAGCACTGTTTCCCCAGTGTACTGTTGAGGCTTCCAGTTGCACTGTGTGAAGGAACATCCCCAGTGCCTGTGGCACAGGATTAGAAACTATAATGTGACAGAATTGTGGAATCCAAAATAATTAATTTACTTTGCCAGGACTCCTGTGACATGGCACTATGATATTTGAAAGTTCACAGCCTGTAATGGTCTTTTCTTGAGCTGCCGAACATTCTCACATTCATACAGTAGATTATACAGATAATATTATTCAAGATCTTTGAATAAGGAACAGTTTAAAGGATCTTATATCTTACAGTAGATACCTTATAGAAAATCTGTGTTATTTAAGCAAATTTACCAGTGTGACATCTAATCTATGTGCGTGCAGTACTCAGAACTCAGGACACAGAAGATGCATGAAAAAATTATTAGGGTGAATAAATAAAGGGAGGTATTTGCATGCTAATTAGAACTAATTATCAATTATCTATAATGATCTAAAATCTAGTTCCAGAGGTTTATTGATTACAAAAATAATAGAAAACATAAGGCAGAAGCATAGTCAATGAAACAGTCAATGAAGCAGTAACAATAGTAGTCATACTACTCCTGATACCAGGGCTTGTTTTAAGAATGTCGGTTGACGTTTGACATGACATTTGACCGGTGACATTTAAAGCCTTGTTTGAGTGCAGTGCTTCGAGAAGGGGTTCACTTTTTGCAGGACACTTTCACTGTATGATGTGTTAAACCTCTTCTCAAACTCAAGGGGGTTAAAGAATTGAGAGCTATGAAACATTGTGAAATTAAAAATTTTTTTTTTTTTTGAAATAGATGATTTGGACCAAATAATGAAAAAAAAGCAGCCAATAAGAACGCAGGATAGAGGAGAACTCCTTCAAAACTCTTTAAAAATCTTCTCAGGATGATTCCTTAAGAAACTGGGTGATGGTTAGGGCAGGGGGCTCTATAGTATGGGGTATGGGTCCCTGGTACGGGGCACAAAAGATGGTGCGTATATCACACATACATGAACACACCTGTATGAAACTTGGTAAATGTATTGGTTTTGTTGATCCAAAACCTTTCGCACTGACATCCCTTAGCTCCACCCAACAGATAGTTGTGCATTTTGTATTTTCTGAAAAGTGCATGCCGTGAACTTTTAAATACTCCTCCTAAGGATTTCATATGATTGTCACCAAACATGGTGAGCACCATGCCAAGACATTAAACATTCAAAATTGCGAAGGGAATTTTGATATCTCAAATGGTGTTGCCATAGCAAACAGTCAACACAGGCAAACAGTTTGTGGCAATAAATGGAACAGGAATTGTCTCAGATCTTCTGTATGCATTGAATGATTTACATCAAACAAATATGTTTGGTGTTGTGGGCTGATCACAATGATGTAGCTATTGTGAGTCACAGTTACAGTGCCACCAACGGGCAGTAGGAAGTGTGTCATTTACAAAAGACTTAGAACAGATTTTAAATTAATCCTCAGTTATTTTCAGAATTGAATACGGGTAACAAATATGCATAATTTTCTGAGAAGCACCAGGTGGCGATGGCACTGTAGGGCTTGGGCCCATCATCGCTGCTTGTATTTATATTTCGTTTTTTGTCGTCTTCTTTTTCCACTATCTAGTGCCTCTTTCTTTGGATTCTTTGGTTCATGCTACAGTACAAAAGTTCCTAGTCAATGTTACTGCCTGCAATTTTGAATTATACTGAAAACCTACTTTTTCAAACTCCTCTAGCATTTTTCCGATTTGCATGAAACCTGGTATGTAGAATCTGCAGAACCCATGACAAACAGTTATGGAATTTGTGTTAATTGCTCAAATTGTTTTCTTATACTGTATCAGCGAATTTGTCAGCAAGCATATGAATAGGAATTCAGGCAGTATCTTTACAAAACATCTGTGTATTGACTTGAAATGTTGTGTCATTGTCACAATATTCTAACAGCATCAGAAAAATAGTGACCAATAGGTGACAGCACCACCTATTGGAAAAAAGTTATAAATAATATTATACTTTCCTGTTTTCTTTAACTGTTTTCATAAACTCATTATCAGAGATGTCTGATAGGCTTGACCCTATTGCTGCTTGCACCTATTTTTCTTTCTTGTAATTTTAACTTGATGCAGAATTTTTACACTAAAATGTTTGTCATACAAACTAAACAATTTAGGATTTTTAAAACAAATATGATTTCATTTGTTGGTTGTCTAACTGTGTAATGAATATGACTGGAACCCATTCGGCCCACCACCAGAGGGAGCTCTCTCCCGAATACTACCTTGGACATTCATGCCACACCCACATTTCCTGTATCCACCATATTTAATTCATGCCATGCTAAACAATCACTGTGAAGCGTTGCTAGCTGATTTTGTCACTGCCTTACTGAGTGTTTTCCATTGTCATTCACTGATTACCTGTTATAACCATTGTGCTTGCCTTTTAATTTGATTTGTTTATTTGGATTACTGTTCTTGCTTTGTTTGCCTGGTTAGACTCATCTATTGTTTAGTGATGGCTAGATGAAGCTGTAATTAAGTATAAAAACTTTTGGTCCAGATACTGAAAAGCGGTTAATTCGTGAGGCTTCGAATGCATGTTAGGGACATCTCCTGGTCAATGCAAAATGGCGCAGAAAAAAAATTGTCAAGTTTGACAGCACCAAAATGTTTGCTGCATAGTTCACAGTGTCTTGATCAGTGGTGGCCAGTCAATAATGGGCACAGGGGTGCCACCCCCCAAAGTTTTCCAAAGAAGAAAGCTACTTTAACATGTTTAAAAAGTAGTTAAATATACACCACCAGTCAAAAGTTTGGAAACACTTACTTTTTCTTTGTTCATATTTTTTTTAATTTATGAATAATAGTAAATTTATCAAAACTATGAAATAACACAAATGTAACTTTAGGAATTATGTTGTGACTAAAGAAAATTAAAAATAAGGTAAAATAGGATATATTCTAGCATATTCAATATAGTCACCCTTCATCTAGAATTTACAAAAACTTTCTTAACATTTTCCATGTGCCAGCCTTCGCCCAGTCCTAATGGCCAATGACTCTGACTTGTGTGCCAAGTTTCATGAGTTCTCATCATCTCTCTTCTCTTTTCTGAGTAAGTATGAAGCGACTTGGGTAAGTATAAAAGGACTCTTTTATTCGCTGTCTTAAATGACATCCTTCCTTCTAAGGTTTGTCTAAATACAAACCTTACACGTTTCCTGTCAGCTTTAAGCCAAGACATGACATTTAAAGACTAACATGTAATTTGGTTTGTTAATTTGTAAATATAATCTCTAATATGTTATTGTAATGGTAAGTAGACTCAGACAGGAGATGTAAAATACGAAATTAGTTTATTGTCAGCATAAGCGGTGCACAGACAATCCGGTAAGTAATTGTAGTTAAGCAAAATCAAATATAGTAATGTGGTAAGTCTGTTAACTTCGCAGGGCTGGATGGAGACTGTAATGGCTGTTGATGGGTAAGCACACACCTCAGTTGCTGCAGGTAACTGAACCAGGTGAGTATCAGAGTTACTGGAGTCTAGGGAAGGTGATAATCATTGAGCAGGATGACATGGAGGACCTTCGGGAGTAACAAGGAGACAGACGCTATAGAACATATAGGTAAGGAATCCGTATTGAGACTGGACCATGAATGTGACTGAGGTGTATGGTTTTATGGTGTGGTGATGGGCAGTGTTAATGAGGGACAGGTGGTTAGAATTCTGTAGAAGCAGTTGGTTGAGTGGGAGTGAGGGCGGAGTCTGGTGAATCCATGATATTATCCCCCTCCACAGCCTGCTCCAGAGGGCTAAGACCATGGCAATGTAGTGGATGACCCCTTTCTGGAGGGGGTTCATGTACAGGATGGATCAGGCTCTGTGGGGGGAGAACAGATGGTAGGGTAATGAGGTTTAATGGGTAAGCTGGTGCAGGGTTGTCAGAGAATTCTGAGCGTACTCAGCCCAGGTGAGGAACAACATATATATAATACAATCCCAAATCAGAAAAAGTTGAGACAGTATGGAAAACACAAATAAAAAAAGTAGTGATTTCTAAATTTACTTTGACTTGTATTTCATTGCAGACAATACAACAGCACATTATTTAATGTGTTCCTCATGATTTTTATTGTTTTTTCTTCAAACAAAACAAAATTCCCATTTTGGTTCTTGCAACACATTTCAAAAAAAGTTGGAACAGTAAAGCATTTACCACTTTGTAATGTTGCCATTCCTTTTCACAACACTTAAAAGACGTTTAGGGAACTGAAGACACCAAGTGAAGTGTTTCAGGTGTAATTTTGTCCCATTCTTGCTGCAAACAAGTCTTAAGGTGGGCAACAGTATGGGGTCTTCGTTGTTGCATTTTGCGCTTCAAAATGCGCCACACATTCTCTATTGGAGACAGGTCGGGACTGCAGGCAGGCCAGTCAAGTATCTGTATCCTCTTCCTCCGCAGCCAGGACTTTGTAATGTGTGCAGAATGTGGTTTTGCATTATCTTGTTGAAATATGCATGGACGTCCCTGGAAAAGATGTTTTCTTGAAGGCAGCATATTGTGCTCCAAAATCTCTATGTACTTTTCAGCATTAATGGTGCCATCACAGAAGTGCAAGTTACCTTTACCAAGGGCACTGACACAACCACATACTATGACAGACCCTGGCTTTTGGACTTGTTGCTGGTAACAGTCTGGATGATCCTTTTCTTCTTTGGTCCGGAGCACACAGCGTCCATTTCTCCCAAAAAATACCTGAAATACTGATTCATCTGACCACAGTACACGTTTCCACTGTGTGATGGTCCATCCCAGATGCCTAAGAGCCCAGAGAAGTCGATGGCGCTTCTGGACACTGTTAACATAGGGTTTCCTTTTGGCACAGTACAGTTTTAACTGGCATTTGTGGATGTAACTACGTATTGTGGTACTTGGCAAAGGTTTGCCAAAGTAGTTCTGAGCCCATGTGGTGATATTGCTTATAGATGAATGACGATTCTTGATGCAGTGCCGCCTGAGGGATCGGAGAGCACGGTTGTTCAGCTTAGGCTTGCGCCCTTGTCCTTTACGCACTGAAATTCCTCCACATTCCTTGAATCTTTTAATTATGTTATGCACTGTTGAAGGTGAAATAAGCAAATGTCTTCCCATCTTTCTTTGAGGAACATTGTTTTTAAACATTTCAATAATTTTCTCACGTATTTGTTGGCAAACTGGCAATCCTCGGCCCATCTTTGCTCCTAAAGGACTAGACCTTTCTTGGATGCTGCTTTTGTACCAAATCATAATTACAATCACCTGTTAACATCACCTGTTTCAAATCACATCATTATTTAACCAATTTACCTGATTACTAGCCCTAAATTGCTCCTGTTCCAACTGGACACCCATGAAAATAACAAAGGAAATCTTCAATCTCTTTGCAGAAAATTGCTGTAGCTGTAACTTTAATGCCAGAGGCCATTGTAACAGAAAACCATTACAGTCCATTGTAACAGGAAACCATTACTGAGCCACTGTAGGCCGTTGGATTGACCATGGGACTGGCAATGAACATTGATAAGGAAGTGTATTTGAAAGCAGCAACAGGTGTGGCAATACCGGAGATGGTGAGTTCTCTCTGAAACGCATCAATAATCTCCTGAAACTGGTTTGGTTGAGGATTGCTTATGATGCACATTATTAGTGGTGTGGCTTTTTGTAACAGGAAATAGACTCAGACAACAGATATAAAATACTAAAACCATTTTAGCAGCAGAGGAGCACAGACAAACAGGTAATTGTAAGTTAATCAGATAATTAAAAGTAATTGTAGTTAAGCAGATTGTAAGTTAAGCAGCAATTGTAGAATGCAATATTAGATGTAGTATTATGTCTGTTAACTTTGCAAATTGTGAGATTGTGATGGCTGTGAAGGGATAAGCACACTCCTCAGTTGCTGCAGGTAAGAGTGGAGTCCAGGGAATGTACTTGAATATAGTAATAAACTGCAGGAAAAAACAGTTCATTAAGTGGGAGTGAGGGAGGAGCCTGGTGAATCCATGACAGTAATTGATTTGACATATTTATATTTAATTGTAAGTAAATTATTTTTAAGGTCAATAAGGTTAATATGACTCACAGTAGGCTGTGTGTTAGTTTTAGCTGGTTTTAGCCAGTTGTTATTGGGAAATAACTGGTTTAAGCTGTTCATTATTTGGTATTAACATACCTTGGAATGTTACGACTGGCAACAAACTCAAGAGCCAAAGTGCTGTGTGATAATTGCAATTACAATTAATTCTTTCACTCCAAAATTTATCTAATAAATGAAGTGGTGTTTAACTGCTGTGTGTAGCACAAAAACAATTAACTTATCCGCTATGTCTTAGCCCTGCAGAGCAACTGACTTGTCAACACAATATGGACTATCATTTGTGCCTCAGCAGCTCAGAGACAGTCATGTAATCTGACAGAGAAAGCTTGTTAACCAAGTCAGACTTGCCATGTTATGACAGTTATTATGGAATGGAACAATTATTTTGAATTTGATATGGTATTGGAGATGGCAAAGCAAATATATCATTGGCCAGGATGTCTGACTATCAGAATGAGCAAAAAGGCTTGTTTGCAACCAGGGGATTGGTGTTGGGTACAATAGATTTGTTCCCACCCTTCATAATGGGGTAGTTATATGGTGTCCTTATATATAACCTTCTAGGGGGATTTTTCTATTTTACTAATCTGTAATTAGTATTGACAAACCCTGCTTGTTCTTACACACTGTTGTAAAAGTAAAAACAGATGTTTTTTTTGTGATAGATACTTTGGTGAATGACAAGGGAATAGACGCTGCTTGTGCCCAAATCTGTCATTCTGAATCATATTCATGGACATGGGCTTCACAGGGTTCAGTTCCAGTCACTGGAGATCTAAGACTGAATTAAAATGCAGTGTGGGATCATGTTACCTTGGTACCATTAATTGTATCAATACAAGGATGTCTGGAAGGACTGTTCTGCCTTTTACACCTTTTCGAAAAGGTTACTAAATGGTTTAAAGGAACATTTCACTGTAAAATGGGAATATGTCATTTTTTTCTGACTTGTTCAAAATCTGTGTAACTTTTTGAAATGGAACATAAAAGCAGAGGTAGGGAATCGTTTTGCTACTTATTATCATACAATTATCATACAGTGATTTCTATAGTTTTATCATATATGATAGCATAATTAATGAGTCAATCTATTAGTACAACAAAACAGAAAATAAATCACAAAAGTTATTATATCTATGTACAGTACTTAAAGGCCTTGGTACAAATGCAGATTGTGATCTCCAATCTCATATACAACCCCAAATCAGAAAAAGTTGGGACAGTATGGAAAACACAAATAAAAAAGAAAGTAGTGATTTCTAAATTTACTTTGACTTGTATTTCATTGCAGACAATACAACGTCATGATTTATATTGTTTTTTCTTCAAAAAAAACAAAATTCCTATTTTGGTTCTTGCAACACATTTCAAAAAAAGTTGGAACAGGAGCAATTTAGGGCTAGTTATCAGGTAAATTGGTTAAATAATGATGTGATTTGAAACAGGTGATGCCAACAGATGATTGTAATTATGATTTGGTACAAAAGCAGCATCCAAGAAAGGTCTAGTCCTTTAGGAGCAAAGATGGGCAGATGATCGCCAGTTTGCCAACAAATACGTGAGAAAATTATTGAACTATTTAAAAACAATGTTCCTCAAAGAAAGATAGGAAGACATTTGCTTATTTTACCTTCAACAGTGCATAACATAATTAAAAGATTCAAGGAATGTGGAGGAATTTCAGTATGTAAAGGACAAGGGCGCAAGTCTAAGCTGAACAACCATGCTCTCCGATCCCTCAGGCGGCACTGCATCAAGAATCGTCATTCATCTATAAGCAATATCACCACATGGGCTCAGAACTACTTTGGCAAACCTTTGTCAAGTACCACAATACGTAGTTACATCCACAAATGCCAGTTAAAACTGTACTGTGCCAAAAGGAAGCCCTATGTTAACAGTGTCCAGAAGCGCCGTCGACTTCTCTGGGCTCGGAGGCATCTGGGATGGACCATCACACAGTGGAAACGTGTACTGTGGTCAGATGAATCAGTATTTCAGGTATTTTTTGGGAGAAATGGACGCCGTGTGCTCCGGACCAAAGAAGAAAAGGATCATCCAGACAGGGTCTGTCATAGTATGTGGTTGTGTCAGTGCCCTTGGTAAAGGTAACTTGCACTTCTGTGATGGCACCATTAATGCTGAAAAGTACATAGAGATTTTGGAGCACAATATGCTGCCTTCAAGAAGACATCTTTTCCAGGGACGTGCATGCATATTTCAACAAGATAATGCAAAACCACATTCTGCACACATTACAAAGTCCTGGTTTCGGACGAAGAGGATACAGGTACTTGACTGGCCTGCCTGCAGTCCCGACCTGTCTCCAATAGAGAATGTGTGGCGCATTTTGAAGTGCAAAATGCAACAACGAAGATCCCGTACTGTTGCCCACCTTAAGACTTGTTTGCAGCAAGAATGGGACAAAATTACACCTGAAACATTTCTTCACTTGGTGTCTTCAGTCCCTAAACGTCTTTTAAGTGTTGTAAAAAAGGAATGACAACATTACAAAGTGGTAAATGCTTTACTGTTCCAACTTTTTTTGAAATGTGTTGCAAGAACCAAAATGGGAATTTTGTTTTTTTTTTTTGAAGAAAAAACAATAAAAATCGTGAGGAACACATTAAATAATGTGCTGTTGTATTGTCTGCAACGAAATGCAAGTCAAAGTAAATTTAGAAATCATTACTTTTTATTTGTGTTTTCCATACTGTCCCAACTTTTTCTGATTTGGGGTTGTATATATTCAAACTGATATATTTATATATACTACATTTGACACTTTTTAAAATGTATAAATTAACAATTGTTAATGAATTATGAAAAAACAATGAATACCCTTATATATGTACATTTTGTAGAGCATAGCAGCAAGGAACAAAGTAATAAAACTATTTAAAATTCACACCATGTTTACTTTATTGTGATGTTGTGATACAGGGGGAGACTGAATAATAAAATTCCCATTTTTTAACATGAATTTAATGTTATTTATTACACCACAGTATGATTGAGACAGGAGATTGTACTGCATAGTGAGCATGACCCAACTGTCCTTTTAATTAAATATAATTATTATTACCACTTTTGCAGTATTTATTCATATTCTGCACATGCCTGATCCTACTCATGTTCTGTCAGACGTAATAACCATCTGCCCATCTATCTGTCAAACCACACTCATCCCAGTGCCCTCCATTTGAATGCACCCTTCACTAGACATCACGTCCTGAGAGGGAGCCCTGAGCTCTATCCAGCTGTTTTAAACATCCCTTCAGATTTAGGACATGCTGTTTATGCTAATGTAAAGTCAGCATGGAGTCTCTGAGCATGGCTAAAGCTTCATTCGTGTTAACGAGCACACATCCCTGGCAGCAACCACGGCATAAGGCTCTGTGCGTCCATACTATTTTTGTTAACTTTGCCTGCTTATTCCCTCTGGCCACAGAGGGCTTTCTTCTGGTTATGACAGGATAAAGAAAGTGTCTCCAGAGAAACCAGCAGGACTGAGCTGCTGACAGTAAACTAAAATATTCACAAGTCTCACTAATGATGGCAGACAGCCAGAGGAACGTAAACCAGCTGCATTCTGATCAAAATCACTGTCCATTAATTTTTCCAGCTGTGTCTTTGTTATACTAGTCATCAATCAAGTAATCATTATGCACTATCACTATAACTCTAGGCTATTTTCAAAGAAACCTTTTGTACAAAACAGTGGATGTGAAAGACACTAAATCTCCATTGTATTTTTTTGAGTGAAGACTTTATTAGGGACCAATCACCTGCAAAGGGCTCTATTGCTTTGTCTAGGATTATTATTGCTATTGTTGTTATCATTTTTTTTTTTTTAAATGTTGCATCCTTAAAATTTGTGGCATCCCCTTTTGACTAAAGTGAACAATTAAATAATCCTTTAAGGGCATTTATTTGATTCTTACCAAATTTGGGTTACATTATGCCGAGACATTGAAGATGGTAAATTGCAAACATATTTTTGAGTTATCAAATGGTGTTGCCATGGTGAGGTAATAAATGCATGGCAAACAAAAAGGAAACTGCCTCTTCTGTGTGCATTTTATTTAAAACAAATTTGAATTGTATGTTTGGTCATAGATATGGCTATTGTGGGTGATGGATATTTATTTTTTGTGTTTGTTCAGCTGTTATTGAAATATTTGACATGTTGTGAGGCATTAGGTCTGTGTAGCACAGTTGACTTGAATTTTGGTTTGTCTTAAGTTATAACATGACTTCAGATTTATAAAAAGTCACATGGACTTTCATTATGGTACTTTGATTTAGTTTTGATGTAATTTTTATGATCACAAACATCTAACTCAATTCAGTCTCTCTGTATGAAAAACAATATCTCATCAATTTGTTAGAGTATTGCCCATTGCACAGATGAAAGGACGTCATACAGGTTTTTAGAGCATGAGGAACATGGGGAATTTGTATTGTTTGTCTGAACTTTTAATTTAATAAATATGTATAACACAGACAGCAAAGTGATTAATATAAATGCTACCAGGTGTTCAGCATTTATTTTAATCTTCAAAAGCTTAAAGCATGAAGAAGGACACAGCAAAGAGCTCTGGGAGAAAATGCCACACTTGTTGCTTTGTTTGGCTCATAATGACATGAGAGAAAGCCGGACCTACTACAAATTACCCTAGATCCCTGTTGGATTTAATGCATAACATGATAAAAGCATGAATTAGCACTTGTGCTGGATGCTGCTGCTAGGATTAGTTGTTTTTTTTGGTTGGGGGGGAAAGGGGGGGGGGTTAGTGATGGCAAGAGGATTAAAAAATTTTGGGAGGGAGGATTGAAAATTAAATAGGTAAGGTTCCAATAAGACCATTAAAACTACATAGAAATGTTAGTTAATATGGGATTGTAGTTTGTTTCAGAGTGTTATGAAAAAAAGCGTGTCTTTGTGAGTTCTCGAGATGTTGAGGTGAGAGAGGTCAAATGAGGCAAGCAGCTCTTGGAAGCATACAGTGTGGAGTGCCCAAAAACTATGAGTGAGCTGCCATCCTCAGGGGAGGAGAGCAGCATGTCCTGCTACTTTAGGAAGTTATGTAGGGGACCTGGGGGACTATAACTTACAACAACATGAATTTGTGAATGAAATGTGATGGTCACAGCATGATGCTAAAAAGAGTGATTAATGCATAGTGATAGTAGTGGGGTATATTTCCAGTATTTGAGATAAGCAAACCTGTTCCTCCACCCCTTCCTGATTGGCCAGGAGTATGAGAAAAAGAGTAATTGGAGGAGAGGGCAGAAGGGGTTGCTAAGTCCTCTGGATGAATCTGAACACACCTTTTAATTTCCAAAAAAAAATATTATAATCCTATATATACAAAACATATGGTATTATTGCACATTAGTGAGAGATTCAATACAATGTTATTTATATAGCATTTTTTACAATGTTACATTGCTTCAAAGCAGCTTTATATACAATAAAAAACAAAACACAGAAAACAGAAAACATTGTAATGGTGGGTCAGAAGTGTTTCAATCCACAAAATAACAATACTGGGAAAACTGCTCGGAATTGTTAGCCGTGGCAAAACAAGACTTCGCACTAAACAAAGGAAACACAGAGGTTTATATACATGAGATAACAAGGAACAGGTGGTTGCGATAATCAGTCCAAGGAATGAGGCCTTATGGGAAATGTAGTCCTGTAGTAAACAAATATTCGGGAGAAGGCGGCGCGGGAGCCTCCTCTGTAACACAAACACAGAATACATGGTATTATTGCAAATAATATGAGTGAGATGTATCGTAATTAGGGATACTAGGTTTGTAGTTGGTTTATTAATAAAGAGTTGACTGAACTGATAAAAACTACCACACATTTGGATCATTTGAATATGGACGCGCATTAGAAATCCTCTCTCAGTGATCTATGGTATCTAAGGGTAATGTATTCAGCCTGCAAACTAAAACAGTATGCACTTGTTGTAGGGTCTTGGCTTCCTTGTTTGGATTTTCACTAAATTCTTGTGCCAAGATCCTGACAGCCCTGTTTCTGTGTCAGAGCATAATGTCTGGATCCTGAGTCAGTCCTAGCCATGGTTCTTGTATCTTGCAGTCAGGATCTAAACTCATGCTCTGTGTCTTATGTGATCTGTGTGCTGCTTGCCTTGTGTGAAAGCACTTGACCATTGTTTATTTACTTTGTGCCATGTTCTTTCCTGTCTTGAGTCTTGACCCTGCCCTCTTATTTCCTAGTTTATTATCCAATTGTTAGTTCATGTCCCTAACCTGCTTGCCGTTGTTACCCTCCTTGTTTGCTTCCCCTATTTAATGCCCTTGTGTCTGATGTCTTGTGCTAGCGTATTGCTTTTTGTTGTGTTTAGGATCCTGCATTGTGTCTTGTTGTCTTGAGAGCTACTTATAGTCTTTTAAGTTAAGTCTTGTTTTGGTTTTTGGTCTGCTCCCTCGTAGGAGTTTTGGTTTAATAAAAAAATATTTTTGTTAAGACTGTCTGCACATGGGTTCTCTCCTGTCCCGAACTTACCAAATACACCAGCCAATCTGAACCCAGCAGAAAGCCTCCGCTCTCACAATGTCTTTGCCAGAGCGATTGTCTGCAGTGGTAAACTGCCACCAATCAGCACACAGAGGTCCTTTTCCTCCTCAGGGAGACTGGGTTCTTGTACAATATGCTATGTAACTGGACAGAAAGAAAGGGGCTATTCCAGAAGTCCTAGTTAATGCTAAAAGGAAGGCTGATCCATCAGCCATTTTGGGAGATGGTGGGGGATTTACTGCTCCAGCACCAGGTCCTCCAATGTCTGCTCCAGCGCTGGGCTGTGGATCTATGGGATCCATTCCTGACTCCATCTTCATGTCTTCCTGTCCGGGAAGCCCAGGTCTTATACCCATTCCTAGGCCAGCATCTGATTTGGACCCAGGCCCACTGCCTTTGATGGGCCACTGCCTGCTGACCTTTTGGGGGGGCTGCCTCATTCTTGCCCTCCTGCCCCAACCTGGACTCAGAAACCTAGTCCGTTGAGGGTTGCACAGAGATCAACTTTTGTTATTTGTGTGCTGCTTGTCTTTGTGTGGAAGCACATGGCAATTGTTTGTTTACTTCATGCCATGTGCTCACCTTGACTTGTCTTGACCCCGCCCTTATGTTTATTATCCGATTATTAGTTCATGCCCCTCACCTGTCTGCCCTTGCTACCCTCCTTGTTTGCTTCCCCTATTTAATGCCCTTGTGTCTGCTGTCTTATGCTGGTGTATTGCTTTTGGTTGTGTTCTGGATTGTGTCTTCTTTTGTTTTTTGTTCTGCCCCCTCATGGTAGTGTTTTGTTTAATAATATGCATTAAGACTGTCTGCACCTGGGTTCTCTCCCTCACCAAACTTGACATTTCGGAGACTATGCGACATTTAGTCAGTTAACATGATAGACAGCAGGCATCATTTAAGTAAGATATGCCATTCCAGCTTACATGGAAATGCTGCATAGACAACATTTTATGGGAAAGTGGTATAAGGATTTGCAATACCTTTTATTTGATAACTGAGTATTACACAATAAACGAGAACAATTACACTAGAAGCAATATTAACGATTTACAATACCCTAAACTAAGTTAAATATCAGCAGTTTCTGCACCAGCAGTTGCACCAGTAAGCAAGCCAACAGCAGCAAGAAACCAAAACTCCAATGAGGTAGTGTATTAGACATAGTGTGCCTCCCAGACAACACTGGAAAGGCTGTTTTAGAGTTGCTTGATTTTGAAATTCTGGGTATTATCAACTGCCAAGCATTTTCAGATCGTAATAAATGTGAAGGACTGCCACATGAGAGGAAAATTTTTAAGTTTATATGATGCTTGATAGGCAGCAGTGCAGTGTTGACAAAACTGGACTATGTGTGGACTATATATGGTCATGGCTACTGCATTTTGAACCAGCTGGAGCTTTTGTATTAAACCTGCAGGGCAGCCACCTAGTAGAGCAATTAAATAATCAAGTTTTGATGTCATGAATGCATTAATTAATTATTTGATGTTTGACACAGAGAGCTAGTGTCATAGTTGTGATATATATTTTACAATGAAAAAATGCAGTTTTCCAAATATTGGAAATGTGGTTTTCAAAACACAAATTGCTATCAAAAAGGACACCCAGATTCTTAGCTGATGAAGCAGGCTTTACAGAGCATGCATCAAGAGTAAGATAGTATTATAGTTTGTTCCGTGTGGAAGATTTTGGTCCAATAATGTATTCTGTACATTTAGGGTGCTTTCACACTGGCAGTTTAGATTGAAACGGGGCACCGTTTGGAGAAAAACTGTAAATGTGAAAGCTGTCATGCCAACCCATGAGTGCACTGGAGCACTGAACCCAAGACAACCTGTAGAAGGTGGTCTGAGTTCGGTTGCACTGGAGTAGTGGTGCAAGTCGTATGAATGTGGAAGCAACTTCCGAACAATTGTGCTCTGAATCAGGTTAGAGCAAATGTGCCCAGTGTAAAAGACCCTTCAGTCAAATGTAAAAGTTCTTTAAAAGTTACTGACAATGAGAAGAAGTGTTTAAATATGATAAAATGATACAATTTATCTTTAAGATAGGCAAACTCCTCTGTTTAAAAAAAGCTTAAAAACACAATACATAGGCCATTGTTCTCAGACCACAACTCATGATTACAATAGCAATTTTTAAACAACAGTTCATTTTTAGTTACACTCTGGCTTAAACCAATTTCATGGATGATCTCCTCAGCTTTCTGACACGACAGGCCAATTATTCCCAGACAAGAGAAACCTGCTCTGAGAGCCTCCAGAGGGAGGCTTAGGGTTTCAGCCGGTATTGTCACCCTTTAACGGGTCAAGAGCAAATTAAAATTGCAGTTATAGCCCTCCCCACATCCGCCGATTAAACTTAATATATGTTTTAATATTCATAAGCGTCTTTGGAAGTGATTCTGTAGGTAAATGCAGGCTTAAAAACTTCACTCTTGACCTTACATAAAGACACAGAAGCTGGCTTACAAACAGATATGATGAAGCATTAAATTATGAAGAGGGATTATGACTCAGGGTTGATTTCAAAACCCTCAATATGATTCAATATGAATAAGTTCAATATAAATAAAGAGGCTACTCTGTTGTGTTTGAGCTACTATGTACTATGTACTACTGAGGCAATGACAGTTTACATGACAGTATCCCCATTCTGTTCTTATGAATGAAGCCAATTTAGATTTTGTCAACAGGGGACCCAGGCCAGTTCACAGACATTTGGTAGGATATGCACAGTGGCAGGTACAATCTGTAATACTGTCTATCCTGCTCTCTTATTATTTTACCATGACTGAATGGGCTAAACACCAGATAGATTGCAAATGTATTTATCTGTCAGAAAGTTGCAGAAGTTTTAGAATGAACTGTTTTGGCAAGTTAATTTCTGTAGGTGGTTGTTCTTTCTCAAGATAAAACCAAGTGGTAACCTTTGCCCATCTCTAATGGCCAATGATTCTTACCTGTGCAAAAAAAAAGAGATTTTAAATGTGTGTTAAGTGCCGTCCACCCCTCCTGAAACCTTAATAATAAACCCCTGATAAAAAGGTCATAAAAGACGACTAGTTTAAAGTTCGTAGTAAATGACTTCTGCTTCCAGTTGATGGTGCTATTAAATCTCACAACAGCCACATCCACGTGATTAACCCCCATGACCAAGTATATAGCTCAAGTCTGATCTAACTTACTCAATGCACATGGAAATGAAACTTCCAGTTTTCTTTTTTGCCTTACATTTATTTCTTCTTACCTTAGCAACACCATTCACTGCAATTGTCAGCAAAAATATTTACTTATAAAAAAATATTTACAATATAAAGATTTTGTGCTTTGAACCTCTGTTATAGAGTCAGTCAGACACCTGTCCCTTTCCGCTCCCAGCTGGGCTGCCTCCAACTGGCATGCCATTGTCATGCTGTTCATCAGGCCAGGACACTTAAAGGGCAACACAAGGGTAGTCCTTACCCAGGATTGATGCAAGAATTGATCTAACTAACGGGTGACGGCAGGCACTGTGGTGTAGATGTCCATAGCTAACCTGCTCCGGGACAGGTTATTTTCTAGATCTCACACCAAAACATATTTGTCAGGGTTGTTGTCCTATGTTATTCTATACTGCCAATAGTGTTGGTTTCTTTATCAGCACAAACCCAGAAAAAAAGCTGTGAGCTGCTTCTCTGCTGGCCAACTACCATCTGCCCTCTGACTAGAATGTAAATGGGACAGATTGGAGACCAGTTGATGACACAAGTTGTGTCCAGATGGCACTAAATTGGTCACTATAAAGAACTCAGACATAGTGTAGCAGCGCATGGCTTACCCAGCGCTAATTTAAAACATAAAAAGGCAAAACAAAACACACCCATTTATAAAAATGATAAATGACAGTATTTCAATTAATATTCTTCAAAAAGGCAATTATGGGAAATCCCAGGAGTTGCATGACCCTAAAGCTGATAAAATTTCTGTTGGTTTCAAATATTCAAAGAAACTGAAAGATAACAAACAAGACACATACAAATTACACATTGTCCGATTACAAAAAAAAAAAAAATACATTATATATGTATGTATATATATATATATATATATATGTATAAGTATATGTGCAGCAAAACTTGAGAGCTTTAATTTTTAATTTGAACACAATAAATATCCCCTAAAACACTGACTAGCGAATTGACAAACCTTAGCTCAATTCATTAGACAGTAGTGCATGTAGATATAAACCCAGACAGGGCTGTACACTGTGCCACAGTATGGAAGACACTTCTAACTTTCTTAGCTACTTTCCATTTAAAATAGTTGGCAACACTGGAACTGTACTTTAAAGGTGCAAAGTCTACTAGCTGTAATGATCATAGTTTTATATAGTTTTAAGTTGTTCATAGTTTGGTGTTTTTATAAATATTTTAGTGATCTTCACACAGGGAAGAAATTAATGGTACGCCTCACAAAGGACAAAGGTGTGTGTGAGTTTTGGTCACACGTCACCCCAAGTGTGTGTGTGTGTGTGTGTGTGTGTGTGTGTGTGTCAGATGATCTCTCTGTCCTTTTACCTCGGGGCACCAGCTGAGGAATTCCACCTCAGCATTTGTTGGAGTAATCCAACATAAATGATAAAAAAATTATGTAAAGTGGAAAGGGTAAATCACCTGGGATATCTGAAAGATTTGTGTGAGATTCTTGCTAACTTGCCTCTGATTACCAACACAAGAAAAACACAGTTGTACAAATACAAAATGGTTTATTCACTAATACATACAAAGGTAAATAACTACTGAATATGTATAGAAATAAAAATAATACTACAATTGAATAATACTTTAGAGAGATTGGCTTATCGAATGAAAATAATGACTGGAATAAACACAAAGATGCAATTCTTAGTAGCACATACAAAGCCTATACTGCGATTACTAGTGCCAAGGTCTTAAAAGAGGTTTGAAAGGAAAAAGTATATTTACGTTCCACACTGTTGGGAGATCAGTCCTGCGTTGGAGACATCCTCCACGGGTTGTGCGGGTTGCGTAGTCCAGAAGTGCAGAATCACTCTCAGAGAGTTGCAGTCACAGAGAGGTGAACTCTGTTGCACCAGAAAGATTGTAAGTCCAAGGCTTGATAGAGTTGCAGCTGAGCTGTGAGGCCGGAAGAGCCGTGAGGATGGGTAAAGTCCACCCGTGCAGATGATGGTAAAAAATTAAGGTTTACTTGCAAAAGCTTAACCTTACTCGTACTGTTGTTTCTTCCTAGTTCAGTCAGAAAACTTAGCACAAGGTTGGATCCGCTGATCTTTCTGGTGAGGTGGAGACTGTAATTCAGTGCCCCCTGTTTCCAATAAGGTGATTGGTTATCGAGATGAAGGCTGACCATGCCATATGGCCCACCCTTCTCTATTTTAGAAAAATGTCCATGAACCTTTATCTATGCATTTTTTCCTGTCCAAACCACTCTCAAAATACACTTGACAATGGTGAGGTTACACATGTTGTTATGAAATTCCAGCTACATTTACACACACAATGACATTTTGGTATGTTCAGCATTTGTAATGTGCAATTGTAATGTCCTTTTTAACAGTTCTTTCTGTATAAATGTAAAAGGTTTGACTCTCCTTGTTTCAATCATTGCGTGCCGCATGGCCAGCACATTAGCGAGCAAGTGAGCAAACCTTCCTCCACTGTGGCAGTTAGAGGGGCCCCGTCATAAACTGGGCCCTGGAATGTCCTTTGTTCTGCTGTTCATTACAGTATATAACATCTTAGTAATGAGTTCAGAAATATCTATGACGTGGAGACCAGACCAGATGTGTCTTGTTGTGCCAGGCTTTCTAGCTGACCTTTTGGACTTTCCAGTTGGACAAAAATACACAGGTTCACAACATTTTTGTAAAAAAGTAGATAAAATAATGTAAATGTGTCAGTATATATAACATTGATACTGTTTGCACTTCTGTAATGCACGTACATATATAAATAACTTTATATATAACAATATAAATATAATTTTTATAACTTTAATAGTTATGCCTGGACTGCTGTAATAACAAAATGGTACATGTTTTGTATCAAAGATAATTTGATGAACACTATCTGTCTTAGCGTGTTGACATCACGCTGATCTCTCCCATCTCCTGATCCTTATTACTCAAGACATTCATAGTAATAAACCATATAGTACATAAACAAACACATTAGTTAAAATGGGAATACAGCATACCTAAAACGTTTAACTAGACAAACAATAAAAACATATGAACTTGTCAGAAACTGGGACTAGATTTTTTAGATGGACATAGCATACTCACCCTCAAAGATGTCGATGTAAAAAAACATTTAAGATGAAAACATTTAAAGCCCTGTAAACCATTGTATATGAAACTGTCATGTCCCCAGTCTCAACCTAGGTAGATCAACCTAGGTTTTTGTTTTCTTGTTCCTTACTGTTCCCTCATTGGATTTCCATTGGTCTTCTGTCTTTTGTTAGATCATTTGGCTTGCCCATAGTTCTTGACCTTTTTAGTCTTTTTAGCTTTGACCTTTTAAGTCTTGTCCAGGTGCTTAGTTTAGACTCCTGGCTGTTCCTGTCCTTGTTCTCTCTGCCTGTCTGTCCTGGCCTCCAATTCTCTATCATCCCAGCCTTGTGGTTTCAGTCCAGCCTGCCTTCACCATTCCAGTCTCTTTCAGCCTCCTGGTCCCCTCCGCCCTGTTCTGGTGCTTCTGCTCATCATCTCCTTGCTTTACTGTCTGACTTCCCTTGCCTACCCTCCAGCCTAGTTGCCCAACTGCTCCTGCAGTGCTCTTCTACTTACTGGTGTCCCGCTGCCATTGGCCTACCACGTGGTTCTTATTCTTCTTCCAACTCCAATTGTCCACCTTGCCTAGCATTGTTTATTGACTGTCTTTGGCATTCTTGTTTGCTAATTTTCTTTTTTTTAATAAACTGATTTGAGCCTGCAACTGAATACCTGTCTTATTCCTGACAAAAACAATTTAAAAGACATTAATGTAATTAAAATGCATTTAAGATGACATAAGTCGAGCTTCATAATACTAATATGAACTTCAAAATATGACATAATATGAGCTTCAAACAACAAATTAAAAGTTCTTTAAGCCAAAGGGTTTACTGGGTAAGGACTTTTATTAGCGTGTCACCCATAGACCAATAAAATTAAATCATTGCTCCTCCCCTGACTCTCTCTAGCTTCTCAGCTTACAAGTAAGTTTGGCAACAGGTATATCATGAAAGTAGTAGCAGAGGTCAAGGCATGAAGATTTGAAACTGCCGTGACAAAATTTGAGAGGTTGTAGGTGGCAATTTGTGTATTGCAAATATGGATTTAAGAATATGTGTATTCTTAAACCTGAGAATATTCTCAACGTATAATAGCGTCAAAATATTTTTTGAGTTTTCACATCAGGGCTATGAGTTTATGTTTTAAATTCAAATCTACAAGCTCTCAAGTTTTTTATTCATTTACTCCCATAGTGTACTGATAGATAATCAGGAATTGCATCCTTGCACTCACAGATCATTATTGTCATTATTGTGATCTTTACTGCATCAAAAGAGAGACGCTTGAACCCTCTCCAGTAATTGGGTGGACAGACTTTATAGTGTTATTTTCCATTTAACATTTGTTCTTTCCCAATTAAAATACAATCTCTTTAGCTTTGGCTGATCTAAGATGTATAGCTGGGTGTCAGACTGATATAATACTTGGGTTTTTCTCTGAAATGGCTTCAATCAGACAGTTATTTTTCAACAAAACAGCCATATAGCAAAGGGCATTCTCAATTTTATGCAAGAAATAGTCATGTCATGTTTTTCCATTATGTGTGCATTTGTTCCAAAAGACCACAACTGAGCATATTAAAATTGCTTTAATATTATAGCAATGTTCATGATATTTATTTTTTATCATGAGATTGTTTTATTTATAATCTTTTAGAATATAAAAAGAGTTTATATCTACTCCGTAATAATCCCTCTGCACCACAATGTTAATAGTGTGATTAAGCTGTCTACATGTCTATAATGCACTTTGAAACTGTGACTAAAATAGGAATACTCAAAGGTTCAGAGAATGGAAGGAAGAAGACAGGGTCAGCGTGACTGGGACTGGTATTTTATTTGACTTTTCCAATACAACACAAAAAAAGTTGCGCACAGCATGCTTTACTCATTATATGCTCTGAATAAAATGCAGTTTCCGCTGTCTCCCTTTCCAGTGGCTTTTATCCGGTCTCTCCATGCCAATTACTAAAACAAGACTCAGGTGTTTGTCATTTGCACTTGACCCACGCTCGTCTCCTGTCTCTCTCTCGCTGCAGACCCCGCTGAACCACGCCCCCCTCGTCACACTCAACATCTTTGATTTGTGCTTGCTTTGAGTTTGACTTTAGTCGGATTAAGGTAATCAGAAATCGCTGTTTACATGGTAGTTTCTTAAACAGAGTACTGTCCTAATTGGGATATCAGAATATTGCTGTTCATGTAAATGTAGACACTGTTGCTCCTATTTGCTGCTCCTTATTAACTGCATTTTCAGCATATTTTTCTGTTTTTTCTTGTTGGAACTGACACAGAAATAAATGCCATTTACAAAGTATACATACTGTACAGGGTCCAAACCCTAAACATTTTTTTACCTGTAAATGGCAGATAAATGGAAAAAAAATTCAAAACATTCAATTTCATTCCTGTGAAACATTGGCTTATTTTGATATTTTTTTCATCATTGCGTCATAATGCTTGTTGTGAGGTATGTGAGGCACATGGTGTTTTGGAGAAGTTTCTATTGAGGTAAAAGTAGATTTTTTAATGAAGAGCTTGTCATCTGATTTAAATTGTACATCACTTTCATTAGTGTGGAATCAGCTGCATTATTTTTACCATTGTATTTAACAATGGTAATACTGGCCAACCGGTAAGTAGCTCTGTTTGGTTTACTCACTAAAGTAAATTGTTTATACATTCGCAAACAGACGGTGCACAATACGGGTTGGAACGACACTCACAAATCAGCCGAGGCAACCATCAGAACTACCCCTCCTGCTGAGTAACAACAGAGCCACATTAAGTTAACATGAACTGAATTAGTACATTCTCCATGTCAAGGCTAAAGATCAGCATGCAAAAAACAGAGGGGCTGTCATCAGACCCATATTAAAACTGATATATTTCAAAATATATTTGTTTCTAGTTCTAACTGATATAAACATAATGGTGTGTTTTTCCATGAGGCTGTAAATTTTTTGCTATAATTTTTATAGTACTCTATAGACTGCAAATATTAAAATGTTTATAGGCTGGCCGCATGGTTTTGGTGGCAGTACAATGTAAATTAGCTTTGGTTGTCCTGCTGTGAGAAATCATTAGAATATGTGTGAAGAATCCAAGTCGTCTCTTTTTCAGTTTTTATAAACAGTGTTGGGGCACATAACTTTAATGTTACAGTATTGCTTTACTCATTACTTTACTATTACATTACCCATGTCATTGCTTTTATTGGGCAATTTACTTAATTTTGATAGTCCACTTTAGACATTCTATTATTCTATTAATCAACTATATGTAGCGCCCCCAAACAGTACTCCCTTTGGGGGAAGGCTAACCTGAGTTCTTTAAAATCAGATGTTCACTAAAATGTATGTTATTTTAATAAGGGCAAAGGAATAAATGGATTGCGGGTGATCTCACGTAACTTTACGGTATTAACAAGAACAAACAAACAGAATAAGCAACATTAATTAAAGCAAATGGATGACCACTTTACTAAATGTACCATAAAATAGTTAACACAAAGATATGACTTGCAGGATAATGAAAAACAATTCACAGTGAAACATTCTTAATCTGTATAGGCTAACAGCCGGCAGAAATCAAATTAAATATAGTTCTTGTTGCAGGCCTGGGTCGACGCTTGGGTTCGTGGTAGCCCAAACTCGTTTCACCGGCTGCTTCACTCCGGAGAGCAAAATAAAATAAATTAAAGGAAATAGCTCACCGTACATGAATTATGTGAATTAACCCCGTCCATGCAGATCCAGCAGCACTCTCTTTTTCGCGACGCTGGAACCCAAACTGCTGATTCGTCCCGCGCAGCACTCGCGTTAGCGGCTAGAAATCCGCATGCGAAGCCAACGTCCAAACGGTCCATATATCAACCAATTGAGCCTTTAGTCAAAGCACAATACAGTTTTGAAATATAATCCATAAATATAATCAATAATAGTTGGTTAGGATTAGCCACCCTAATCTAGCGAAATGTCCCGTTGGAAATGTTAATCACATATCCCTGTTTCTATTCCTTGCGCTCGCTACCTGCGCACGGTGTAACTCTCTCTCTTCCGGTCTGACGTCATTCTCTTCTTCTTCGGTCTTTTCACAAAATCACCGGTGAGTCTAATTAACCTTCACTTTATGAAATAATGTAAACATTTTATATGTCGAGTAACATCAACAATGTACACTTCTTTTACAAACTCAAAAAATGTACAAATTAAAAAAAATAAACAAATTTAACAAACCATTGACTCCCGTCCCACTCACTACATTAACCCATTTTCTCCCGGGTTACATAAATTCTTAGCAACTACTTCTCAGCTACCAGTCATCAAAGTAATAATAGACTGTCTGCTTAATATCTGCTAACACTATTGTGATGGCTGACTATAGGTACTTATCAACTAATTCTAACTCTAACCTAACAGTCTACTAATACTCTAATAAGAATTACTAATACTCTAACAAGAATGTAGCTGCAATGTTAAAGTACCAAAGTGGACTATTAAAACAAAGTTGACTATTAAAATAAAGTGCAAACAAATGTGTTTTTGTTTACTTTTGTGTTACTTTATCACAGCAAGAGCTGGCTGAGACTTCCTCTCCTCCAGTGTGAAAGCATTATGCTTGACATGCAGAAATGCTTTTATTACACTGTAAATGTTTTTTTTTTGTTTACATGTTTTTCTTTTCTTTTTCTGATTTTACAGGAAAACATAATTATTTTATGAGATTGTGATTTTGTATGAATTTGTACGATGTGATTTGTTCCATAAAAATTTTACATTTTAAGGAAAAGAGCAAGCATTAAGGTCCACCCCTAACCCTAACAGGGTTAAAAAATCGAGTCTATGAGTTATATTGTATGAATTCATACAAATTAGCCAGCAAATCAGTAAAACATAGAAACAAAATTCCCATGAGTTGTTGGAATTTATATAATCGTACATTCAAAATTATCAAGGTCAAATGTTAGCATGATAAGTAAGGGATTGCATGACAGCCTAAATGTGATTTTGTCATCCTTTCAAACTTCAACCTGTTCTGAGAAGTAACGTGTCTAAGATTTTCTTTTCTTTTGCACCTTCTTGCCATAAAGCTTTTTGTTTGCTGTCATGTTTTGTTTGAGGGCATGTATACCTTAGAACCAAAGCCCCAAAGAGGATTTTGGAGTTTGGATGGTGCCTTAATGTTGGTGATAAGTACCTTCAAAGTGCCTCATCTGGATCCTAAATGTCACTGATCATATTTTATCCATCACTAGACTACTAGTGGAGGAAAGGCAGACCCATGCTTCCAGCATACAGCCATAAACTGTCAATATTTCAGTACTTTCTTATCATATCACAGTTCATTCACTGTATGATTGGGGTGGGCTTTAGGGGTTATAGAAATGCATTGCTATAGTGTGAACAGATGGCAGTTTTGAAATTGTGTCGATTTGTTGATTACTGCAACTCTGTAGAAGTCATAGGGATGAGTCCTTAATTTGACTAGTCACCCAACAACTGACTAGTTTGTTAGTGAGGATGACTCATTCATCTAGATTCTGTCTAGTGTTTTATATTTTTTACTGTGGAGCTTTAATTAGCTTTCTGATTGTGTGCCGTTAGACACATGCTTATTACCTCTGAGCAGATTGTTTACACGTTTTTCCTGCCAAGGGATGAGACAATTTAATGGTTTTGTCTTACTGCTTGTAAATGATTTATGATGACTTCTTAGTGATGCTAGCCAATTAACCATGCACTATCCACATGGCTGACATCAGTAAGGGTTATCCCTCGTACAAGAAATATTAGAGAGAGGAGTTGAGTTTCACACTTTCTACCCCACACTTTATATGCTATTCTTACCAAGAAATGCTAAAACAAGATTTAATTCTTCCAAAGAATTCTAATAAGCAACCAGTTTCTTATGTAATTTAAGCCTTAATTTATGAAGCTGTTAAGTAAACAAGGATATGCATATATGCAGTCTTTCTAAACTTTCCCACAATGAGCTTTGAGACTTTGGTTTGAGCTATTCTATCTTTAAGGTTTCATTAAGGATTAAAATGAGCTGACTGTTAAAGCCATTTCACATGCTTGTCCATACTCATCCCCTCATACAATTACAAGAACACGGCATATATTCACCCACTACCAAGTACAGAGATGTACATAATACATGAGCATGGGCACGCTGGGCGTGACTGCCTCTGGGCTGGCTGTTAAATATGGATAAGTGCCAAGTCTCACAGGCTCTTGCAGAACCAGTGGTCCACAGCTGGAACTTCGGGTGGGTCACCAGACCAGGGAAATAGGGGGAAATGGAGTATGCACTGTAAAGGTGTTAACACGGTAGTGGATTGTCTGAGAGAAATTTGGTGTATACTCAGCCCAAGGATAGAAACGGTACCAGGTGTGCTAATTGTCATGGCATTAGGACCATAGATATCTCCCAATCTCCTGAATCTTCCACTCAGTCTGGCCATTCGTCTGAGGGTGGTATCCGGATGACTTTTTCATAGGCTTGGAGGACTTCAGGATGCTTACCGAGCAGGGAAGAGAGATAACTAAAGTTTTGAATAAAATGACGATAGAAATGAAAGAAAACTAAAAGTTGGATTTCTTTAATAGTTTGGGGTCTTGGCCAGTCACGGATAGCTTGGATCTTCCCATGTCGATATGCCGTGAAGAGTGCAATTTTATTCCATCCACTCGCAGCAGCAGTGAGTGTGCGAAATTGTAATGTGTAATCACTCACTGAAGTATTCCCTTGGCAGAGACAGATGAGCTGATCTTGAACAGAGCATGCCAGCGGATTGTCTGATGACTTCTTTGAAGCAGGATGTGAATGAGTCGAAGGAGTTTGTTTATATACATATATACACACACACTTGTTTGACTTTATTAGTGAGGTCATTCCATGGCCTAGGCTAATAATATTTTTTATTCCCCAAACGTATCCCTCTCCTTAAATATACTAATATATATATATATATATATATTAGTATGCAATTAGGTATGCATACTAGTGCATATATGCATATTAGTATGCAGTTAGGTGTGTTGGTCTGGTATTAGATGATACAATGAGCATTACTGAAGAAAAAATGCTGGATTAGTCCAGTTAGGTAGTTTCAAATATTTGAAATAATCTTTAAAATAAATATTTTCTCAGTGTCTAGTCTAATTTACCAACAAAAAACTACTCCTAAACATAACACATTACTGTTTAAGAGAAACAACTGAGGCATTAAAGAGACCTCATCTGTGATTGTTCTTTCTTATGTTTTAGCTTCTGACAGTTGTGAAGCAAACTAATCCAAACACATTAACATCAAGTAATAAAATTAAACCTTGAATATGACACTTGTAGACAATTTAACAAGGCATAATACAGGTCAAAACATAATGCTTAAATCTAAAACTCAATCTCTCCCTTAGGAGAGAAATACAATCTACAGGATTTCATAGTGGAGTGATAAAACTAGGCCCTTGATTTCTTTTTATCTTGTGATTAGTATGGATACATCCAATGCCTGTTGTGTAAACCACTCCCTTAGGAGTGTAATAAACCACTTCTAAGGGAGTGGTTTATAACACAAAAATGTTCTGCTTTTCTTTCTGGCACTGAAGAACCATGGTCTCAAATGGCAGGCAGAGGGCGACAACCATTGCACCGCTTACAACTGTAGAAGACACAATTCTGATTTTGATATAAACACTAAGCCCCAGCTGAAAGGTTGCCATCAAAGTCGATCTATCAAGTCCTTTCAAGTCATCAAGTCAAGGCAGAATTAGAGCATTGTAAAATTACATTCTTAGAGGGGCTTTTCAGAATGACAAAGCAATCAAATAATTTGTTGACATACACTTCTTGAAAAGGTATGTCATAATTATTTTAAATAAGTGTGTAAAATTTGTGTTTTGTCTGGTAATTTTTAAGAATTAGGTCATATGAATGAAAATAACAACATAAAAGAGCAATTATCCTGGAATCAGCGAGTTGGGAAGGAGAAAAAGGTTGAACAGCGGTCGGTTGTGTAAACTGTTTAAACTAGTCTTACAAGCCATCCACTTTTTTGTCAGTTACATAAAAATGTAGGTTGATCTAACTGGAATTTGAAAGTAAAACTGATTAGCCCTAACTAATTGCTAGTTGGAAATCATGGTACTTTTTAACACTGTGCTCTATTAGCCTCACTGTAAGGCCTCACTATACCAATAATGTTGTGAACAAATTAGATCTGATTCAGATGATTAATTCTACCTCCATGAGAATCGATACAGAAACTGCTGGAGACCACTACACTACTAAAATTCCACTTCTTATCATTTTGAGAAGATCCTATTTACTGTTTCGTCATTTTTAAAAGCTTTGCATTGCACACTGTGAATGTATTGCAGGGCAAGAACTGTTTTCATATTCCTCATAATTCAGATTAGGCTGGTTAGGATTACTGAACATTGTGGAATTTATTAAGTCCATTGTAAAGGGTCACAGATCTGTCAGGCCCTTACCACAAACAATAACCAGCTACCAATCAGCCAAAACCCTCTCTCAGCCAATCATGACATGCCAGCTCACCCGCATACGGATCACCAGCACCTGCAAACACTCATCAAATCAACCAGATACAGTGCAGCCGGAAAGTATTTACAGTGCTTCAGCTTTTCCACATTTTTTATGTTATAGCCTTATTCCAAAATTGATTAAATTCATTATTTTCCTCAAAATTCTACAAACAATGCCCCATAATTACAATGTGAAAAGTTTGTTACAGCCTCAAGTCTTTTTGAGTATGATGCTACAAGTTTGGCACCCCTATTTTTGGGGAGTTTCTCCCATTCTTCTTTGCAGGACCTCTCAAGCTCCATCAGATTGGATGGGGAGCATCAGTGCAAAGCCATTTTCACATCTCTCCAGAGATGTTCATTCGGGTTCAAATCTGGGCTTTGGCTGGGCCACTCAAGCACATTCACACTCAGTTGTCCTGTAGCCACTCCTTTGTTATCTTGGCTGTGTGCTTAGGGTTGTTTTCCTGTTTAAAAGATGAACCTGCACCTCAGTCCAAGGTCCAGAGCACTTTGAAGCAGGTTTTCTTCAAGGATGTCTCTGTACATTGCTGCATTCATCTTTTCCTCGATCCTCACTAGTCTCCCACTAGTCTCCCTGCTACTGAAAAACATCCACACCGCATGATGTTGCCACCACCATGCTTCAATGTACGGATGGTATTGGCCAGGTGATGAGCAGTGCTTGGTTTCCTCCAGACATGACACTTACGTATTCAGGCCAAAGAGTTCAATCTTTGTTTCATCAGACCAGAAAATTTTGTTTCTTATTGTCTGACAGTCGTTCAGGTGCCTTTTGGAAAAATGTGTTTGGCTGGGTGTCCTGCTCTAGGAAGAGTCCTGGTGGTTCCAAACTTCTTCCATTTATGGATGATGGAGGCCACTGTGCTCATTGGGACCTTCAATGCTGCAGAAATTTTTTCCGTACCCTTTCCCAGATCTGTGCGTCAATACAATCCTGTCTTGGAGGTCTATAGACAATTTCTTGGACTTCATGGCTTGGTTTGTGCTCTGACATGCACTGTTAACTGTGGGACCTTATATAGACAGATGTGTGCCTTTCCAAATCATGTCCAGTCAACTGAATTTACCACAGGTGGACTCCAATCAAGCTGTAAAAACATCTCAAGGATGATCACTGGAAACAGCATGCACCTGAGCTCAATTTTAAGTGTCATTGCAAAGGCTGTGAATATTTATGAAAAATTCAAAGCTTTCAAACAAACATTGTCATTATAAAGTATTGTTTGTACAATTTAAATAATAATACATTTAAAAAAAATAATAAATTTAATCCATTTTGGAATAAGGCTATGACATAAAATGTGGAAAAGGTGAAGCACTGTAAATACTGTATAAGAACACACCAAGCCAACACTCACTGTTTGGTGGTTTTATGCCCCTGTAGGCTCCCCAGTATTGTCCCTTTTGAGTTTCGCCAGTCTCCTTGCCTCCTGTGTCTTTTGCACCTCAAACCTGTTGATAATACTCACCAGTTACTCACCCATATATCCATCTTCGTGTGCTGCCATTGTGCCCACTCTCTCACCATTCCACAAGCTCTATCATCTGTAAGGACGTTCATTATCGGTTAAATCAGTTATTTTATCATCACTATTCTGAATTGTTTATTTACTTGTTTAACTGTATGTATGCCAGTACAATTCACCTCTACAATTTACATCTGTTGTCTGAGTCTGCTTACCATAACCAAGGCTTAGTTTAAATTTTGCCCTTTAACCTGTAGCAATAAAACATTTCTTCTCTTGGGTCAGTCTTCAGCAATTTCTTTCCTATCAATCCCTGATATGATTTGAAAAAGACAGCCATGTACACACAGCTGATCTTCATGCCGTGAGCCATTGATGAAATAATTATTCATTTTTTTGAGACTGTGATGTGATCACTCCATCAGCAAGAAGGCAAAAGAAGCTTCATCACTTCCTGCCAAGACAAAAAGTGATGGCATAGGATAGAAAATAATTAAAAGTGTTGTTGATCTGAGGGGAGGACCATTGTTCTATCCACTGTCTGGTTTCCTTAGAGCTTTTAAAAGTCATGGTAAAATAATATAAGTAATCCTTCCACCTAGTAAGACAATTCTTTAACTAAACTATTAGCTGTTTACAATTGCCAAGCAGTGTAGCAACATGGTGAATTAAGTAGAATGAGTGAAAACAAATGTGCCTTTTTTACTTACACATTTGGCATTTACTGACACATACTGGCATTTACATAATTTTGAACATGGTAACATGGTAACACATTTAGCAGACTCTTTTATACAAAGCAACTTACACTGCATTTAAGGTATAGATTTTATCAGTAGGTGTGTTTAGTATTTTATAAAACTACTGTCTCTCTGTGTTTTATTACACAGGGCGATGAGGTGTTGACCGTCATAAAAATGAAAGCCCAGTGGCCGGCCTGGCAACCTTTGAATATGTAAGTACCATGTGTGTGTGCTAATGTGACACCCTTTTCTCTGCATTCTTTCAAAAAAAATAAGCCAATATGTTAAAGCTGTGTGTAATTTTTAATAAAATTATGAAAAAAATATAAACCCAGTTTAATATAAATATATATTATAATATAATATAAATGTACATAACATATACATAATAAAAATGTATGTTATTGATAAATGTTATTTGCTCAATAGCATTATAGCAAAATAGCAATACTTCATCTAAAGTTCATTTAATGCTGAAATTGCACACTTCACCTTCACTAGCTTCCTTAGATCTTAGATTTCATACCCTTTGTAGTAACAAAATATAGGTTATTAAATGTAATTAATATGGGTGGTGTTTAGGGTTAGTACAAAGTAATTAGTTACAGAGTAAGTACATAGTATGTATATGTAGAACAGCAGTGAAAGTGACGTATTTGTCAATTATAGTAACCCATACTTGCAATGTGACCTTTTTGGCATTTAACCTATACCAGTGAGTAGTGAACACACATTGAAAGTCATTAATACGCACACTTGGACCAGTGGGCAGCACTGCAGTGCCTGGGGAGCAACTGGGGGAAAGGTGCCTTGCTCAAGGTCATCTCAATTGTTTCCTGCTGGTACTTCATATATTTGCTCATAAAATAAATAATGTTTTAATGACCATTTGTTTTTGTTTTGTTTATTTTGTATTTACAGCCAAAATAAGTCTGAATGCCAAACCGCATACTACCTTTACTGTTCTCATATATGTGCAGAAATATGTTTGTAAGTCATACCAAGTTTAGATTTAGAAGTTTAGAAGATTATAAACCAAGTTAATGATCATACCTGCGTGTACTGCTTAAGATCCCTTAACAATCTATGTAAATTCACCTGCATCAATGTAGTTGCTTTGCAGTGTCTTTGCTTCCCCTGCAGGTGAGCTTTGTAAATGTTGATGAGAAACCATAACCTCTTGTTGAAAATAGAACTTTATAAAAGTTTCATTATTTATTTTTTACACTTTAGCTTTTAAGAAGAATAAGAAACAAAGTAAACAGAAAAAACAGAAAAAAGTAAAAAAAAATTATAATTTTGTTAAGAAAGTAAAAAATAAAAAACAATTTGGTTATGTTTTCCATTTTCTGATTTAAAAATGTATATGGAATGAATGGAAGATGGAAAACAGACAAGACACAGATTCTTTTATCTATGGCTAATGAAATAAAATAATATTTAAAAAATAGTTGACCATTTAACTTAGCCATGTCATGCTTTGCCTGATTTACATCAACATAAAATGTCATTGCTTAGTGCCTATATAAGTCCATTCTACAGAATGTAAAAAAGCAGGGTTGAGTTCATAGTATTCATACTTATTGCTTTTAAAACGTAAATGGTTTAAAGCAATTGGTTTCCTCAGATGGTTTGAGAATTTATTAGGTTTTACAGTGCATATGGCATTCTATCTTTCAGATAAAGATATGTTCCCTTTCGAGGGAACTTTATGCTTCATCATGGCTTTGTCATTATGCGGAACAAGTTTTAGGTGCGCCCGGGTCTGAATGTGTGAAATTATGCCTATTTATAGACAGGACATGTGAGAAAGTAGACAGGACCTGGTGCCTGAAAAATACATCATCCACTTCTTATAAAAAAAGATAAAATTAGTTCAAAAAAGTTTAAAAAGTATGTGCCACCTGTATACATATATACCAATCACACGTGTGTTTTGTTCGGGAGCGGAGCATGCTAGGTCAGCTCTTGAGGGATCTGGTTGCCCTTCACTTGTGGGTATTTCAGCTCAGTTTGGTGGATACTTTCCTGACCTTCACATTGATGTGTCAAAGTCTTGTAAGAATCTTTATTCAGTTTGTGTGTTTACACCGACCACTAATAACTATTCATCTGTCGTTGGGCTCTGTCGTCAACAGATACTGTAAGGCTACAAAGTGGTGTTTAAGAATCTCCTCCTCCGCCAACACCATATATCTGCAGTGGCAGGTGGTCCTTCAACATCCTCTGCCTTTAAATCTACCTCCGCATATATGCAGCAGCAAAAGGCCAGTGTGGCACCACGTCCAGTGGCCAGATTCCCTAAGAAGAGATCCCTAAACGCTCAAAAAAAGGGGAACAGATTTCTGTCCGGTGGCCTGAAGAGACCTGTGCTTCCCACCAAACAATGCAGTGTAACATCCTCGCTAGTTATGAAGGCATTTCAGGCAATGGGTCAGGCTGGTGATTCCCTGCAAACTATGGCTTTATTAAAGGCATATCAGACTGACCTGTTTAAAGATCTCAGCATGAACGGTGTTATAAATGATGAGGCTAGATGGCAAAGCCTTTTGCATTTCGCAGGTTTGCCTGTTTATAGGTTATTAGGCATGCAACACTGTCACTCGACCTTGACCTGCCTATAAATAGACATTTCCCATAGCATCAAAGCATCTCGTACCTGTCTCAGGGAACTGGGTTACGCAAATAACCTGAGAAGTTTTAATAAATCTTACTCTTGAAAGAAATTAAAAGGGTACATTGCAATCAATCTTTAAAAGGGCTAAACAAGCAACATGTTGTAGATGAGGGCAGATGTTTCTTTTTATATCATATCAACTTCAAATATCAAATTTAGATTATGGAATTCTGAGTGATGTTTTATTCAAATATCAACTTTGTCTGAGATGGTTGTTCTTAAATTCCTTAGGAGAAATAAAAATGGACACAAAATAAGAGAATTGTTGACATACTGTTTTAATTTCGAGCTATACAATGAATGTGGACAACATAGCTTAGAATTCCAAGCATTTGGTGAGAAATGGTTGAAACTGGAAACTCACTCTTCATTTGCTCTCAGTTTCAAGTCATCACTGCGTAAGAAAAGCAATTCATATTAAATATTTCCATTTAAAATCGTATGTGCTTTACACAGACACTTTAGCTCTTCATGGATACCAAATGGCAGTAGCACCTGGATTATGCGGAATAAAAACGTGTTTGCCTACAATTCTGTATGTTATCCTTTAACATTTAAGTGATCTGAATTGGTCACTTTACACGTGGTTTACTGTAAACATGGTTTATGTCCAATAACTTTACAGAGGATGCATGATCTGCATGATCTGCATTTTCCCCTCTCATCTCCTCCGCAGGTCTTCTCCTTAATAGCTGTATATTTTGAACAGCAGCTTTGTTTGGAACTTTTCAGAAACCTGGAACAGTTTGAGTTGAGTTGATTAGCAGCCCGCTGACAGGTAGACACTGAAATTATGGGTTGTCAATGAAAGCCAAATCCTTAATTAGCTGCATGATTTGTTATAATGTTTGCATGTTTGTGTGCTGTGTGAGTTGAAAGCTTTCATTTTCCCTAAAAGAGAAAATTAAGATTTGATTTTCATGTTCATAAGTAATAATGACAAAGATTTATGCAGACTGATCTGCGTATCTGTGCATGCTAAAATTACATATATGTCAGACAGGGAGTGCTTTATTCCATCAGTTTATTATTACAAAACAATCTTATTAGTAACATGATTCATGGTACAAGAAATGCATGTAAGAATCTATTAAACTGTATGTGTGTTTACACATTTTTACACAGGTTATAGTTTTGTCAGTTTCATTTTCAGAGAGTAGTGAACGTCTGCCTAGTGGTCCAGCCCAGTTGGGGGGGCAGAGGTCAAACTTTATCTTTGACAGCCACATTGGACCAATACGAAAGAAAGACATAATTGTCAGCAAATGGAGATGGGGTTCAGAGACCTGCGGACAGAAATTATACCATAGGATTTGATTCTGATTGTTTTGATGTGACATTGACATTTACTGTTTACTTAACCATTGTAGACAATTTTATACCCAGCTCCCATGAGTTTTTCCAAGTTTTCCTGTGCCAGGATCTTAACCATGTAGGCCGTGAATGACAGCCACCTTAGGCCATAGAGTTAGAAAGGCTGTGTAGGCCGTGAAAGACAACCATGTTAGGCCATGTGCAAGAAAGGCTGCGTAGGCCGTGAAAGAAGGCCACATTGGACCAAAGTCTGAGAAAGGCTGCTATGACCGGGGGAGTGTGAGATAAAATACTCAACAGACTAAATAGTGTGAGCAAGGCGACATTGGCTATGAAATAGAAAATGAGTATAGAGTTGTGCTACTACCATCGGTAGTTTGCATGAGAACATACAAAGAAATTATAATAAAGCTTTAAAATTTACTGATAATTGTTTAAAATTTGTTGATGTACATTTGAGAATTGGCTTAAGATGCTGTGTAATAAATAATAATAAATAAGTAATAAATAAGGAGATTAAAGAAGTTCAGAGTATGAGGGTCATGTTAGGCTATGGAACTTGAAAGACCGCATAGGCCAATGGTGCTCATAATGCCGTGTAGGCAAGTATGTGAGGGCCCTTTAACTAAAGGTCCATGCTAGGTCATAGAGTGAGAAAGGTTGCATAGGCTGTGAAATAGAAAAAACATCCAGTAGAAGGAATGCAAGTATGTCACCACCCATCGCATACAGGACATAACTTGAGCATTTTAGCCTTTTAAACCAGTCCTTTTAATAGGAGAACCAGTAATAACTGAATAAGGTGGAGTGATTATGAGTGCTGGGGTGTATTCTAAATCATAGAAGCACAGGGGCAGAAGGAGGTATTAATACTAGACAAAATAATTGTGACACCTGATCCTTAAGGGTCTGTCTTGGAGTGGTTTAGAAAAATAGTCGAAAATTGAAATTTTTTTTAATTTAATTGGAACGAAAAATAAAGGAATCTGAAAAAACAAGTGAACAAAGACCATGCAGAATAACATTTTAAGAGTCGAGGGTGCTATGCCTCTAGTGATATATTATAAATTCTGGAATTTAACAAATTATTAAAGGAGACTGTTAATCTAAAAGCATTTTGGATAAAGTCAGCAGGGTGTTGGATCCGAGTTGGAATACTGTCTGCAATGTCCAGTCTGTCGGAAATAAAATGGACGAAATTCATGCCCTGATACACAAACAGCAGTATGTACGGGACTGCTCCATGCTTTGTTTTTGTGAAACTTGGCTGGGAGAGGATACGCCAGATGTAGCCATTACACTGGCAGGCTACACACTCTTCAGGGGAGACCGCGACGCAGAGAGGAGCAGAGGATTAGGAGGTACGTCTGTCCTTGTTAAACAGTCCTGGAGTACGGATTGCAAGGTTACTTCACGCTTCTGCTCGGAGGATGTGGAATACTTGATCTTAAAATGCCGTCCATTTTATTTGGCAAGAGAACTGCAGTGCCTAATAATCAGTGTTGTGTACATCGCTCCCTCCGCCAGGGAGGTGGCGGCACTGAACAAGCTGCACAACTTGATTATCAGGCATGAGAGTTTAACCACTGTAATCTCCAGAAAAATATGCCAAAACTGTATCAGTTTGTAAACTTTCCAACCAGAGGAAACCTTTGTTACAGCAACATTAAAAACGCATAGACTGCCGGTAAATGACCACATAGTAGTCCTGCTAAAGCCCACATACAGTTATAGTCAGAACTGTTAACACCTGACAGTGCACTTGCAAACCTGTAGAGCTGCCTAGAAATCTCAAACATAAACATTTTCAAAGATTCCACAGACAACATTGATGAGTATACAGAGACTGTAGGTGATTATCAGCTGGTTTACCTCCAGAACTGTATGTGTCTTCCAACACCAACGACCATGGTTTAATCCAGATGTACGCATGAAAATCTGGAACAGATGTGTAGCCTTCAAATCTGGGGACAGTGTTAAGTACAAACAGGCCTGATATGAGCTATGCAAGTTCATTAAGGCTGCTAAGAGGGCATACTCCCTCTTAGGATGCTTTCCCTGGACTATATAGTTCTGCCTTTAACACCATTCATCCATGCAAGCTAATTGTGAAGCTGAGTGACCTCTGGTTACCTAGATTAGGTAACCAGATTCTGGATTTTCTTATGGACACACCACAGATGGTGAGGATGGAAAGAAAGGTCCCCGCTAAGCTCACAGTCAGTACTGGGTCACTGCAGGGCTGCTGCCTCAGCCCAAAACTCTTCACCCTCTACACACATGACTGTGTCTCCAACCAGGTCGACATCATCGTTGTCAAGTACGCTGACGACACTACTATCCTCTTATCTTATCAAGTGTGAGGACGAGGCAGGCTACAGGGCTACGAAGCGGGCTACAGGGCAACCATTTGCCAATTGGCCGCCGACAAAGGAAGCAGCAGAGTAGACAAGTTTATTCCCCTTACTTTGAATTATATTTTTTCTTAATTGGGGGCACACCGTAGTGGCAATGGGTGGAACAAATCGGAACATATATATACCCTGTGTCTAGTGGTAATTATCTAGATCTATGAGAAAATGAATGATGTAGCCTTAGAGTTTTGTATGGTAGAACTTGTGCTAGAGCTTCCATTTCTTGTCATTACACAGATTTTGTTCACCTGTTTAGTTTGTTGTTGAGTCCTTATGTATTTATACACCCTGGTTCAGTTATGTTCCTTTGTCAGTCCTTGCCTCATCTTCAGGCGATGGAGGTCCATCTTCCACTTTTTAAATTCTTCTCACTCCTTTACTGCTGATCTGTCCTCACTTTACTGTCTGCCTGGGTAAATCTCACCAAAACATGATTGTCACAATCCAAACAAATCATATCAGTATCAGTACAATTAAGCAGGCCTCTAAAATTTTCATCACATCATACATACCATTTAATGGTTTCATTCCCACGGCAGCTAATTGTTCACCTGTCCCCCTTTTTGAATACAAAGCATAAAAATGACAAACCTACACATCAAGCTACATGTACACTGCTTTACAAAATAATAATATCAATATTTTTCACATCACATTAATGTAATGGTAATTGTCATGAAAATAATGTCATAATGCCAGCATAAATGTCTAAATTAATGAGTTTTCTTCAACCAAACAAATTTTCTAATTTCTTTCTTACTTTTAACTTTAGTTTGACATATGTCCCTTACATGCTCTTGACAGATTTTCTGACATTCACCAATTTTGTCATTGTTTTGCTTCTGCTCAGGTTTCACCTCTTTCTCTGTCCTAATGCTCATTATGTATTTAAAACGGATTTTCTGGATTCTGTCCTGCAGGAGAGCGGCTCCCTCTGCTGAGTTCTCGGTGGACCGCACACGGCACCTGATGTCTTTTCTGACCATGCTGGGTCCCAGTCCGGACTGGAACGTGGGTCTGTCCTCTGAGGATCTCTGCACCAGAGAGTGTGGTTGGGCCCAGAAGGTGGTCCAGGACCTCATCCCCTGGGATGCAGGGACGGACAGTGGGCTCACTTATGAGGTCACCTTCCATGAGAGAAGACACTCTTAATAATTTTTTTTTGGAAAATTTTGCAGTAATTCTAAAACTTCCTGATAATTTTTGATTGAAAATATAAAATAAAAAAATGAAAAAAAAAAAAACATAATTACACTATACTTTGAGTCTCTAGTTGTCTAGTTAAAATGGACTTTTAACCTGCAAACACACATACAAAGTTATATTTATACTCTAACATAACACTTTCACAAAAATGCATAAAGCAAACTGCAGTAAATGAACTCTCTCTGTGTTAATAAAAGAACAAAAACAGTAAAATTATAAATAAAAAAGCAATTTGGCATTTGCAGTAGTCCACTGGAGACAACACTCTCATGACCATAACTTGACTCTGCCATGTGTTGGTGTGCGTGAATGTAAAACACTGCAATGTGTGTGAGGTGGTTAGTGGTTAATAAGTTAAAAATAAGTTAAATACATCTGAAGCTTTATTTACAACATCTGTGACATGCTGTTGATTACAGTAGAAAACAATTTGACTATTTAGATTAATATAGATAGATGATGAAATATGGAAGATTTAAGTTTGTAAACATGTGTGTACCACTATGCACCCACAATGGAAGTCACCCTATAGAGTGAATGTACAGCAGTACAAATTACTGTTTAAAATCTAAAACTGTCACACTGTTCTGTTTGCACTACAACACTAAGAGTATCACAACATGTACATGAGTTATAATAGAAACAAACTTGGTCCTTCAAAGATAAAATTTTAATTTCATAAGCATGTAAAATGGGTAACTTTTGCATATGTCCAGGAATATTGAATATATCTGTAAAGCACAATTTACATGGAGAAAATATAACCCATCCATTACTTATTAACTAGTTTAGAAGCTCACACACCTAATGTCTCAGATACTGTCACTTTAGCTCAAAGATATAATTCATTAAGTTTTATGTAAATAATTCACCCAAACATTTAACTAAATTTTCTCTTTCCCTAATGGTACGGGGTTGAGTAAATAAAAGAACCAGAATGTTTTTGTCTGGCTAAACTATTCCTTTAAGTTGACTGATAAGTGAGTTGGCAAACTCTTCCACCTGCAGAAAGAATCGGTGAGTTCTCAAGAGCTAGATTAGTCTGAGTCTTTCAGTCTGATTTTGTAAACTAGATATACAGATTAAGTGAAAAGATCTAAATCAAAAGAATTATTCATCCTCACACATTGTTATGTAAAGACCACCCACATGAGTGGGTGAAAGTGTTTTGCGTGTTCTTTCTTTCCTTAGCGCTTCTTCAAAAGTTCTTTAATTTAGTACAATTGTGATTGATTCACTCTGTGGTTAATTCTAATTGATGATGATATATGCTAATGATTCCAAATTGTCTCTTGATTATAATTTAGGGTTTGATTATTTGTAAATTTCCATACTCTTAGTTATTCTTTCATTAGGGAGTCAATTTTTTAAGAACTTCAAATATATCAAGAAAAACTATGTATTATGCCAGACAGGTTAAAACATTAATTATAATAAATAAAAGACAGAATATAAATTTGTATTTAAGAAAACAATAAATGATAAAAAGAATACAAAAAATGGTACAAAGTCTAAATCATACCTGGCAAATGAGACACAGCAGCAGTTGTGTTCTGAGTGTAGAATGCTTCATTGGGGTTTAGCCAATATACGTTAAATACCCATGTGAGACAAATACATTTTGTGGGTAGTCTGAGTATAGTCTGTACTTCAGATATCCTGTGAAGGGCACACCCATAACAAAAGTGTAGACTTTCTAGTTTTCACCCTCTAATATACTATATTCCTTAATTATAGAAATTGGACTTTTTTACCCATCGCACTATGAACCATTGAACCATCTTGTTCAAATGTGGATGAATCTTCTGAAGCTCCTCTGCTATGGCAAGAAAGGCTGAGGATGATACACATGCTGAACTGTAGCAGGGCTTTCCATCTGACCAAGAGTGTCAGGCTAATGTGGAACCCTCCACTGTGCCCTAAGTGGACATTGGATGATTGGTTTCTTGGTTTGGGATATAACTCTAAGCTGTGTCCCATCTCAATGCTTTTTGTGAGGTGTGCAACAAACTCACAAAGTTGTGGGCAGCACTTATTTACTGCTCGTACCCACTTCATTGGGTTGTCATACCTCACTACCCATGGGATCCAGAGTTGATGCTAATCCAGGGTTCTGATCCAGGGTTAATCATTCTCAACCCTGGCAGATGGAGGTTAGAGTGTGAGCTCTGAGGACAATGGTGTTCACTCTCATGGTCTAGAAGAGGTACTTACGGCTAAAACTTGATGAGATAAAGGAGACTGAGAAGGCTCACTTTCTCGATGACCCAATCTCCCAAAAGGCTCTTTTTGGTAACACTGGGGATGACTTCAACCAACAGTCCTCTAATACCACTGGCTTCAGTACCCACCTACTGGTTTTTCCGGCTACTGCAAACTGACAGAGCACATGTCCTTTAAGCTCTGCCACTGCTCTGCCACCTATCCTAATCCATCTACCTTGGGCTAGTCATTCCTTTGGGGTCATTTGGGGCCAATCATATTTCCTCTGCTTTGAGGTGATCCATGGCTGTAATCTTCTTAAATTGGCATAAGGATAATCATCTAGCTGACTTCATTGCACAGATACTCTGAAAAGTCAGGAAGGATGATTACAGCTCCCATAGCAGCACTGAAGACAGCCTTTCTGGATTGCAGACTGCAAGAGGGAAACAGGACCTACAAGCAACCTGCTTTATCACCAGTGATTGCCTGCAGTTCAGACCGGGTACTCTAATGCTGTCCCTAATGAGACCCTGCCCTAGCTACATGCCCAATGTATCCACTGTTCCCTTATGCATCGGGTGGTGAACTTGCAAGCAATCTCTGCTCATGAAGGAAACCTAGCCCTTGCTGTACTTTGTCAAGTATGTGCATTTTCCACATAACCGGATTGCACTGTGACCTATAGGCAGTCACAATAGCTCTTGTCTGCTTGACAGTCAGCAGAAGGGAAAGGCTGTCTTCCCAAATAAATATAACACTGAACATCAAATAAATGACCCGCTCATTTAACAACACGCTCCATTAAAGGAAGACCATTGCCCTAGGCTCTGCCTTATGATGCCTCACTAGCAGACATCTGTAGAGCTGCAGGTTGGGCTACACCCAATACATTTGTGAGGGTTTTTAACCTACACATTGAACTGGTATCATCCCGAGTCTTGCTTGGGTCTAAAATCTTATCTAAGGACAGACGTTTTGTATATGGTCTCCTGGTGTCGTCATCAACACAACGTTGAAGAACAACTGTAACCTCTGTTCCCTGAGACGTTGTGTCCCTCATTCCATGATGCTAGACTGCACAAGCCTCCTCTTATATCCATATATCTTAGGCAGAGATTGACATGCAAATTCCATTTGCCAATTTTCATTGGCCTTTTCTAAAAGATCAGAGGTGATTGGGCTCCCGAGGGCCATTTTCTCTTCTGACATTTACATTGTTTTATGTTGAGAAATATTACATATGATAAAGTAATAGGTAATACAAATATATTAAATTATTCTGTCATTATTTACTCACACTCATGTTGTCCAACACAATATAAACCTTTTCCCTTTGTGAAACACAAAAGGAAATTAGGTATATCAGTGCTGCTCTTGTCCATACAAAAACCAATACGCTTTAGGCAAAAATTAACAAAAAGGCACCATAAAAGTAGTCCGTATACCAAGTCTGCTCAGTCTGGAGTCTGCTCAGTGTGTTATGTGCCTGTTTCATGTTCATGTTTTATCAGAGCATGGCCTTTGAATCCTGAATTTTGTTCTAGTCTTGGGTCTTATTCTATATATCGGGATCTAGACCAGGGATGGGCAGACTAGTTCCTGGAGGGCCATTGCCCTGCAGAGAGAGCGCCAAGACTGATAAAACTCACCTGCCTAGTCTTCTAGTAATCCTGATTAGCAGGTTCAAGTGTGTTTAATTAGAGCTGGAGCTAAACTCTGCAGAACACTGGCCCTCCAGGAACAAGTTTGCCCATCCCTGATCTACACTCATGCTCTGTGCTCATGTTCTGTCTGTGGAAGCACATGGCCTTTGTTTGCATTCTGTGTGCTATGTGCTCTCATGTTGCATGTCTTGACCATTTTGTTTCCTTGTAAATCATCCCATTATGCACTGTACCTTTCTCCCTTTCTGTTCCTCACAATTGTTTTTGTGTTTATTAACCCTGCTGGTTATGTTTAGGCCTTTTGGGTTTGCTATGCTTTTGTGTTCTTATTTTTGTTGTTTCTTTATTAAGTTAAATAATTAAAATGTATGATATGAATCTTTAAAACATTATTTACTAAAAATCCTGCCATTCACCATAGCTCTCCTGATGAACTAACCATACGTTTGTAACACATACCTGCCCATACTGATGCATGCAAGAATCAATAATGTTTGTGTGCATCTTTTTTTCTCTTCTTTCCTGTATTCCACCTGTAAAGAAGTTCTCATGCATCGCAAATATGCTGGATTTGCATATAAACTGTTTTTTTGGAGCTCATATAGGCTGGTTCAAAATGGTTTTATGTAGTTGCTTGTAAAGATGATATTAGGTCAGTTTAGGTCAAGTGAGATTACCTAAACACTTATTAGTTAAATTAGTGTTGATCCTACTTTATCTGAAACTATTTTAAATAGCATTTTGTCAATACTTTAATTATGATGTATGCATTCCGTTTTTTTCCGATTAATTATGACTGCATGTATTTGTGCAAACTTGCATAAAAGAACTGTTTATTTAATGTGCCACAGTCGCCCAACAAGCCCACAGATCCCCAGGAGAAGATTCGTCCGCTCACCAGTTTAGACCATCCTCAAAGCCCCTTCTATGACCCAGAGGGGGGTGCCATCACTCCTGTGGCAAGGGTTGTCGTGGAGAGAATTGCCCGCAAGGTATGTTTCTCTTTGTCTCTTAAGATAATTCAATTTCAAAAGAAGCCCTTAGATTTTAGCTTTTTATTGCTGTGTAAACCAGTCAACATTATTCATGTCATAAAATTCAACAAGCTAGCTGGAATAACTCTGCAACAACAGCTTATGCATATTTAAAAAGGCAGCATGTCACAACAGTGCCATAAAAGTATTGAAAGTCATGCATCCTCTGTTGTGAGCAAATTAGTTTGAATGAGACTGTATAGAAATGAATAGGAATACATTGACATCTTCTTTGTTGCCCTTTTGCTGTTTTCAGTCAGCTAGCATATGAAATACCATGTGCAGTATAATAAAATTGAATGAGGGGCATCATTTAAACTTGCTTTGAAAGTCTGAGTTGTTTTATGTTGTCTGTAGGGTGAGCAATGCAACATTGTGCCTGATAATGTGGACGACATTGTGGCTGACATTGCTCAGGAGGAGAAAGAAGAAGGTTTGAACCTATTAATCTTTACATCAAAGAAGACCGTTAAGAGAGTGGGACAATATCCCAACCATCCAGTATCCCAAATCCTCTAGTTGTTCACTTCAAAAGGTTTAATGAAGTATTTGCTTATGCTTCATTGAAGTAACATTAAAGTTCAAAAATTAATTTAGGACTGTGTTTGGTGCGATGTTGGAAAAAAAAACAATTCTGAGTTTTCAAGGCTGCAAAAATGTCATTGTTAAAATTAAGGTACACGGAAACATGTTTCTTTCAAACTAGCTGCTGTGATTTCAGATTGTGATTACTGATTAAAAGAGTCATTTAAATAATAGATCATATTTTTTTAAATTATGGGTACCATTACACTGGTATGAGCTATAGCACCATAATGTTTATAGATAAAATATTTACAGTATACAGTATGTATTTACTATTGTATATTTTTTTGGCAGATGACACTCCTGAGACATGTATCTACTCAAACTGGTCTCCGTGGTCAGCCTGCAGCTCCTCAACATGTGAGAAGGGGAAGAGAATGAGGCAGAGGATGCTGAAGGCACAGCTGGATCTCAGTGTACCATGTCCACATACACAGGACTTTGAGCCCTGCATGGGACCTGGCTGCAGCGATGAGGGTCAGAATTACACTCACAAAATCACTGGCTTATCACAGATAACAGATAATGTGTTTTAGAGGTACAGTAGCTGTTTCAAACCCTGGTGTGTCTCCCTGTCTATATAAACAGCTAAATTCTAAGGTGACTAAAGCAACAGCCATGTATATAGGATGCATAAGCTGCTACTTAATCCACTAGCAAAGGAATTCAATGTAATGTATTTTCCTCTCACATAGCTCACAAGGAGCAATTTCTTACTATGGATTATTTAAATCAATTCTTTATATGGTTGTGCTTCTGAAAACATTGTAAATATCTTGCAGCTTTACTTTCCTCATATTTTTATCAACAGTATAGTATACTGTTTTAAAAAAGGTTTAAAAAATCCAGTGAAATCAGAAATGATTTTTTTGGGTCTTTTAGTAGTCTCTATCTAGGATGTCTAGGATATCTATGAATTAGTGTGTTCCAAAACATTGACAAAACTTGCATTAAGAAAATTTAAGCATTTTAGTCTCTATTTCTCTTCCTCTAGTTTCTCAATTTCACCAATACAGATGAACAATCATTCATCCAGCTCAGATTCCTGTCAAATTGTTCTGACCAATTAAATGCTCTCTAACTAAATGCAACTAGATATTTTAAGTGGGAGGAACCACTTAATTCCACCCTAACTTCCTGTTTCAAGTGCGTTCGACCTCATGCAGTGCTGATCAATCGTTGTCTAACTTAAAGCAGTACATGCCGGTTAAAAAAAATATTGAACAGCCAGACTTAATGATAATGTGCTTTTTACATTTATTCAGTTTCACTAATACTCCCTATTTTGTGTTTTAATTATAAATAATGTGTGTAATTTTCATTTCATTTTAATGTTATATTGTGTCATTTAATGAAATAAAAGTAAAGGAATATAGAACCCACTTTATTGGTATTTTTATAATATAAGCTTCTTTTTAACATATTCTAGTGCTGTCACAAATGATGAGGAAGAGAACCCAGGCAGTCTGAACAAAAAATTTTTTATTTTTGCAAAAACTCCCACGAGGTGGTGGAAACAAAACCAGCTCTCTGTTAAAAAGGAAACAACATTGACTAAAGAGGAATACACCAGCACAAGATAGCAGACACAAGGGCATTAAATAGGGAAGCTAACAAGGAAGGTAACAAGAGCAAATAGGTGAAGGGCATGAACTAAGCAAACAAAGCAAACAAAGCAAACAAACAATGGCCATGTGCTTCCACACAAAGACAAACACCAAGATCACAAAAGACTGACTCCAAGAAATCCTGACATAGTCCTGGAAACGTCACTACGGCAAGCAGCAAGCTTGTGACTTGACCACTCTGGTTTGATTGTCTGTGCAGTGCTGTATGAAGTCAAATGCACTAAACTGATAGACTGACCTACACTAATCAAGGCACTGCAGTTGGGTCTTTATTGCCTCAAGTGCATCATGGCAATAATTAAAGAAGTGCCTTGAATAGTGTAGCCTTGTTCTGTTCTCAGTGGAATAAAAAACTTTGTCAAACATAAAAACATTTCTGTCAGTAATTGTGACATTGTGACAAAACACGTTGATGTTGGTATTTCATATCAAAGCTTATTTTCATTTTCTCGTTTTGTCCTAACGAATACTATTTGGGAAGGAAGTCACAAAATACTTGAGCTAGAATGAAAATACAGTTTATTCTCAGAATGAACCAAAATGAAAAAACACTTTTGTTTTCCAACCCAGTGTCTGGGTGAGGCTGTCTCACTTTTCTTCAGACAGTGGCATTGATTTCCACTCAGAGATTATAAAAGGGCAAAGCACGTTTCTGCATAGTTTATGCTGGCAGATTGTGTTTAAAAGAAGCACAGCTCATTTATACATAGACCAGTAAAACTAAATGTTGATGTGTGGTAAGAGCAAGTATTTATGAGGATAGTCTGAGAAATCTGGATAGTGGGTATGTTGCACATTTATACTGAACCCTGCTTCAAATAAACCTGCATGTAATATTGAACATCCTAAAGGCCTTGATTAACTTGTTCAGGAGTGTTTGATGAGGGTTGGTGCTAAAGTCTGCAGGATGGTGGGTTTGACACCCCAATGGCAAAGAAAGACATATTGTGCTTTTTGGGCATGACTGAAGGTGACTAAAGATAACACATGCAGAGATTGAAAACTCAATCTGAGATTTCACTCATTATGAAAATTAAGCACAAGATCAATTTAAAAAGATAAGCTTTGGACATAAAATCAAAATGTACCCTATTGACCTAATTTGCTAATATCCATTGGATATTAAAAAAATATCAACTTAGGGTGGTAGCTCTGTTTTAGGATATGGTAACTGGTTTCTGCCTGGTGATCAGCTGGTCCATGCTGAAATAGATGGTTAACCAGCTAGACTACATACAACTGAAAGCTTGTTGGGACATGACTTACCTGTTAGGTCATCTTGGGTCAGCAGCAAACTACAAAGATTATTATTCCTATCGGAAAAATGTACACTGATGAAATGTATTCTAAATGTTTTTTAAAAAATATTTCATTATGTTTATTTATTATACACTTTTGAAACTTTGAATTTCAGCCAAAATAAATTCCTTTTACACTCCTATTTTCCAATCACCTGGCCCCATTCTGGTAAGGACCACCTCTTTGTCATAATCCAGTCAGTTTCTGATAAAATTAAGCCGCGTCCAACAATTTTGTCTTGTTGAATACCTATTTCACTCATTAATATGTCCAATTACATCAGTAAACTGGGGTTTACAAAAATTATTTTAGGCTGACCTTACCTCACTTCATAAAGATACCTTGATAAGATACCTTGATTGTTTCTTAATTAAATTGTTAAAATTTGTATGAATGCACACAAAGAAAAACATTTAATGCAAGGTTCTAAAGTACATTAATTGTACTGAATTAGATTAATTTTGTAATTATTTTATTTTGTATATATAAATAAATCAGACCTGTTTTTGGGAAACCACACATTTGTGGGTAGGCAGGTAGGTTTTATTTTGTGTTTAATGGGATGTAAACACCCATTATGGATTAATTATGTGATCGGGATGATCCCGAAGTAGCCTTCAGGATGTGGTGTTCACTCATGGTTTTTATTAATGATATGATAAGCCATGCTTTATCAAGCAGTACATATGTCTGTACACTGAGAGAAGAAAGTCCAGGATTTAAAGGGGTCATATTATGCTTTTTTCAAAGACCATTATTTTGTGCATTTAAGCTTCAAAAAACATAATTTTTCACATACTGTACATTATTGTAGCTTCCCTCTATGCCCCACCCTTTTAAACATGTGGATTTCTACAAAGCCTATCATTCCGAAAAGCCAGCTGACACAATGCGTTGTGAATGGCCCAATACCTCAAGTGTGTAGCAGAAATGTCACACCCCTTACCATAATTGGGAATTTCAGCTTCCAAAGTCATTATAAAGATAGTTAATAATGTCATCAGTTTTATCACATTAGTTCGAGCCCAAGTCAGATCTAGAAAATGCAGATGACCAGACTGATCAGTCAGAACCAGCTTTGCAAGCACCAGTGAAACAGAACATGTAGTGCATCTATGTTTGTAGTCTTTTTGCCTTTTTGTAGTCTGTTTAAAAGTAAATTAAATTGCTTCTAGATTATCTTGGACCAGAACAACCAGTTCTAAAAACCATCCTGGCTACTCTAAGCTAGTATGACATGATTTGTCCAGTAAGCCCTTAACAAAAATGGTATTTGATAAACTAACTAAACAGGCAACCCCTGTAGCATATTTAGAACATTTTCCTGCAGGGTCAGTGATTGAAAGTAAAAATTTGTGAATGATGACATAAATAACCAAACAAACCTTGACTTTCACAGATGTGTCCACATGCATGATGTCTGAGTGGATCACGTGGTCACCATGCAGCGTGTCATGTGGTGCAGGCATGCGTTCCAGGGAGCGTTATGTAAAACAGTTTCCTGATGATGGTTTTGCTTGCACACTTCCCACTGAAGAGACAGAGCCCTGTACTGTCAATAAGGATTGTTGTGAGTATTTTGCTTGACAAACAAAATTTGTTAGATTTATTTACACTATATTTATTGTTTAGCATATTATCACATTTTGCAAATTCAATTTTAGTGATAATTAGCAATAGCCTTGTAGATTTCATGAATTGCAAATAATAATAAAATAAATACATTTATGTTGATCTTCACATGGGGCACCAATTGTGTAGCATGCCGCACACAGGGCACTAGAGGTGTTGTGAGGTTCGGTCACGTCACCTGAAGTGTGCGTGTTAGATGACCTCTATGACAGTTCATCAGTTTTACATCCGACAATCAGTTATGCAGTCAAATCAAACTAAGAAAGGCATATTCAGACAAAATACTAATGCCAAGGTCTCTGGAAAGAGGTTTGGTTAGTGATATTTACGTTTTATGTGGTCATGTGAGCAATATCTTCATATTTAATTTCCAAAGCAAGGCGTGTTGCAAAAGAACAGCACACAGAACGTTGTCTCTCTTGTGAAAAGAATGGGACACAAGAGGGCCATCTTCGATTGTTCAGCACGCTGGCATTCTACACAGAATATGCTGGAGTGGCTTTTGCAGCTCAGGTTTCTTGAGGATACATCATCAACAATTGAAGAATAACATTTAAGTAAGAATGAATGGCAGGCAATATTTAACTTGGTGTGTGCTCTTGAACCAATGAAAATTGCTAAAAAACAGTGCTTGGCTTGTGTACTGTGCATCAACAGAATTGATAACACTTTTGAAGAACGACTAGTTCAGTGTCTCAAATCACGACAGACATTGCTATTTAACAGTGATGCATTTGTGGCTGCTTTATTTCGCAGTCCTAGATACAAACTTTTTATCAACAAACTCAGCCAAAAGGCTGAAAATTGACTTAAGCTGTGTCTGTGAATTCATTTAAAATGTATCTGCCAGCAATGCGACCAGTGCAGAGCACACACTATTCTACTCATCTGATAATGACAACTAGATAAAACAGGTCTTGATGGCTAAAGAAAAAGAAACCACAGCAGTGCACTATACTTGTTTTCATCTAATTTCTTCTGGATATGTATTCAGGAGAACCATGCCTTATGTGGAGTAAGTGTATTTTTAAGTACTGGGCAAGCATTGCTTCCACTAACCCAGGCGTGCACAAACTTGCTATGAATGTCACTGCACCGCCTGTAACACAGGTTAGTCTAGAGTGCGCATTTTCATGCCTCTAGTAAGGTCGCCAATAAATGCATAGGTTTAGGAGGATTTTTTTTTATGTTTAATTTTATATTTTATTGTATTATTTTCTATTTAGTTAGCGGCTGTAAATGCTTTGTAAATCAACACAAGCAATTCAGTTGTAGTTTTACAATGTTAATATTAATGCTTAATAGTCCTGTGTTATGTCATTATTGAGTGGGGCATAAAATTTGATTATAAAATCACAAGGTATTAGGTATAAGTATATGTTTAAAAATAAAATTATATAATTATTAATAGTGAAATGTGTCAGGATCACGAAAGACAAACCCAAACGCAGACATGTTAAACTGAAAAATCTCTTATTAATCAATGAACAAAACAACAACCCACGTGGGGGTAAAAACGAGAACAGAACAGGCAAAATAACTAGACCTAAGGAGCTCCAAAAACCGAGCAAAAAACAAAACTAAAACCGGGAAAAGATGGGGCACAAACACAGGATGGAAAACTCGACTGAACAAGAACACAGCAAAACTCACAGAGCGTCTGGAACACGGGAACCAAGAGACAAGAAGCATGAAACAAGATAACAAGATAGCAAGAGAACAACATACAGGAACGAACCGACACAAGGCAAAAAACACGGGGGCATTAAATAGCACGAGGACAACGACTAACAGGTGAGCGAAATCAGCGCAGATGAGACAAGAGAACAAGGGGGCGGGGCCAAAACGCCAGACCAGAGAGCACATGGTAAATGTAAACAAAACAGAGGCCATGTGCTTTCACACGAGACGAGGACCCAGAGCATGCGTTCAGATCCCGACTCCAAGAAACAAGAACCAAGACTAGAAGGAGTCAGGATATAAACAACATGCTCTGACACAGAACACAGGGATGTCAGGACAGAAATGAGTGAAAAGTGTGCTCGGTTCCGGTTAAGCCTAACTGCTGCGGCCTAGGTGTAATAGCAGTTGAATGAGGTGAATGCAAGTCTCAACAGATGGGTCTTTAATTTAGACTTGAACATGCTTGAGTGTGTCTGCGTTCCGAACATTGCTGGGAAGGTACCAAGAGTTTTGGTACTAGGCAAGAGAAAGATCTGCAGCCTTTAGACGTTTTTGATATTCTTGGAATTATTAACAGACCACCATTTTGTGAGCGCAGTGTCAGCAATGGATTGTATTCTGAAAGTAATTCACAAATATACAAAGGCGCGAGACCATTTAGGGCTTTATAGGAAATTAATAGTATTTTAAAATGTATGCGATACTTTACAGGTAGCCAGTGCAGTGTTGCTGGAATTGGGCTTATGTGGTCGAATTTCTTTGATCTAGTGAGCATTGTTGCAGCTGCATTCTGAACCAGCTGAAGCTTATTTATTTGTTTTGTGTGACATCCCCCCAGTAATGAGTTACAGTAGTCAATTCTTGAAATCATAAATGAGTGGATAAGCTTTTCAGCATCTGAGACAGACAACATGTGACGTATCTTGGAAATGTTTCTGAGGTGGAAGAATGCAGTACGACACATATTTGGAAAAATCTAAAGACAGGTTCTTATCTAGCATTACGCTGAGGTTCTTAACTACGGAAGTTGGGACAATAGTCCAACCTTTAATAAGGCTGTTGTGGTCTGTCATATCTAGTTTAGAGCTATTGGGTTCAATAATCAAAACCTCTGTCTAATTGGAGTTAAGCAGAAGGAAGTTGTTAGACATCAATTTTCTGATACTGTTGATACAGTCTGTTAGCCTAGAAAAACAATGGGTTTCGCCAGGATCTGAGGAAATGTAAAGCTGGGTATCGTCAGCATAGCAATAAAAACTGTTGTGTTTCTTAATAATATCTCCAAGCAGAAGCAAATATAATGAGAAGACAATGGGACCAAGAACTGAACTCTGTGGCACGCCGTATTTTACCTGCGAGTAACAGGACTTTTCCTTGTTAACATAAGCAAAGTGGTAACGGTCAGTTAAATAGGATTTAAACCAGGCTAACGATTGACCACTAACACCAACACAGTTTTCCAGTCTATCAAGTATAATTTTAGTTAACTAACATTATTAGTTTGCTGTCGGTTATTGTTTGCGTTACCCTGAGTTTCTACCGCTCCTGTATTGTGTAGATTATAATTAAAGAGATTTATTGTAGTTTACCTTTATCGCATGTTTTAGAAGGAATGCAAAAACAGAAATGTTAAAATAGTGATTCTGCTCAGAGTGAACCTACTTAGATTTATTTTTTTATTTTAAATAAAAACAGGTCCAAGACGCACGACTGGAGAGCACATGGCGAATGTAAACAAAACAGAGGCTTCATGTGCTTCCACAAGAAACAAGGACCCAGAGCATGAGTTCAGATCCTGACTCCAGAAAACAAGAACCAAGGCTAAGAGTCAGGATCCAAACAACATGCTCTGACACAAAACACAGGGGATGTCAGGATCCTGGCAAGATAATCTAGAGAAATACAAAACAGGACGCCAGGACCCTGACAACTTGGGGTTAATCCATTACAGTCTCTGATGAGGGACTCAGAACTTGATGTATCTGTTATGCCCCCTAGCAAAAAGGCGAAGAGTCAGAACAGGGACTGTCTGCTTTTATTCCTTTCAAATAAGGAGATTGCATTTTGGTACTTTTCTGTTCCAGGGCTGTGATTGGCTGCTGATGGGGTCTATAGAGTGCGGCCCATCCTTTCTTCTATGTGTGGACCTCATTTGCACCATATAATATATAGCATTAAAACTGTGACTTTAAGGATTTATCCTTATGAATGTGCATTTCCCATACCACTTTTAAAATACCTTTGGCATTGTCCTGAATGTATTGAGTACAAACATGACAGCAAAATTATAAAAGAACAAGCAGGCATTTATTAATGTCAGTTAATAACTTACCTGGTGTGAACAATTGTATAACACAAGAAGGTAGAGATTTGTCCTTCTTTGTTTCAGTCTGTGCTGTTGCATACCAAATCTGGAGGTCTTAGGGAATTTATGGCCGTGTTGGCCTGAACCTAAGGGTGGGTTGATGATAAGGAGCAAACTTTATAGTAATGCAAATTCAAGTCTTCCAAGTCTGTTTCACTACAACATCTGATTAATAAAATTCATACCAAGTTTGTCAAAGTTTCAAATCAAGAAATCAAGTCTTTTTAAAAATGTGGTATGACCAACAAAGTTCTAATAAACAGAGAAAGAACAAAATTATAACCACTAACAGCTACCTGGATCTCACATGCAGTGGCAAAAAGCATAAATATCTTCTACAATATTATATTCCAAAATTATGTGTAGACAATTCATGTGTTTATGTTTTTAGCTTCAAGCAGTTGCTTGGTTACTGAATGGGGTGAATGGGATGCCTGCAGTGCCACCTGTGGTCTTGGCATGAAACGACGTGAACGCATTGTAAAAATGCCTCCATCTGACGGCTCCATCTGTGGGACTGAGGTGGTAGAAGTCGAGAAGTGTATGATGCCTGAATGTCGTAAGTGTAAACATACATGTACGCCCAATTTACCTGTCACCCTTATGAACTCTTGTGTTGTGTCCTGATTCAGTTTGTTCCGGTCTTCTGTTTTGGTTTAGTTTCTGTTTTTTCTTATTTGGTCATGTTCCTGTTCTCGTTTAGTCATCATTAGTTAATAGCCCTCACCTGTTTGTCCCTTGTCAGCCTCCTATTTAAGTTCTCCTTTCTGTCCTGTCTTTTGTCGGTTATCACGTTTACTACGTTGATTCTATGTTCATGTCTATACATTGCTGTTATGGATTATTATTAAATACATTTCTGTTAGATTTACCTTGGTCTCCATCGCCTTTCGTCCCATTCCTCATTCCCTAGCGTGACATTACCTTAATGACTTATGTGCACATCTGTTTTAGCATATTCATACACAATAACTTGTTACAAATATATTTGCATAGAATACACACCTACATAAACACATTCCCACACATGTACTCATATACAAGCACAGCCACATTAACACATTTTTTAACACATTAACACAGTTAACACATTAACAGCAATGTATGATTTGCATTTCAGTATGAGCTTTTTATTGTCCATTAAGGTTTTAAAACTTTGGCCTTGGTTGGGCTCTTGTCATTGCTAATGAAGGCTCTGTGGTGATGTCCTTTGTGTGTTATTTGTGTGTATAGATACAATCCCATGTTTATTTTCCCCATGGTCGGATTGGAGCGACTGCAGCGTGACGTGTGGTAAAGGCACACGGGCACGCCAGCGCACACTTAAATCACCTGTAGAGCTGGGAGAATGCAGTGAGGAGCTGGAACAAATGGAGAAATGCATGCTGCCGGAGTGCCGTGAGTTACATACACTGAGTCTGTCACACACCAACTTAAAAAACACACACACATACACAAATAAAGACATAATCTCTAAAAACAGTAATCTCTAAGCAAACACCAAACATTCCACATTAGTATTTGTCCCATTTGGTTATTTGTTTAGTATGTTCAACACCTTTAACAAACCATAAAACTAGCGTTCTGAGAACCAAAAATTGTTAGCTGTACTGTAACACAAGAACAACAACATGCGACACAGGCAAACATGGTGCTAATAATATGCTAATAATATTATGCAAAAATTCTGACAATAATAATAAATAAAGCTGCAAGCAGCAATTATGGGGTCAAGCCCATCTATGGCACTTAGAAGTGATTATGGACTTCTGTGAGATTGAGAAAAATGAGATTAGGAAAAGCAGCTGAAAAAACAGGTAAAACTCTGTCACTAGTTTTTATTTGAGGCGGTCAGGATGTTGTGACACTGACACTGAAGTTTCAGGTCAATACACAAAAGTTCAGCAAACTGTTTAATTAGGGCAATTGTGGCCTGCTGGTTAGTGAGTTGGGCTTGTAATCAGAAGGTTGTTGGTTCTATTCCAGCGCTGGCAAGTAACAGCTGAAGGTACTTCAGCTGTTATCCGCCAATTCAAGCAAACATGAATTCCATACAATGTTTGGTTGTAAATGTCTCTAGATGCTACATGCCAAATGCTTTGTGCAAATTTAACAAACGTTGTAGGATAAGTTTGAAAAAGTAGGTTTTTCAATATAGTTCAAAATGGCCAACAGGAAGTAGTATTGACTATGACTTGGCATGCCTCAAGAAATCTAAAGAGACAACTCTTATAATTATAGACCAATAGTTTCCAAAAAGTTCCAGAAGTTTCCAAAAGTTATAATTTCATAGAATAGTTATAATTTCAAATTCATAGACACAGTATATGGGAACAGTAAGAGGTATCGACACAAATTCCATAATTTTGTTTGTGTTGTGTAGATACATAAAAATGTTGTGCAAATTGGACAAACACCCTAGGAGGAGTTCGAAAAGTTTTAGAAACATTTTAAATGGCGTTTCATGAATGACGTCATAGGGTGTATCGTATGAGCCAAGGAATCAAAAAAAGAATAATTTGTTCCTAGGACTCCTTCGACTACGACTATGTACCATTCTGTGAGCTGCCATGGACTTCAAGAGCAGAAGAATAAAACTAACACATACAGTAGGAGTCTTCGCCCCTTTAGGGCTTGACCCCTAATAATAATTACTGTAAACCTGCAATAAAAATAAAGCCTAGTACAATAAAACGAGTCAAGGACAACAATGTTTGCTTTATCAACTTTATGATCACTCAATGAGTGATTTGAGCCAACCTTTAGGCTTTCACCGAAGCTTTATCCACTGTGCCACACAAGCTACAGCCTTTGCATGCTGTCAAAAAGACATACAGTACCAAGTCAACACACAAGCACATTGTTTAGGAAATGCAATTGCTTCTTAAAGCAAAGGTCTAGAAACACACAAAATTAATTTAATAGCAACTATCCCACGTGGTCTTTGAAACAAGTTTAATTAAACAGATAAACCCTTATAAAGCAGCTTCTCCAAGACACTGGAAGAAACCAGCCTGTAAAGCTACAGTGCTATGACAAGTTTTAGCCACTTGTTTAAAAAACAGCACTGGCTGTTGTCAGTCTCCTAGTGCATACAAAAAAGCTCACTGGAGTATTACAGTTGATGGCAAAAAGAATGTTTGGAAATGTAAAATTATAATTCCCACTAACACTACAACAAAAGATATAAATAACTTGCTTAAAACCATTTTTGGGTGTGAAAATACTAATGTGCCTAAGATGTTTGCACAGTACTATATATATATATATATCGACATATATATATATATATATAGTACTGTGCAAATATATATATATATATATATATATATATATATATATATATATATATATATATATATATATGTACTGTGCAAATATATATATATATATATATATATATATATATATATATATTTTTTTTTTTTATTTATTTATTTATTTTTTTTACTGCATAGTTAAAAATCATTATCTCTTGTCACTTATTTAAACACTTTCTTTCCTCTTATTTCCCTGTCTGAATAATTTCTCTGTTAATGTCTTTCTTCTGTAGCAATGGACTGTGTGATGTCAGAATGGTCAGAGTGGTCAGAATGTAATAAGCCCTGTGGAAAGGGTCACAACATTCGAACCCGCATTATCGTGGTGGAGCCTCAGTTTGGAGGCATGTCATGCCCAGACACCGTACAGAGAAAGAGGTGCAAGATCAGAAAATGTAGCCAAGGTGGCGCCAACGGTGATGAGAGGAAAAGACACAAAGAACGCAAAAACAGGCGGAGCAAACAAGGGAGGGATGGGATGACGGATGAACTTGCAGGTGAATGTGCTGTCACATTTTTGTAATTAGAACATCACTACTACAGGCTTTGATGCTTGTCACAGTACATCACCATTGAAACATAGGTACCACAGAGTTTGATTTAGCAATTTAAAATTAACTAAAGATTGGTCAATTTAGAATTTAATAAAGATTTTGCATCTTTACATTACAACTACAGACACTTATTGTTAGTATATAAGCATTATAACATTGACATTACTGACCTCACAGCTCTCTATTATCAGCATTTAAACACGGCCAAGTGGTTAACATTCTTTATAATGGCTCCTGAGTGTTTTCTTCCAATCAGAAATCAGATGATGCCTTAATATTTAATCACTTCTTGTTAATCAGCACAATCAATATCACATACAGCATGAACACGCTGTGAAAAACAGCCAGGTTTATAGCCTATTAAACAAACATCAACACAAACACAGTATATTAACTCATAAATTAACAAACGAAATATAAAAACCACTGCTATTGCTCCCTGTAATTTAGCATCATGCTACCACTACAAGTACTAATGTTCTTCATAGTAAATTAACATTATAATGCCACCGCTACAAAGAATATAATTAATACTGTTATTAGCTCTATTTTATGTTATTGATATTGTTTTATTCAATTATAACCACCAGCCACAATGGTAACCCCTATGACTTACTCCAAGTCACAATTTATGATTGACGATTGTCAATGAATACAATATTAGAAAATTACTGATCTAACAGCATATATAGACTGACAGTGTCTGAATATGTTCTTTAAGGATGCAAAATGAAGCCATGGTCTGGCTGGACAGATTGCACTAAGATGTGTGGTGGGGGAATCCAGGAGCGGCTAATGACAGCCAAGAAGAGATTCAAGAATGTACAACTAACTAGCTGCAAGAACCGAAAGGAGATACGAGCCTGCAATGTTCATCCCTGCTAGGGCTATGCTGGGACCCCATCTAGACTGTGGACAGACTGTGGCACACTGTCGTACGATTATTTAACGCACTCTGTTTGGGGTTGGCAAGCTGCCAAAGCTAGTCTAATTTTTTTTAATTTGTAGAATTTATAATGACTAGCCTGTAAACAAAATGGGAAACCAAGAGGGAGGGTGTTCTGAAATTGTACAGTGAAAGTGTACAACTCTGATGTATTAATATGCATTCATATTTGAGAGTAACGGCCCTTTGAGGAGCTTTGAAGAAGAAGTTCTTTTGAAAGCTGATTTTTCACAAGGTAGACAATAGCATATTAAAAGTTAATGTGTTCTGACATAAAATGCTAAACAAAATCTCATTTTATACTCTGAGATCCAAAAGCTGTCCTCATACACATACAAACACTCATGTGCACAGAAATTACCAGCCATGTAACAAAAATTATATTCTTTGCAATGATATTTGAAGTCAGGCACTGTAACAAGTTTAACAGCTCAAAAAGAAAAGTACATTTTTTGCTTGCTATTACATGCACAGACCAGAGAAACCACAATTATCAATTGATCATTCGGTTATTATCTGCATTCAAAACAATCAGTAGAGCTGCATTTAGATGCGTTGAAATAATTCATTCAAGAGTTTTAAAATGCAATGTTAGAAAGACCACAAATGTTTTTTTAATAAAACAAGCCCAAATCAGAAAAAGTTGGGACAGTACGGAAAACACAAATAAAAAAAGAAAGTAGTGATTTCTAAATTTACTTTGACTTGTATTTTATAGCAGACAATACAACAGCACATTATTTAATGTGTTCCTCATGATTTTTATTGTTTTTTCTTCAAAAAAACAAAATTCCTGTTTTGGTTCTTGCAACACATTTCAAAAAAAGTTGGAACAGCAGCAATTTAGGGCTAGTTATCAGGTAAATTGGTTAAATAATGATGTGATTTGAAACAGGTGATGTCAACAGGTGATTGTAATTATGATTTGGTACAAAAGCAGCATCCAAGAAAGGTCTAGTCCTTTAGGAGCAAAGATGGGCCGAGGATCGCCAGTTTGCCAACAAATATGTGAGAAAATTATTGAAATGTTTAAAAACATTGTTCCTCAAAGAAAGATAGGAAGACATTTGCTTATTTCACCTTCAAAAGTGCATAACATAATTAAAAGATTCAAGGAATGTGGAGGAATTTCAGTTCATAAAGGACAAAAGCGCAAGCCTAAGCTGAACAACCATGCTCTCCGATCCCTCAGGTGGCACTGCATCAAGAATCGTCATTCATCTATAAGCAATATCACCACATGGGCTCAGAACTACTTTGGCAAACCTTTGTCAAGTACCACAATACGTAGTTACATCCACAAATGCCAGTTAAAACTGAACTGTGCCAAAAGGAAGCCCTATGTTAACAGTGTCCAGAAGCGCTGTCGATTTCTCTGGGCTCGGAGGCATCTGGGATGGACCATCACACAGTGGAAACGTGTACTGTGGTCAGATGAATCAGTATTTCAGGTATTTTTTGGGAGAAATGGACGCCATGTGCTCTGGACCAAAGAAGAAAAGGATCATCCAGACTGTTACCAGCAACAAGTCCAAAAGCCAGGGTCTGTCATAGTATGTGGTTGTGTCAGTGCCCTTGGTAAAGGTAACTTGCACTTCTGTGATGGCACCATTAATGCTGAAAAGTGCATAGAGATTTTGGAGCACAATAGGGACGTCCATGCATATTTCAACAAGATAATGCAAAACCACATTCTGCACGCATTACAAAGTCCTGACTGCAGAGGAAGAGGATACAGGTACTTGACTGGCCTGCCTGCAGTCCCGACCTGTCTCCAATAGAGAATGTGTGGCGCATTTTGAAGCGCAAAATGCGACAACGAAGACCCCGTACTGTTGCCCACCTTAAGACTTGTTTGCAAAATTACACCTGAAACACTTCTTCACTTGGTGTCTTCAGTCCCTAAACGTCTTTTAAGTGTTGTGAAAAGGAATGGCAACATTACAAAGTGGTAAATGCTTTACTGTTCCAATTTTTTTGAAATGTGTTGCAAGAACCAAAATAGAATTGTTTTTTTGAAGAAAAAACAATAAAAACCATGAGGAACACATTAAATGTGCTGTTGTATTGTCTGCAACGAAATACAAGTCAAAGTAAATTTAGAAATCACTACTTTTTTTGTGTTTTCCATACTGTCCCAACTTTTTTTGATTTGGGGTTGTATATTATACATTTTCTTTAATCTAAACACTGCTCTTAAATTCTGCAAGGACTAAATGTCTTAACACAGCAAATTACAGTGTTTAAATTACAATTATGGTGATAAACTCAGTGTTGACCAGTCAGCTGTAAACTCTGTTTAGTTACAAATATTACAAGCTTTATCACTTCCTTAGTGTTAATGTATGGTGTTTAAAATCTATGCGCATGGAGAGCATTTTCAGTTCTTGACTACTTTCACAACTTTCTTGATTTGTTGTCAAGCAATGCAATACGTTCTAGAGCATAGTATTAATTTAATTTTATCACTAAAACAAATTATAAGTAATTATAAGTATATTCTTTATACAATACTGTTTGTAAGATTATTTCTACTTTAAGATTTGGTTGTCGTTAACAGCTGTCCTCTTTTTATGGTCAGTTTAATTGCGCACAGTTTAAGAGAGCTGCTGTTTAATCCTGTGGTATATACCATTTAACAGGTAAACAACGATTTTAAAAAATTGACATGCATTATAGTTTAGTAAGTGACAAGACTGCCAAGTAATGTTCCGTTTTTTTCCCCTCAGTCCCTATGACAGGCCCAGTATACTCTGGGTAAGTGCTTCGGTGAGCTGCTAATTCTGTGGAGAACAACAGAGATAAAACAATAAGTACCCAGCTTGTTTTATTTCTCTGTTATTTTTAATCATTTCATGAAATAATGCAGCAGTTTCAGCATTTTCTACCATAAAGTTTTGACGCCCCGCCACGATCTCAATTGACTCATGTTTATGATATCCTTGTTTTAAATGTAAGGCAGACAGTATGCGTTATTATGTGAGCAACTTTAGCTCAGGGTTAACCTTTAGCTCAGTTGCCATTTGTCACACGCATCTTTAATGGGGATTAAGTTTTACAAAAATTGTAAAGATTAATTTAATTTGGCTATATGACACTGTTTATTGTGAGGTATACGATTGTCAAAAGTATCGTTCATCAGACTATACTGTTAATTTAGCATGTATTTAATAAAAGTGCTCATTTCAGTGTTTCAAAGCATAATGCAAATGCTAAAGCAGCTGTTTATATAAATAAATGCTCTTTAAAGAAAGCTCAGTGCTCAGTATACATGTTTTCTGATGGAGCTGACGATGGGGATTTCTTACAATACAGAGGGTAACAGAGCTATTTCAGAACAGCATTCAGATGCTTTTCTTCTCACCACAGAGCAGCTTGAACAGAGTGATTGTTATTCTTACTGTTAGTCAGTTTTAAGTATCATGGTATATATATATATATATGTATATACATATTGTATATAACAATATATAACAATGCCTTTGACATTGTTACATTATTTGCAAACTTGAAAGATCCTGAAGGGAAGACAGGCTAAGTGTTTCTGCTTAGATGTTGATCAAAAGGGTTTTTTGTAACAAAACGTCTCAGGTTACGTATGTAACCCTGTTCCCTGAGATGTGGAACGATATGCTGCGTCAGCTTGACGCTTTGGGGGATAAGCACTTCAGGCGCGCCCGAGTCTGACCACATGTAAAACCAGGCCTATTTATAGACAAGTTCAAGGTCAAGTGACGTAGCATTGTGCGCCATAAAGCCTTTAAAAAGCGCCTGCAAAATACGTCATCAGCTTACGTCTGAAGAAAGGTCGTACAGGTGAGACCGTGATGTAGCGAAGCAACGCAATGTCTCGTCCCCCTTCTCAGGGAACAGGGTCCCATACGTAACCCAAGACACTGCTTCAGCTTGAAGCTATGGGGAATTAATACCCACTACGCCGCAGTGAGGGAAAGCCTTCCCTGAATACTGTGAAACATTGGCACAGGGCAAAGGAGCAGATTTAGACTTGTCAACCCAGGAGGACCTGAGTGCCTGGAGTTGAGTTCAAGTCTAAACTATAAAATTTAATAAATGTGTGCGGAGAGGACCAGCCTGCCGCAGCACAAACATCACTTAGGGATCCTCCCCTAGACAGAGCCTTAGATGATGCTACACCCCTGGTAGAATAGACTCTAATGCCCAAAAGTGACACAAGGTCACAGGCCTCATAGGCCAGGGTAATAGCATCTGTGATCCAGTGAGATAAGTGCTGTTTTGTGACCACCTCGGTTGCGGCCACCAAAGCAGACTAAGAGCTGAGAGGTTTTACGCCACTGGCCTGAGCGGTGGACATAAATCCTCAAGGCTCTGACTGGACACAACAAATGAAGCCTCTGCTGCTCTGGCTAATCAAACGGTGGAGGACAGAAGTACCACCGGGTGACCAGCCGCAGCAGGCACCTTGGGGATATAGTCTGGTCTAGGGTGCAAAATGGCTTTACCACAGCCAGGGGCAAAATCCAAGCAGGCAGGATCTACAGATAGAGCCTGTAGATCTCCTACTCTTTTGAGCGATGTAAGAGCCAAAAGTAGAGCCACCTTCAGAGTCAGAAACCTATCCAAGGCTGACTCTAGGGGTTCAAATGGAGCCAAAGATAAACCCCTTAGAACAATGGTAAGGTCCCAAGAAGGGACCTGCGTGTGACAGAAAGGCCTCAGCCGTCTGGCAGCACGCAAAAAAAGAGACACCAAAGGGTGTCACCCAACAGAGGCTCCATCGACAGGTTCGTGGCTAGCAGAAGGGTGGGAGCCAACCCTGCAGAGAGGCGCTCTTGAAGGAACTCCAGCACTGAACCAACAGGGCAGTGAACTGGGTCAACATGATGTCGCTCATACCATGACAAAAACTGAAGTTGTAGAGACCAGAATTTAAGAGCTGGCCTCCCTCAGGGGCCAGACCCAGGGTTTTCAGATCTCTGCTCGGGGGTGAAAGATCGACCCTTGAGCCTGGGATAGGAGGTCCCTCCAGACTGGGAGCTCCTAAGGAGTCCCATCCAGAGGAGACATTCTGTCTGAGAACCAGAATGGCGCTACTAGAAGCAGACGAGCTCTGTCCTGATGGACCCTGGCTAGCACTCCCGGGAGCAAGGCTATCGGGGAAAATGCATACAGACGTAACCTCGGCCACATCTGCACCATCCTCAAGGGAGCTGGATGAGTGAGGCTGAACCAGAGGGGACAATGTGTCGACTCCTCGGAGGTGAACAAATCCACCTCCGCTGTGCCATATCTCCGGCAAATGGACTCTACCACTTGTGGATGGACCCTTCATTCCCAGGGCCTAAGCCCCTGCCTCGACAGGATATCTGCTCCCAGATTTGCATGCCCTGGGATATACATCGCTCTGATGGAGAGTAGCCTGGTCTCTGCCCAAAGAAGGATCTGCTGTGCCAGCCTGAACAGGGGGCGTGAGCGCAGTCCTCCTTGGTGATTCAGGTATGAGACCACTTTGGTGTTGTCTGTACGGACTAGGACATGTTGGCCCTTGAGGTGTAAGAGGAAGTGTTTCAATGCCAGAAACACTGTCCTCATTTCCAGGCGGTTTATGTTCCAGGAGAGATGAGGGTCCTCCCTCTGACCACAGACTGGGCGGCCATCAAGAACCACACCCCAGCCTGTGAGAGAGGCATCCGTCGTAAGAATCCTGCGACGGCATAATGCTCCTAGAATGGGACCCAATGTAAGAAACCGGGATCTGAGCCACATAGAAAGGGTACGAAGCCCTCGGCGTGTAACCCTTACCACCCTGCGGGTGGATTTTGGGATGAAACCCGTTTGTTTTTAGCCAGAACTGAAATGGTCTCGTGCAGCAAACCCAAAGGAATCACATTGGCTGCTGCAGCCATGAGACCTAACAGCCTCTGAATTTGGAGGACTGTCAGACGGCGGCCTAGCCAAAAGCAAGTGGCAAGGATGGACTCCACACATGCAGGAGACAATTGTGCCTGCATCGTAGTGGAATCCCAAATTACCCCCAGAAAAGTAGTTCTCTGAACTGGAGAGAGCATACTCTTCTTGAGATTGAGCCTCAGCCCTAGGCCCTTCATATGAGCTAACACAACATCTCAATGCTGTGTAGCTACCTCTTGAGAGCTGGCCATGACCAGCCAGTCATCTATGTAGTTCAGAATGTGGAAGCCCTGGAGTCTCAATGGAGCCAAGGCTGCATCCATGCGCTTTGTGAAGGTGCGGGGCGATAGAGCTAGGCCGAAAGGAAGTAATCGCCCCCGAAAGCAAACCTGAGAAACTTCACTTCATGCGTCCTTCAGATCTATCGTGACAAACCAGTCCTCAAGCTGGACTTGACACACAATTTGTTTGAGCGTCAACATTTTGAACCTGTATCTCCTCAGAGACCGATTCATGCAGTACAAATCCAGAATGGGACGTAACCCCCCATCCTTTTTGTGAACTATAAAGTATCAGCTGTAAAAGCCTAGATCTCTCAAGTGCGGGGGAACACGTTCTATGGCCCCTTTCGCCAAGAGTTTCTAGTTCCTGGGCAAACACTAAATGCTGTAACAGTCTGTAAAGTGCCATCGAAACAAGGAGGACGGGAGGCAAACTGAATTCTGTACCCTCTCTCTATTGTTCTTAACAACCATGGGGACAAACTGGGCAGAAGCTTCCATGCTGCCAGGATGTCCAAGAGAGGAACCATCCTGTCTATCTGTCCAGTCTCCTGAAACAGAGGACTGGGAAGACAAGTCTGGACAGATAAACCACTGGGTGCTTCTTCCCCCTGAAACACCTGAGGTGGCGGGGAAAGTAGAAGAGAGGGGTTTAGAGGGAGTGGCCCCCAGTATGCTGCTTCTGGCATCAGGTGTTCTTCTTCTTATCAGCCTTAGAGGAGATCATGGTCCTCAGATCGAACCTCCTCTTTGGCTGTGAGGTCTGCGTAGGCTGCCCAGTCCACTTAGATCTATGAAGGGGAGCTCGAGCAGCCACGTTGGCCTTCTGCTGCTGCCTATAAACAGCCAAGGTCTTGGAAGAAGCCGAGGTAGACGGACCACCTGTAGAGTGTACCAATAGAACGTAGTGCTTTGTGGCACGAAGCGCAAGATCTGTGACTCTGCAGAGCTCCTGAACCGCGTCCAGTTCTAATCCCCCACCTTGGTCCAGGTCATTAAGCAGGTCAGTCTGTTATGCCTGTAAAACTGCCATGGTGTGCAGCGATACACCAGCCTGACCTGCTGCCGCATAAGCCTTGCCCACCAGATTGGAAGTAACCCTGCAGGGCTTGGAGGGCAAGGCAGGTTTCCTCCACGACGATGCCGTAAAGGGAGAGAGATAGCCTGCAAGCGTCTCTTCAACCCTGGGCATTGCCCCATACCCGTGCACATGTAAACCCAAAATAGAGGAATAATTGCTTGTATTGGGAGTAAATACACGAGCTGAGTATGGATTCTTCCATGACTTTGTCACCTCTATGTGAAGATCTGGGAAGAATGGGAGGTTACGACAGGGAGGCTGTTACCTGCTGGATGACAGAAACCTATAATCCAACTTAGATGTTTTAATGTGCTGTCTTTCATCTGGTCAATCAAGGCTCAGTTTCTCGACAGCATGAGACACAACCTCAACCAGCTCCTCAAATGCAGCAGAAAGAGAAAGTGGTCTGCCTCAGCACCCATCTGGCTGCTGCCAATCATCTGATACTGCCAGCATGAGCTCATCCTCCAGCTCAGAAGTAACCGCAGAGCGGGCTTCTGAAGCTGGCATGTGCTCATCCGATTCGGTGGAGAGCGTGAGAGAAAGGGCAGGGCCCGTCTCTCTCTTATCGTCCACCAAATCGAGCTGCGAGCCCCACGAGTGAAGTCTCCGCTCTGCCTCGGCAGAAGCGGGACCTGTCCCACTGGGTGCAGCTGCCCGGCTCCCGTCAGGATTGAAGAGAGCCAGGCGGGAGCGGAGCGTTCTCAGCGGGAGAGATTCACACTGAGAACAGTCAGCTTTCTCAAGCTGACCTGGAGTTCTCCGCCCACAAACAAAAAACACATATGATGCCGCGATATAGCATGGGCAAGGTGGAACACATTTTTTAATGTTTTTGGCAGACATTCTCTAACTTCTTCCTAATCTCTTTTCTTTTTTCCCTCACTTTGCATGGCTACATGCAGACTAAGAGCTTTCTGAAGACTATAAAGCTGATGACGTATTTTGCAGGCGCTTTTTAAAGGCTTTGAGGCGCGCAATGCTACGTCACTTGACCTTGCCTGTAAATAGGCCTGATTTTACATGTGTTCAGACTCGGGCGCACCTAAAGCGCTTTTCCCCATAGCGTCAAGCTGATGCAGTGTCAAGTTCCCTCGAAAGGAAACTTAAAATTCTACATTTTATTGTGTGTTTATTTGACCCATTTTTTCTTTTTAACAGGAGCAAGAACCCTAACCCAATGATGCACAGAAGGGCCCAGATTTCATCATGCATCGTCTGGAGGACACCAGTTGTAAAATTTAAAAAATGTTTTACTAAACAGAGGTGTTTTGATTACTCATCTTCCTAAAATTTGAATGTTATTACATATTAAAGAAAGACATGCATTGTTCAATAAATGCCATTCAATATACTGCATAAATTCTTCATTCTTAGCCACTTTTTGTATTCAAACAAATCTTAGGTTGCATTTTAAATATCATCTGCCTTACCATTTTAAAGTTAAGAAAAAGGTATTTACAATATTTATATATAATCAGCATTAAATACCTCGGGTGTTAAAAATTGACACTCACATAGTGTTTGTATATGCAACACTTTTTGTTAACTGCACACTAGCAAAAAAAAGTACCTCTGTGTCGACACAAAAAGTGTTACTGTTAACACTCACAGTGTCAAATCTCCTAACACTTTTTGTGCTAGGTAAATTTCAATTAAGAAAGCCATACACACCTAATGTAGCAGAACTGAGGTGAACTATCCCTTTAAACCAAATTTTAAAACAAATGATTTTCATTGCATTACATGATCAAATATGAAAGCAAGCAGCATCTACAAACAAATAACACTAGTGTTTTTCTCAGAACATAACTATTAACTATTACTAAACATAACTATTTAGCCATTTTTGTAATGACTGAATCAGTTGGTGTCAAGGTAGTAGGAGGCTAGGGTGCAGTTCATCACATTAATTATAGATAAGGTCCACTGCGGCTTCTTCAGTGTATGTATCGCCTATAACAAATTGGTTTTACAAACTATTTACTATTTTGCTTAAAAAGTTTGTTTGTGTTGTCACTCTTTAAAATATATTAAACTTGATTTGATATTTTATGTAATGCTTTGAAATTAATTCTTTAAGCAACCACTGTAGCACTTAAAATGAGAAAAAAATAAATATATTAAAAACATTTTTTTTTATCAAAATCTCTTCTAAATGACAGGAAAGCAACATTTTTGCTCCCCACTCTAAAATCCAGACTTCATTCACTCAAGCTTGTAAGATGTACAATTTAAATATGGAGTTTAAAAAGCTATTGATTGGACAAGAAGTTTGTCAGGCTCATTAATTAGACATTATTCATTATTTGCCTGTGCCACATTTATTGTTTTTGTAAATGCTAAGCCATAAAAGGTGGTAGTATGTTTGATTTAAACATTTTCTTTGCCCAATAAAATTGCCATGTATGCAATCCATCTCTTTTTAGAAATAATTTTGCAAGATTACAATAACCTGTTGTGGGGGAAAAAACAATTTTTTCTTGAGTAATGAAAATGCTATAACACGTTTTGTAAGTAATGGAACATTTCTGTTGTCACTTGTAAGTTTATTTCTTTAGTGTGTAATATTCCTGAAAACACATATAACCAGTCTTTTTATGAGTTTTCTATATCTCATGCATGACACAAATGCTGTTTAAGACTCACAGGTCTGTCATAACTGTACTCAACACGTGTAGATTCTATTTAAAAGGAAATGTTTTTCATTTGTTGGATTTTCATTTTGTCTTGTTTATATCCTAGGTTTTTTATAAGAAATTATTATTAACAAAGTCTTGCATAAATGTTTTGTAGTTGTCTCTCTTCCTTGGTGCTCCTCTCACATTTATATTTTTTGAATATTTCATCTTTACAATAAAAAGAAATGTGACAAAGTGGCTGAATAGCAATTGCCTAACAAGCCTAAGATCACACCCATCCTTCAGAGTGCTCTCCAAAGCCATGACTCCTTCAAACATGCTTATGATAGAAGATTGTCAGATCAGGAAGCGAAGGGACTTTCAACCAACATAACATAAAATGTTTTTAGAAAAAAATGGCCTACCCTGCTTTTAATTATTACTAATATGAATGTCATTATGTTGATTATTTAAAAAAGAAAACGTAAAATGAATTTCCTTTAACCTGAACATATTTAAAAAAACAAAGTTTATTTGAAAAAAACAAAAAAAAAAAAAGTTTATTTGAGCTGAAGCCATGTCTAGAGCCTTGTGAATATCACAGGCTGGCAATGAGATGCAGTGTCTCATTCCCTTCTCAGGGAAACAGGGTTACATACGTAACCAAGACACATTCTTCTATTTCTCAGTGCACACAGTCTTTTCCGCTCTATGGCCTAACATGACCCCCTTTTACAGCCTACAAGATTCTCTCACCCCTTTTACAGTCAATGCAGATTTTCTCATTCTATGGCCTAGGGTGTCCCTCTTTCATGTCCTTCGCCGCCTTTCTCACTCTCCAGCCAGGCTTGACGCTATGGGGACCGTAATACCAACTATGCCATGCCGAGTGGACTGACTGCCACAAGGTCTGCGTAAAAGCACAATCAACCTAGGCATTACTCAACCCTTCTTGTGCACTGGGGGTGACAAAAATATGTCTCTCAGGGCTGTTGCCCAATTCGAGGCCCTTAGGGATTACACTACACACTTAGAGAGGTGTTAGGCGTGGGTTTCAAATCCAGTCTCCCATGTCAGTGTCAAGGTGCTAACACAACACGCCATTGGGCCAGCTGCATAAATGCTTGACAATAACAGCTCAAAGGCCTAACATTGCCTTAGAGCAAGGGACAGCTTGCCAGCCTGTCACCACTGGAGCAGGGGATCCTCTGTAGCAAGGGTACTGACACTCAACCCCGATCTGATCTGTCAATCTGATCAAACGAAAACCCCATATCAATTGCCAAGACGGCAGAACCCCTGAGAGCCCAGCAACCTGGCTGAAATAGCACCAGGGGTCCCCGCCTTTGAGGCGCTCTCCCAGCCAGGAGAGCTTCTTGACTCACTATCCAAGGGGGGACCAAAACAGCTCCAGACCTTGAACCATGGTCTTGACCGACACCTAAACTCCAAAGTATACAATGAGGAGGGCTGAAAAACACTGACAGCAGGCACTCTGTAAGGAAAGTAAAGGGGGTAAAGGAATCGAAAAGAGAATCGAAAAGACAGGCCAGGCAGGGGGGTGCCAGACGAGGACCTGGAACTGCATCGGATAAACCTTGAGGCGAGGAGAAACTTTCTCCCTGACATCAGCCAGACTTATCCACAGATGTCTCTCTGTGGCCACCATAGATGCCATAGAATGACCTATGGCCACAGCTGTCTGTGTGGTGGCTCTGAGAGCCAAATCTGTGGAGCGGCGCAGGTCAGCCACTGCGAGGTGACGCAGTGGCTGACCTGCGCCGCTTAATAACCCCTGATCCAGGTTATTAAGCAGGTTAGTCTGGTATGCCTGAAATATGGCGATTGTATTCTCTGCAGCACCAGCCTAACCCGCTTCGCATATGCAACTTTGAAACAATTTCTCGGTCTTGCAGTTATGTGCTTTACAACATCAGGAAAATCAGACCCTTCCTGTTCTTTCCTTTCCTAATATCAAGGCTGGACTACTACTATGACCTTCTAGCTGACCTTCCAGCCAATGCCACCAAACCCCTGCAAATGATCCAGAATGCTGCAGCACATCTGGTCTTCAATCAACCAAAAACAGCCCATGTCACACCCCTCCTGATCTTACTCCACTGGCTACCTCTAACCACCTGCATCAAATTTAAATATCTTACATTTGCCTTTAGGACAGTAACCGGAACCTCTCCCTCATACCTCATTTCACTCCTCCAGACATATGTCCCGTCCTGCCAGCTATGGTCAGTCAATGAGCGTTGTCTGATTATTCCCCCACAACGAGGCCTCAATCAATCTGTAAAACTTTCATCTATTTTGTTCTTTTGTGGTGAAATGAACTCCCAGCCTCCACCCGATCCACTGAGACCATCACAACCTTTAAAAAACAACAAAAAAACAAAAAAAATCTCCTGGTCTCTAGTTCATTTAGTCTCTTGTAGCAGAATACAATGTCCGCTTGTAAATGTAGCTATGTAGACTTGACCTGTCGGCTTGTAAGGCAAAATGTTCAATGCTCTCGACCTTTTGTAAGTCGCTTTGGATAAAAGTGTCTGCTAAATGACTAAATGTAAATGTAAATATGCTCTGTCAATCAGACGTGAGGAGACCCAGAATGATCCAACTGGCAGAGTCAGCGCCTCCAGGGACAAAGCCCCGCCCACTGAGAAATCGCCTGCAAGCATCTCGTCAGCGCAAGGTGTCCTGCATGCCCGTGCTCTCGCATTTCCTGCACATTTGAATCGTCCACGCGATTAGGAAGAGAGAGATACAGCTCCAAAATCTCTCTGCCTCAGCGTGAGATGAAGGAGAAAGGGCAGGCTCATGGGAGCTTCACAGTTAAACCAATTAAAATGGCTTCTCGTGCCTGCAAAACATGAACCAGCAATAGCTCCACATATGTGGAGCAGGCAGGCTGGGGAAGCTCAGCCCCGATCTCACCTCCCAGCCACATCCTGTGTTTATTTGCTTGCTGGCAGCAGGATGATATCTGACAGATCAGAGAACACCAATGAGAGCTTCTCTGACTCAGCAGACCATGCACCCCTTCAGTGGGGAGGCGAGAATGCCTTCTGCGGACCCTGTGAAATGAGCCTCCACCTAGCCCCAGCAATGGCGAGAGCTGATCCGCGAGGTGTGCGTCCAGGCTCACCTGGACAGACAGCCAGACAAGAACGAAGCTTCTCCAGCAAGAAGCCTTTGCAATGTGCGCCCGCAGCTCCCTTGAGAGCTGAGCGCGCCTGTTCTTCAACCCGGCAAACATCACAGAATTTGCGCATTGCATAGAGAGCATACCTTGATTATTACTTGAAAGAGCCTGCTGAGCATTTAGAATGGTTTTGGAAACAGATCTTATATAAGATCAAATGCTGAGGATGACAGCAGCTAGATGAATTTGAACCATTCCTTTGTTATAGGAGAACCATTAGGTAATATGAATAAAAGGGAGTGATTATGAGTCCTAGGATGTATTTTGAAACAGAAAATCATAGAAACATAGGGGCAGAAAGACTTGTTATTTCTAGATAAAGTAATTGTGACACCTGATCCAAAACGCTGTCTTGAAGCGTTTGAGAAAAATAGTTAAACAATTAGGTGAAAATTTTAAATCAGAAAATGACAAGCCTCAAGCAGGTTTGAAATGTTGAGACTAAATTCTCTAGGGTGCAAATAAAACATAGAAAGCAGGGAAAAACAGCTTCCAGAAGGGAATTAATATATTTGGAGAACAAATCATTGTGCAGAGAGAGGACTAACTTTTGTAATATTGATATAGTGATAGGCAGGTGTTCATCAATTTTTTTGGGGTGGATTTCACTATGCCTTTATGAGGCATGTGAATTGATAGTCTGGAAAATAAACTGGGAAAATTAGGATCATTATACCTGGAGTGAAATTATATACCAGCAAGCAGTTTATGTATTGTGACTATCTTTAAATTTTGAGATTTGTAATTATACACTAGAAAACAGCAGTTATTTATAATTAGAATGGGAAAGAATCTGAAATTAAAAACAAAACACAGACTATGAGTCAAAGGTGCTTCGTAGTGGTATAATGTCTGGCTGAATTTAACAAATTGTTAAAGGAGACTGTTTATCTAAAAGAATTCTGGGTAAAGTTAGGCAGCGAAAATAAAATTGTGTGTCAGCAATTTTGTTACAATGTCCAGAAATATACTCAGCTTAAATAATAAACTTGTGAGCAACAGCCATAATCACCAGACAGGGAGATGTCTTTATTAATTACAGAGACTGCTGCTTGATTGTTGCAATACAGGCCTGTAAATTTAAATTAAAATTGTTACACAGAGGAATACCATAAAATTAAATAAGGGGATGGCCTTTAACATTTTTTTGGTGCACTTACAGGTTTAGCACCATGGACAGCGGATGTGTACAGGCCTGAATTTTTTACCTCCAAAATGATGCAAAGGCCACTGAGCCCATGGAGAATCATGGCACTGGATAAGGGTCTAAGCCGCACAGCCAGAGGGGAAAGTGGAACAGGAATGTCATCAGAATATCATCACTCTAGCAATAAATAATGAGCTTACACATCTGGATGAGAAAAACACCAACAAAAGAATGCTGTTCATCAACTGCAGCTCTACCTTTAACACTATTATCCCAGCCAAATTCATCAAAAAGCTCAAAGGTTTAGGTACTCATGCATGCAACTGGATTTTGAACTTTCTGACAAACAGACCCCAAGTGGTGAAAATTCATTGTTGGTGACAAGCTCCAAACCCCACAAGACATCTTCCCCATGCAATGTCTAAGGAAGGCTCATAACATTACAGCTGATCCTAGTCACCCAGCACAGTCTGTTTACCAAACTGCTATCAGGCAGGACTACAGAACCAGCAGGCTGAAGTACAATTTCTACCTGCAGGTCATCAGAACCCTTAACAAACTGTAAAGCAGACATCAGCTCCTTCCTCTCTTGTACTCTCTTGCTGCCCCCAAACACACATAAACACAGTCAGGGTCTGTCTCTTCATGTTGCAATTTTTATTGTAACAAATATAATACTGTGCAGACTACAGCTACACTCTGATTTATTTGGTGCACTGTCTGTTCAAAACCTGGGACTTTACACTACATCTGCATGCTTTTGCAAACAACTAAGAAACCACCATTGCACTGTTAGCATCTGCACATTAAAGACATGCTTGCACATATACCATTTGCCAATACCTCTGTATATAAACATTCTTCTCTTTAATTACTAGAATGCCTGAGCCTCACACCAAGAACTTCAATGTACACATTGGCACTGACATCTGTGCAGATGATAAATAAACTCAAAACTGTTTGCTTGTCTACTTGGTCTGCCTTTGACCCATTAATTTAGATACTTTTATTAACATTGTTGCAAGTTTAAAGCTGACTACACTGTAAACCTCAATGAGCTGAGACTAAAATGATTTGAGGAAAATGATTCTCTCAGTTTAATGGAGTAACGGGGAAATTGACAACTCTGTTTGACCTTAGTTGTCCTACTGTGGTCTTTTCATTTCATTGAATTAAATTATAAGACAAACAGACTAAACTCAGATTTTACAGTTTATACATTGTTGTTTACTTTATTAAATAATTTGAATAATCATTAAAACAAGTGTTTTATTTACATCACTGACTATTTTGGTTACTCACAGCTGTACAGCATATTAACATTTAATCAATAAAAAGAATACAATTACAATACTTGCACTGTAAAAAAAACTTTGCTGCCATAAATTTTAAGTTTAATCAACATGGCTTTGCAAGTAATTTCAACGTAATATTTTAAATTGTGACCAGTGTAACTTATCAAAATAAGTTAAGCAATTTTTTAACTAAGTTACAACAGCTTAAAACCAGTCAAGATTAAACATAGTAAATTGAAGAACTTCAATTAATGCACACTGTAAAAAATAACAGGCATGTGCTCCAAGGGCCTTTATTATGATGACTCTCTCCTCCTCCCCAACGGTTTCATGGCTGCCCATCTGCTTGTGCCGCTATGGGAGAAAAATGGGAAATTCAGCATCGCTCAATAAAACATTTTAAAGGCAACCAAGCAAAGTTAAACCTACCAGCGTAGTTCAGTGAGTCCTTCATGACAACTCTCTTCCCTCCTACTTCAGGATGACCACTTGTCTGCTGGTGTGTTAAAAAAACGGGAAAGTGTTTATAGCTTGTGAGTGTATTGGAGAGTGGAATTTGCATGTCAGTCTCTTCCCCGGATATATAAGTGGGCTGGCGTCGAACATTCACTCAGATTTTGTTCTTCAGAATTAAAGATGTGTCTGTGGTCCTGATGCCTCATTATAAAAAGAAGCGACCTTTTCCTGCTGTGGATTGCGGTGCATTCAGCAGTGGTTTGCCTCACCCTGTCCTTTGCCAAACTCCCCGGGTCAGCAACAGAGTCTAAAAGTGTTTTCTTTTTTATCTCCTACAGTGGTACAATGTCTTTTTAATGTGTTTTCATCCCTGTGGAATGAAACGGATGAAATGAAACGGATGAGAAGCAATGAAATTGATGTGGTCGTTTCATTGCTCTGTCAGACAGTCACGATTGGATCCTTGAGTGTCTGGTGCTCGAGCATGCTCAGGCACCTTTTGTGAATTGGTCATGTTCTCACTACGAGAATATGACCATGAGAATGTTGCGATCATGGCTCCTCCCTGTCTATTTCCCTTTCCGGGACCTCTACGAGGGCTGGGTTGGTAAGCGCCAGGGGCGATATGGAGGTAAAGTAATGTAATGTAAATTTTCACATGTTGGTAGTTTTTGCAAGTACCCACACCCAAATCTTGTCTGCCCAGGCCTGCAACCAAAGCAAAGGCTTATACTCTATATTTTAAATATAGACCCCTCTAACCCAACTAATGTATCAGTAGTTTCTTACTATCACTTCTTTTCACCTTGATCTGTCTTTTGTTGATTATCTAATTATTGGGCTTTCTCTGGGTTTCAGGTCGTAGTTCTTTATGTAGCTTAAAGCCTGCAGTCAGCTCTAACTAAACCAAATGCAGTTTCTGTTTTATAAGACTATGAAAATAATAAAGGTTACGTCATTGGCCTGTTCCGGCCTCGATTCCTTTTTTTTCTCCTTTCTTCCATTAATTCCCTTGGCATAGCCACATGCAAATATTCAGGAAAAATGTGGGTGATTTTGACATGTCCTTTCCCTATTCTAGCATCAATAAAGACATTCCTTTACAGCCATTCTACCTACCCTATGCTTCCGCTGATAAAGCTATCAAGTTAATAAAGCTTGCAGGCCCCTTTGCTTGATTAGTAAAGGCTGATGCTTTTGAAACCATCTCTATTTACCGCTCAGACTGGGAACCTTTCGAAGTTAAAATTCTTGACACATGATCAACATCAATTGTTTTGGTTTTCTAATCAAAACAGTTACAATGCAAGCTTCTCTCCCTAATGATAAACTTCTTTCGAATTAGGTCTTTTAAGGAGTTTGTTACCACCTTGCACGCTGTAACGTGTCATGCTCAATTTTGCTGTGAGCTTGCTGTGGACTTTTGCTATGAGGCTTATATTTTGCCTACTGACCTTAGCTCACTTTCTGGCTAATTTAAACTAAATTGCTGATGCACTTTTTTTTTTTACCTACAGGCATTTAGATGTCTTTGCCAAATGGTCAACTCAGATCTAACACCATGCAGACTTTATCCAAAATTCTTCTAGATTAACAGTCTTCTTTAATAATTTGTTACATTCGGCCAGACATATCACTAGAGGCAAAGCACCCTTGACTCTGACATGTAATTCTGCATGGTCTTTGTTCACTGTTTTATTTCACATTCCCTTATTTCCCATTCTAATAATGACAGTTGCTCCTTCTAATGTATAATTGCGAATCTCGAAATTTGAAGATCACCACAATACGAAAACTGCTTGCTGATATACATTTCATTCCAGTTATAAGTTCCTAGTTTTTCAGGTTTATTTTCCATGCCAGCAATTTGAATGCTTCTAAAAGGCATAGTGAAATCCTGATAAAAATCAATAAATGCCTGCCTATCACTACATTAATATCACTACAACAATAGGGTTAGTCCTTTCTCTTTGCTAAGATTTGTTTTTCATGTACATTTATTCCCTTCTAGAAGCTGTGTTACACCATATTTGTAGACTTTCTGATTTACATTTTTCACCTAATTTGTAACAATATAAGACAGACTGTCCACAATCAGGTGTCACAATTAGGTTCTTGTGACACCTGTTCTTGTGTACTTCTTCTGCCCCTATGCTTTTATGATTCACTTACTCAGAATCACATTACCTGGTTCTCGGGTTCTAAAGGCAGGTTCAAAATTCATGTAGCTGCTGTCATCCTCAGCATCTGAATCTTAAATAAGGTCTGTTTCTGTTTCCCAAACCATTCTAAATGCTCAACAGAAACAGATCTGTTTCTGTTTTCCAAACCATCTTAAATGCTCAACAGGCTCTTACAAGTTATGATCAATGTTCCCAACTTACAGAGCCTACATGGCCTTCCTCACTCTATGGCCTAACATGGCCCTCTCTCGCAGCGTATGTGGCTTTTTTGCTCCGTGGCCTAATGTGGCCCTCTTTCACAGCCTGTGTGGCTTTTCTTGCTCTAACGTGGTCATCTATTGCAGCCTATGTGGCTTTGCTCTGTGGCCTAACGTTAACCTTTTTCAGCCTATGAAGCTTTTCTCACTCTATGGCCAATGTATAGTGGCCATACTTGTGGTGTGACCCCTGCATTTGACCCATCCAGGGAGTTGAAAGCACACACATGCCTGAAGGAGTGAGCACCTATCACTGCAGAGCTGGGTAGCAACTGGGAAGGAGTGCCTTGTTCAGGGGCATCTCAGTTTTTTCCTGCTGTCTGTGGGCGTCACGTCTGCAACCTTTCTCACTCTATCGCCTAATAAGGCTCTCTCATTCTATAGTCTAATGTAGTCTCTTCCACTGATTTAACACTACAGCCTAACATGGTCCTAACACTGTTTAATGATCATATCTGTGTGTTGTTTTTCTGTCGGAGCACGCTATTGTTTTGACAGCTCGTCACATGCTCCAGCGTCTTTGTCTTCCCGGCCCGCTGTTCCCTCATTATCATTATTTGTCTCACCTGTTCCGGATTAATTTCTCCCCTTCTTAGTTCCTCGTGTTTTGCTGTCCGTTGTCAGGTCGTCTCGGTGTAACCGGTTTCCTGGCCTCTCTAGTCCCGTTCTGTTTTGAGATTCCAGTTATTTACTGTCGTGTTTCATGTATGTATGCATGCTCTTTTTCTGTTGCAGATCGCCGCTCCGGTCCACCTCACTTTCTCCTTTTCTCCCATTCCCGGATCCCGCAGTGCCCTGCTCTCCCTCTCCTCTCCACCCGATCGCCCGTACCTCCGCCCGTCCACCGCTCAGCCGCTCTCCTGCTCTGCCCGTCACCCTCCCGGTTCCCACTACCTTCCTCTCTCTCCCCGCCTGCGCCGGAGCTGCTGTCCTGTTTATTTTCTCAGCTAGACAGCGTGTTGCTCTGTTTTAATAAAAGACTGATTTCAGCCTTTGGATCTCTTGTTGTCCATGACACCTATGCAGTCTTTCAAGTCCCGCAGCGAAACATGACACACTCTGAACTTCAGTCTTTTTTCAGTTAATAAAGGTAGATCTCCCTGTCTGGTGATTATGTCTGTGTGGAGACGCATTATTCGCTCCTCTTTAACTGCCTGCATGGATTTAAACTGCTTTTGGACTTTCTCACACCATGGCTTACTTTTAAGAAACACTGCAGCTAGTGGGTATTAGTATTTGGGGGTAGGCTCTTCCCCAGCTAGAATCTGAAATCCACTGAAACCCCCTTCAGACTATGGATGGGGCCTATGCCAAACAACGTTCTGGTAGAACTGTGATGACTCCAGAGAAATAACAAGAGTAATCTACAACTAACAGGTTTATTCAAACCCAGTATAAAATAATGTAATATGGGCATGTAGGACAAAGATGAACCATGCAGAATCATGTAATTTTAGGTGACCATACCAGTATAAATTGATACTACAGTATTTAATGTTGTCACCAGCTATGCATTTTACATGTAAGATTTAAACAGCTGCTTAAGAATATGTTGTAGATTATGTGTGCACGTGATGTACAGTAGCTGCCACAGTAATAAGCAGCATGGTTCCTTGCGATTAAAACAACAGTTGGAGTAAACCTTTACTTAAACAGCTTACTTACTAAAAATATTCAAAACGAAGGATTACGAATCTCAAATGCATTAAATAAAAGCACAGTTTAATGCTTTTTGCTTGTTCTATACATGAAGTCCTAAACACCACAGAAATTATGCAAATTTCTTTTGTTGCTATTGTATGTTGTTTTCTCTTTACCATGTTCTCTCAAAGTTAGCAAAAATGTTTTAAATTAATTTATATATATCAAAACCTAATATAAATAATATATATTTTATATAGCATATATATCAAAAACATTATTCCTTAGTTGTTAGTGGAACGTTTTAAAACGTTACAAAATTGAAAACGTTTAAATAACCAATAAATAATGTTTATTCAACGTCAACATTCTTAACGTTTAGTTACTTACTGGAAATGTTAGAAAAATGTTCTTACAACCTAAAATTGTTAGCTGGGAATTGGTATTGTAAAGTAATGTTATACAGATAAGTACACCTTGAAATTAATGTATCAATAAGAGTCTCTCATTTTATGCTTTTAATAAACATTTTAATGAACTTTTTAATATTTTCGTGCTGTATTATTAAACATTCGCGTTGTGTTCCACTGCGGGGCAACTGTGGCCATCGTGCTCAGCCACTAGAGGGAGGCAATGTGACAAGGAAGGTTTGCTGTTTAGCCCTAAATTCCTTTCTCTGCTTGAGCAGGTGTTGTATGTATTTATAATGATAACCACACTGACCCACCGACTGTGATTACATATCGGCGAGATTCAGGTGTGGCTGTCTGATTCAGCATATGTAAAGGAGATGTGCTCTTAATACCTTGCCTTCTGTAATACATATTAATGCTGCCTGCAATTAATGTGCCTGCAAAGTGTGTGTGATATTTCCCTAGTTTCATATGAGCAGTTTTGTTTCATCATAAGATTATTACTGATGGACCGTCTTAATGGAGTGATTTGCAAACTGTACTGTGCTTGATTGGCCAGCCAACTTGCCTGACCTGAATCACATAGACAATCTATCGCCTCGCCACACTGAAGCAGTAATGAACCTACTTTGGACATCTTGAACATTTCTGTTTTGTAAATCTTTTTTTTAATTGATCTTTGAGAAAATATTAAAATTTTTTGAGATCCTGATTTTGTAATTTTCCTAAGCTGTAAATCGTAGTAATCAGAATTAAAACAAAACAAAATATTTCACTTTGTGTGCAACAAATCTATAATATAAGAAAGTTTGCTTTAACTAAATTACAAAAATATACAGAACTTTTCTGTGATATTCAAAATTTTTTAGATGAACCTGTACTTACATGTTTGGTATTTGTTTTCTGGAAATAATATAATTGTGCCAACATATTCATTTAAAGAAACAAAAAAAATATTTTAGAAATTTATGACCTCACAGAAAAGATCAAATCTCGTTTGGTAGCAACCAGAGACTACTGTGAACATCTGTTGAGCATCAAAACATCATTCATATTAGCAACCAATGATGAAATAGAATTATAATAGTTTTGTGGATTTAATTGGAAACACATTTCTAACACACTTGAAAAGCCCTGTTCTGAAAATGCATTAAAAAACCTTAAGTGAAAACTATGTTAAGACTTGATTTGACCTGGTTTGGCTTTAAGTTGAGGTCCTGAACGAAGATTTCTGTTGCCCCTTGTTATAATTGCCCTACCTTTTCTGCTTTGGTCCTTTTTAAAACTTGACAACCTATTCATTTTGTTACAAAAGTGCCATGCTTCTCCTATGTCTTTAATATAATATTGCTTTAATATGTTCAGATGGGACTGAAACCCCTGCATTCAAAGCTTGAAATGCTTTTCACATTCTTGCCGCACCAGGGCAATAAAACACCTAAAAATACCCTGAATTGTGGCAAATATGAATTAAACAAATTAGAATACAAAACTATGAAGTGCAGCTCAGAATTTCAGTCTTTATTATTAACCTGATTACCATGAATTCGCAACAGTCTACGATGCAGCTATTGAATGTGGTTGCCATGGGAACGTTATTGATGGTCTTAGCCCTCATAAGCTGCAGTCTCCAACAAATTCTGTTGCCTGGCCTCACACTGAGCTCCACTCTTATGTATCACAATAACAGCAAATGAAACATGTACTGTGTGTTTTAGATAACAGACACAAAGTACAAAATAATATCTTCAACAAATACAACAATAATGTAAAAGGATGAGATAATGGTGTGCGTGTGTCAGGAATAGTTGGGTGAATTATTCAATGTTCACGTTTTACATTGCTGTCACTATGGTAACCATGTCATGCCTTAATGAAGGCTCCATTAGAGATTGTCATAGCGATGGCTGTTAACATAAAGTGTTTAATAGAAAGAGAAAGAGCCTTAGAAGCCACTACAGTGAAATGGACACATGTTTGGGAATTGCTTTAAAAGCAAAATTGCATGCTTTCTGGTGCTTACAAAGGTTGTCGTTCTCTCCTGTATGTGAGATGTTTGACAGTGTGTATCTGCTCGTAATCAATGACTTTATACTCTTCTGACATTTTTAAATGGGCTGAAAACTCCCTGGTGCTGACCAGTCGCTGCTGGCAAAGAGCGATACAAGCCTTAAATTTTCTGGAATAATTCTGATCATAGTCAGTTATGGTCAGATATTTTTAAATACAGATATTTTAAGTCAGCATAAATTGAGTTATATAAAATCACTGTGTAGTTTCACTCTGTGCACTCTCTCTTCAAGAGAAAAATTCTGATCACCCTGTAGGGGATTCTGTGCAATTAGGACAAGATAACTGTACATTATGGCTTAAATTGAAACAGAATCTCTGAAGAAATGCATTTTTTTAATTCATAATATGAATTTTGAATTTTTTTAATTCAAAAGCACCTAAAGCAAAATAAAATAAATGAATAAATGTTACATTATTAATGAAATGATTAATGATTACATTGCTAATGAAAGTGATGTCTTTCATATCTTCCAGCAGCTGAAATAATACAGTATTTAGCCCTTCTGGGATTGTGAATAATCTTCCTCTGATTGCATTTACCCAATACACACCACACCGATACACACACCACACACAGAAAAGTGGACAAGTTCTCTATCCATGGCATAGCACAATTTGTTGTTTTATTTTGATAATGACAATTTGCACCAGACTGCATCAAACATTAAAACATTTTGATATTATTAGTTCAAAATTCTGACAGCAATAACTTTATAATTGCTAAGGACTGTTATTATTGATTATTTTTAAAAGTTTCTGTGTAACATTTCAACAAAGGATGGTGCCTTTTTCATAAAATGTGCTCCCATTACTACAGGGAATTAGCCAGGGAACTAGACCTACAGGGTGAGCGCCCCCTATTGGTTTTATAAATACTTTCTTAGTAGCAAGCTTATTGTCCCAGGGGGTTCCTATTCATGTACTAACCAGGGTTGCACTGCTTAGCTTCAAGCTTGCTGCAAAGCAACAGTAACAAGCAACAGTAACATGACAGAATTGCACAAATATTCAATAAATGATCACACAATAGTTTTGTGTGAGGAACATACCCAAACTTTCACATTTAAATTGAATGAGATATACGAGCTATGGTGAAGGAAACAAATTTACGCAAACAGAAGGGACATCTGTTTCTCATATAAAGCTAAGACATAACTATACATACATAACTACAATTATTTGCCAAACTAAAATGGTATTTAAGTACCTTAAGATCCTGAAATACCTGAAAATCTATTCTTTTAATAACAATATATACTCACTTGACTAACTGGGACACTGTAGAGTTTGAATTACTAAGTGTCTGTGACTGTGTTCTAAAACCTAGCAAGCAGCCTTGTTGTCCACTGCCTACTATACAAACAGTAGCATTCCGTTTGAAGTAGAAAACATTACAAGTTACACATTTTGAAAAAAGGCAAAAAACAAATATTAATCAAAGAGTTTGCAGATAGTGTGTCACTAGGCTAACAATGCAATATTCTCAACTAAAATTTCCAAATATTGATTTAAAAAGTTCATTTTAAAATATATACATATTTTTTTACATTATTATTGTTGATGTTTTGTTATGTTTTAAATGAAGTATGCTTATAATTGTCATTTCTTTCATTTCGCCCACCATTTTGGATCTACAGTTTCACTGATTATAATGCATTTTGGAACTGACTTTCTAAAAAGGTTACATGCAATGCTGTCTTAGGAATTTATAAATGTATAATAATCATGCTACATACCTTATATAAAAGCCTGATGACGTTAAGACGGTGCATTAAGACGGTGCCTATGATGCTTTAAAATGTTTCTTACATTTAGGCATTTACCAGACACTTTTATCCAAAGCAACCTACAAGGTAAGAAAAATAATAAAGCAATAACATCAGTTACACACAGTTACAGTTACCGAGATTACATTTCAATACTTTATAGAGACAATATCTGTTGAAAGAAAGGAGAAAGGGTTAAAGGTTAGGATTTTTTCAAATTTATACTTGTGTCAGGTATTTGTGGAAGAGACAGGTTGTTAGCTGTTTCTTAAATATAGTGAGGGATGCAGCAGACCGAACAGAGTTTGAAAGATCATTCCACCAGCGAGGGATTGTAAAGATGGACCTGTAAGCAAGTGACTGTGTGTCCTTTGCAAAGGGTATTATGTGTCATTTGAAGAGGCGAGTTCATTTGCTGATTGTAGAGCTCTGGATGGGGTGTAGATGTGTATAAGTTTGTGAAGGTAAGTCAGAGTTGAGTAAAGACTTGAATTTAATGTGTGCGGCAACTGATAGCCAGTGAAGGGAAATGAGGAGAGGTGTGACATGGGCTCTTTGAAGACAAGTCGAGCTGCTGCGTTCTGAATCAGTTGTAGTGGATTGAGTGCCTGGGCTTTAAGACCAGCCAGAAGAGCATTGTAATAGTACAACCTGGAAATAACAATAGCCTGGAAAATGACCTCTGTCGCATTTTCAGTAAGATAAGGCCTGATTTTCCTAATGTTGTTTAAAGCAAATCTACATGAGCGTGTTGTCTTGGCAATGTTGTCAGAGAATGTCAGCTGGTTGTCAAAAACTACGCATAAGTTTCTGGCTCTTCCTGTTGGTGTTAAGGTTACAGAGCTAGCTGGACTGTGAAATTGTGAACGGCAGAAGGGTGGCCTGGAAAGACAAGAAGTTCAGTTTTGGCTAGGTTGAGTTTTAGATGGTGTTTTCTCATCCAAACCAAGATGTTTTTCAGGCTGATATGCTTTCTGCATGATTATCAAGGTGGAAGGAGAAGAAGATCTGGGCATTGTCGGCATAGCAGTAATATGAGAAGCCATGTGACTGTACAATAGGACCTAATGATATAATGTAAATAGAGAACAGAAGTGGTCCATGGACTGATCTTTGAGGGACCCCCATGAACATATGATACAGTTTGGACAGCTCACCTCTCCACGACACCCTGAAGGATCTATCAGAGAGGTAGGACTGAAACCAGTAGTAAGGAGGAGAGAGTAGTAAGAAGGATGGTGATTTACTGTGTCTGCAGACACAGACTGCAGACAGATCTAGTAACATGAGTACAGAAGATTTGGACTCTGCCTTTACTGCTCTCAAGCCTTCGGTGACAGACAGCAGCACAAGCTGATTTCGTTAAGCTGATTGTTTTGGGAGAGGAAAGATAATGCCTTGCTCAAGTGTTGCCTTGCCTGTTCAAGTGTTTTTGCTATGAACGGGAGATGGGTCTGAAGTTGTCAGCAATAGAATTGTTGAGTGTGGGCTTTTTAGGCAGAGGAGTAACCTGGGCTTGCTTAAATGTAGTGGGGAAAGTGCCAGTAAGAAGGGATGAGTTAAAGATGTGTGCAAATGAGGGTGTGATTGAGCTTGATATGGCCTGTAAGAGATGGGAGGGGATTTGGTCAAGTGGGCAGGTAGTGGCTAACTACAAGGCTACATAATTTATACATAATTTAGACATAAAGTGCACAACATATGCAGACAGCACAAGACTGTACAATGACTCCTGGGGCAGACAATGGACATAGTAAGTCCCAGAGCAGCTCTGACCAGTACACAGTTCTGTTCCAGTGTAAACATAAGTGTAAACATAAGACTGTGTGCGGTATACGTATTTAGCAGCCAAAAGTATTTAGTATTTAACTATTTGTAGGATGCACAGTTGTGTATGGGTGTGTGTGTTCCTTCAGATCCAGTTTTATGTATTGAGGAGTCTGATAGCATGGGGGAAGAAACTATTGCATAGCCTGGTCGTGAGGGCCCGAATGCTTCATTACCGTTTACCAGATGGCAGGAGGGTAAAGAGTGTGTGGGAGGGGTGTGTGGGGTCATCCACAATGCTGGTGGCTTTGCGGATGCAGCGTGAGGTGTAAGGAGGACGTGGGTGGAGGGGGACAGAGGAGGGAATTAAAGTTTCTGAAGAGTTTGCAAGCATCAGATGTATTGCTGACTTTGGTGGTGTAGTATGAGGTCTTTGCAGAGTGGACATTGGTGGAGAAGGAGGACAGTAGTGACTGATACTTACCGAGTTCAACAGGATCTTTGGTTTTGCGCCATTTTCTCTCAGCCATTCTAAGATTTGTTTACAGTTCATGCAGGATATCAAACAGTCAGGAATTGGAAGGAGTAGTGCAAGCTGGCCTGGAGGAGAGAAGACAGAGGTTGTCTAGACAAGATGTCAGTGTTGAGCAAAAAGTATCCGTGGTAGTGTTCACATCCAAGGACAAGAAGTGTGTAAAGGAGAGAAGAGAGGCATGACACTGCATGGGAGAGGGAGTGCCTTATCGCCATGCCTTATCGCCATGCACCTTCACAAAGTGACAATGCAGCTTTGGCTCCTTTGAGACTCCAGGGCATCCATGTTCTAAATTATATTGACAACTGAATAGTCATGGCCACCTCCCAAGAACAAGCTACATGGCATCAAGATGCTGTGTTAGCTCATATGATGTGCTTAGAGCTGAGACTGAGAAGAGCATGTTTTTTTCAGTTCAGAGAACTACTTTTCTAGGGGTAATTTGGGACTTCACTATGATACGCACACAATTGTTTCCTGCGCGTGTGGAGTCAATCCTTGCTGCTGTGAGCAGCATTCGGCTAGACTAGCACGTAACAGTTCTCCACATTCAAAGGCTGTTATGCATCATGGCTGCAGTGGCCAATGGGATTCCATTGGGCCTAGTGCATATTAGACCATTTCTGTTCTGCATTCACGTCCCATGTTCAGGCTAGTGCAGCAGATCCTTCTCTGGGCAAAGACCAGGTTGTTCTCCATCAGAGCAATACAGCCAGGGTATGCAAATCTGGGAGCAGTTATCCTGTCGAGGCAGGGGCTGAGGCCTGGGGAATGGAGGCTCCATCAACAAGTGGTGGAGTCCATTTGACAGAGGTGTGGTTCAGCATCTTGTTCCCTGTCTCAGGTAACAGGGTTACATGAGTATTTTTACATAAGATGATTTTTACCAACATTAGAAGCAAAATCAAATAAAATTTTGATTGAAAAAACAGCTCAGTTGCTCGTGTTGTTTGCTCTTGGGTTTAAAATGATCACGCTTTTTAAATATTTGATTTATCATGTGGGTGAGGCTAAAACATCTGTGTCTTCTGACTGGTGAACTCGTCCTGTCATCTCAGTCCCATTAATCAGAGTACGGGATCAAACAGATACAGTACATAGATTAGACTCATTAGCTAAACCTTAAGGTTTCAAAATGTTTGACATTTGTATAGTATTTTTTTCTCTCTTGGTCACTTGGCATTATATTTGTCAAACAACGGTAATGGCAGATTATCAGGAAGTTTCCATCTGTATTTACTTTTGACATGCTATAGTATAGCAAACATTTCTTATTGTATAAATAATGTATTTTTATAGACTCCAGTTCAGAGGATTGTGCACCTCCAAAGCCTGGTTTTAAAGTATATATTTCATACATTTACAACATTAGATGTTTTACTATATAACAGTTAGTTCTAGTCCTTAAATCTGATTAGATAAGAGATATTCTAAGAGTTTACATTTACACATTTGGTTATACATTTGAAAATGTATTCAAGTAACACATTTTCTTAATGTGTGCTCCCTGGAAATTGAACCCACAACCTTTTGCATTGCTGACGTAATGCGCTACCAGTCAGCTACAGGAGAACTGTAGGAGAAAGAGAAGAGTTACATTAGAAAAGTAGGTAGAGTAGTAATGCTTTTGTAACTTTTTTTAGCTTTGTGCACTTCTATAATATCTCTTTTAAGGTTCTATAAAAGAAACGGTGCTGTCTTGTAAATACAAGTTTTAGAACAACATGATCCCATCCCATCCAAAAATCCGGCAAAGACGACTGTTGAGCAGAATCCTACATCAGACAAGAATGAGACAACTTTCCCCTCCCAAAACTCCAGCAGCTGGTCCCCTTATTTCCCAGACGTTTACAGATTGTTGTTAAAAGAGGGGATGCTACACAATGGTAAACATGCCACTGTCCCAACTTTTTTGAGAGGTGTTGCTGCCATCAAATACAAAATGTGCTAATATTTTGCATGAAATAGTAAAATGTCTCGCTTTTAGCATTTGATATGTTTGTGTTCTAGTGTGAATAAAATATGGGTATATGAGATTTGTGAATTACTGCATCCTGTTTTTATTTACACTTTACCCAGCGCCCCAACTTTTTTTGAATTGGGGTTGTAGTTTAGATTGTGTTTTCTATACTTGTGATGAAGATCTGGTCACTTTATGAGTAATCCAAGTAAAAAGACTTACAACCATTATCTTGCAACTACAACGTATATGTAATTCATTAATTTTTTTAACTTTACATAGTTAATTTGTTTAAAAAAGCATTAATTGACGGGTAATGTTTATTAATGGTAATCTTATTGTTCTCACATGCACTGACCCAGTTCACCATTAATCTATTTTTTATTTATGTTAAACAATGGTATTGTTTAAGGCATTTATAATTCTACTCCATGCAGACTCTAGGCCAGCATTACTTGTGTTGCAGCCATAGTGGCAACTACAAGTGCAGTAATTGCAAATATGTCTTTTTAGCATGAAAATAAGCAGAGCTGGGTGGTATGAGGGTACATACAGTGTGACAGTAGATATATGTCAACTGGTAAAATTTATGTTGTACTGGTCATATCATGCTGTATTCATAGCATCTATCGATCCTTTTTCTGATAATGGGTACAGACAAACCAGATCAGCCCACATATCCTCTTTTCCAGCCACATTACAGCTCCTTATGGGGAATAACAATCCATTTTCAAACCAGACGAGAGATATAATCACTTCAGTGTCTTCACAGGGTCACTTCCCAGTTGGAAAGCATCTAGAAGGTATCCTAACCAGATGCCTGGACCACCTTAACTGACTGTTCAATGCAGAGGAGCTGTTGCTCTACTCCAAGACCCCCTGCATCTCATTTTTTTTAATTAAATGAAAACAACTCACTATAATGAATTAAACACTATTTGAGAAAAACATTTTAGGATCTATAATTGCAATGGGTTGCCTTAACTCACTTGGTTGTCAGGCTGTGTGTAATACAACGGGATGTAAAATAGCTTGACTGTTTTCAAATCTGTCGTTTTTCCAGTAACAAGCCATCAAGCTTGCTCAAAGATATGGTTAAAGTAAGTAGTGGTGTTACTTTTAGTTACTTTTAGCTGCTGGTTGGATTATGTCCTATTGCAGTGATTTTTGTAAATTATTATTACACATTCTACATGAAGGTGAGATTAATCCATTGGTCATAATTTAAGATTCTGCTGTCCTTAACCTAATCTTTAAACAGTCAAAATAAATGATTGTTCTTAATTATCCCTGTTACTACAACTAAGAAATAATGTCTAATATCAGGTGAAACTTAAAGACATGACAATCAAGCCAAGCCACATTCAACCAGTGTGACTGTCAGTGAGTTCTAAAGTCATAAGCTTCAGAACCTGGCTTCTGAAGGTTATGACTGTAGAGGAAACCATACGCCATAATTTCATAATAAATGTCATGTGGAATGCAGACAAAGATAAACCAATTAAAAACAAGAGCTTTTGGCTTCACAGCCATTCATCAAGCCCCACATCACCATGACAACACTATCCTGCTCCGGCAGCTTGTGTTCTGAACCACAGAGGCGAGGGAAAGATGTCCATGCTGTACATTAGAGTCAAATCAGAATTATGACACCTTTGACAGTTTGACAGTGCTACTTGTGACGTGTCATTATGTTTATGGAACATTTAATAAACAAATTTCACACAGACAATCAGACCGATCTAAAAATTAGCTGTACGGCGAAATTGCTCCTGGAAATGACAGCCCAATTCTCCACACATATCAGGTGTCAGTAAAATCTATTTCTGGCTCAGTAAACTGCAGGCAGGCAAGCATCCACACAGTTTTCAGGCACTGGCTGCATTGTTGCACTGCATGATTAACCATACTTGCCTGAGACTGACATCAGTGTGTGTTTCTGTGGCAACAGCTTCCCTCAAACCATGACAAGTGTTTTTGTGTCTGCTGATGTGTTTCTAAGTGTGTGTATGTCGGAAGTTAAAATCCTACACAGAAGTAGAAGCGACCCTTGAGCTATTCTTTCAGAGCTGGCTGGGGAGCTCTCAGCATAGTTAATATTCAGTCAGGTAACTTCCTCATGCTTATTAAGATCTGAATAGCATCTCAGCTCTCCAAAAAGGCTCCATAGTCTACTGCATGTCAAAAGATAAAAATAAGTTATGCTCAAATGCAGAGTCACTCTGAAGAAAGGCTTTTCTATGATGATGATGGAGTCCTTGTCCACACAATCTTTTATACTTTAAATGCTTATACATCATGACATGACATGAATGTCTCCACATACATTTGTAAGTTTGGCATGTGTGCCAAACTTACAAAGTGTACAAAGTGTGTGCCTACCATACCTTCAACACCTCTCATAAAGTTAATTTAAGACTAAATTGTCTTTATGAATTTCAAAGCTATACTCCCTTTAAAAAAATGTCTCCATCTCTATTTTTATTTCTTCAAAGGAACTTTGGAGACAAAATTGATAATTAAATGAAACAACTGAGATCTCCAATAAATTCCATGTCCTTTGGAACAGTAACATCTCATACATTTTTCCCGTTGGGCTGGAATGCATTACATTCACATAACATTTGTAAACAATTCCTGACCCAAACTACCAATCAAAATAAAAAAGGATTGGTTGATAAGTCAGTTGTTCACATCACAGTACTGATGGCCACGTGAAAGATCAGTTCTTCAACAAAAAGATAAAATTAGCCCTAAAACTCTGGTAATAAATTTAATTTACTATTAGTCATCGACATGGAAGATGGGGCACAAGTATACACTACGCAAAAACAGAAGAAATAATTACAATCAGAGAATGACAGTAGAATCCAAGGCTGAAAACAACTGGCTGCCATTAAATGAATTGAGGATTTGGAGGAGAGCTCACAAAACAGGTGAGCACCAAAAAAGGTTCTGAGAATTCAGATACAAATAGAAGTTCAATTCAATTTTATTTGTGTAGAGCTTTTTACAATGTTGCATTGCTTCAAAGCAGCTTTACATATATAGAAAACTAAAACACAGAAAACAAAATACATGGTATTATTGCAAATTTTAATACTTCATTATGAGATGTATATTAATGAAACTAATTTGGGATACTAGGTTAGCAGTTGGTTTATGAATAAAGAGTTGACTGAATTGATGAAACACATTATATCGTAACAGTGGTAACATTTTATGGCACAGGGGTATAAGGAACTTGCAATAACACCTTAAATACCTGAATATTACACAATGAAAGAGGATGAAATAGCAAAATAGTAGAGTCTTTAGGACTGTAATTAGATCATTACGCTAGAAGACAAAACTTCAATGGTGTATAGATGAAGAAATAAAACAGTTGAGAAACCAGGCTTAACTGGAAGGGCCCTTTCTCCCAATGATGAATTAATAATACTATGTAGAGGATCTTTAATTTCAGGAAGCATGTTTTTCAACAACCCGGTAGGTATGGGATCTAGCATATATGTTACTGGCTTAAATGATATACATATTGTTGATTTAAATGAATGGTGAGATATCTAGGGATATGTTTATTTTCTTCTTAAAAGGTTTGAAAAGTAGGCAGATCTGGAGCTTTTAAAGGGCTTTATGTAACAGTCTTAAAACATTCTCCTTCCATTCTGTATGAAATATCTCTAGTGTTATTTGCTTCCAATTATGCTCCATTTTCTGGGGTGCTCCTTTTAGGGTGTGGGTGTGGGACCGGTAAATACAAAAAACCCTGTAAACAATTCATTGACAATTTAATCAATGTTAAATAATAATTTTAAAATAATATTAATAAAAAAAACAAAAACAAATGTCAGATATGTTTAACAAAGAACACATGATATTATTGCTAATAATATGTGTGAGATGTATGTTAATAAGACTAAATAGGCATACTACGTTTATAGCAGTTTTATGAATAAAGGGTTGACTGAACCGATAAAACTACAAAATCATAGGCAAGCTATGCTGTTCCAGCTTACATGGAGATGGCATATAAAAATATAAAATCTTATGGGACAGGGGTATAAGGGATTTGCAATAGTACCATGAAATACAAACAACACACAAAAGCAAAATACATACATAATAAAATATATACAATAAAAATGTCAGGACCTCGGTGTGATCACCAAGTCTGTATTGTTTTCTGTCGGGGCGCGTCTGTTGTTTTGGCGGCGCACCACGTGCTCCGGTGTCCGCGTCTTCCCGATCCTCCGCCCGCTTCATCGCCCGTCCACCGCCCAGCCTCCCTCCTGCTCTGCCCGTCACCCTCCCGGTTCCCGCTGCCCCGCTCTCTCCCCCTCCCCGCCTGCGCCGGAGCCGACCTGCTTTTGTTTCTGTTGATTTACCTGCAGTGTTGAACTTTCTCTGTTTAAATACAGTTAATCCGCAATTGGATGTAGTTGTGTTCCTGACAAAAAATACCTGAAGATTATACAATGAAGGAGAATAGAAGACAATTAGTATAGTAATAGGGACAAAAACGTAGCAAAACAGAAGAGTCTTTTGGACAGTAGTTATATCATATCGCTAGAAGCAATATTAACAATTTACAAAACCCTAAGCTAAGTTAGATGACAACAGTCTTACAGTAAGCAAACCAACAGGGCCACAGTGGCAAGGAACCAAAACTCCAATGGGGTATAGATGGAGAAAAAACCTTGAGAGAAAACAGGCTCAACCAGGAGGGTCAGTTCTCCTCTGTCACATCACAGCTGCAACTTACTTGGATATGAACTGAGAGTTGATTATAATGATTTATAAATATTTATTGATAAGAAACTGTCAGGTCTAATTATATCTGACAATATATCAGGCACTGACAATATGTCATGCAGCCTAATAATCCCTTAAGGGATTTGAGTAATATACCCATAGCATTATGTGTAGGCTAGATTAAAGAGGTGGGTCTTTAATCTAGATTTAAACTGACATAATGTATCTGCCTCCCGGACAGTACTGGAAAGACTGTTTCAGAGATTGGGCACCAGATTCGAAAAGGATCTACCACCAGCGCTTGATTTTAAAATTGTTGGTATTATCAAATGGTCAGAATTTTCAGATCACAATGATTGCGAAGGACTGTAATAAGAGAGGAACTCGCTTAGGTATTGAGGAGCTAAACCATTCACGGCCTTGTAGGTAATCAGAAAAATTTTGAAGTTTATACGATGCTTGATAGGCAGCCAGTGCACTTAGAAAGCATGTGTCTTAGTTTTGAAATATTTCTGAGATGGAAAAATACAGTTTTACAAATATTGGAAATGTGGTTTTCAAAGGACAAATTGCTATCAAAAAATGATAGAGATTCTTGGCTAATGAAGCAGTCTTTATAGAGCATCCATCAAGAGTGAGACAGTGTTCTAGGTTGTTCTGTGGTCCAAATAAAAAAGATTTTTGTCCAATAAATGTTTGATTTTTGACAAAAATATGGCTAAAACGAGATGATTACATTACATTTAAAAAATACTATTCCCCAAAATAAGTGTTATACATGAACCCTGTCCACAAGGCAAAGAGAGAGGTGTTGCTGCACTTTATAGGAATATTTTTATTTTAACTATAGGTAAGGATGAACTAAAAAAAAATCATCTATATCAACAACATATATGCTATATCCAACATATATACCTACCTTGTTGAAAAAAATGTTTTCTGAAATGATTGATTCTCTACATAGTATTAACTCATCACTGGTATTGGGATACGTCCCAAAAACTTACAAGCTGGTTGTTATTAAACCTCTTATAAAAAACAAAACTTGATCCCAGGGAACTAGTAAATTACAAACCCATCACAAATCTACCTTTTATTTCAAAGATACTTGAAAAGGTGGTGTCCTCACAGATATGTTTTTTCCTGGAAAAAAGTGATATCTGCTAGAATTTCCAGACAGGATTTAGACCATATCATGATTTGCTCCTGTCGGTTGATCACAGTTACATCTCTTTTCTAGTGATACTCCACCTTAGTGCAGCCTTTGACACTATTGACCTCAGCATTCTCTTGAATAGGCTAAAAATCATGTTGGCATCAATGGAACTGCACTGGTATAGTTTAATATGATGAATTTAATATGCTTAATGTGTGCTTAATATGATACCTGCCATCTGTCATGTTAATTGACTAATTGTTGTATAGTCTCAGTTAAAGTCAATACCATTTCAGCAAGCTGTATAGACATTTTTCCTTGTCGTAAACCACAGAAATAGGTATGAGTCTTTAGATGCAATAACAGGTATTTCTGATGCACGTCCATTCTTTAAGTAGTTCAAATGTGTTGTAGTTATCATCAGTTTAAAAAATGAACATACAGCCTTTATTACACCTTTATTACTGTTACAATTGTGGACTCTTTTGTATTATGTTAGTTTCTCCTGGCTTGTTTTGGTTAGTTTCCTGTCTTCCCTTAATTGGTCATCTTTCTGTTCCTGTTTAATCAGTTAATTCCCATCACCTGTTTGCTCCTCGTTATCTGCACTAATTAAGTTCCCCTTTCAGTTCAGTTCCTTGTCGGTGATTGTTTTGTATTTTATGATATGTGTTTTGAGTTGCTTTTGGTTTCTGGAAGTATTAAAGTCTGATTTCTTGGAATATTCCTGGTTTTGCTCCTTCGTTCGTGTTGTAAGCCAGACTGGTGCTGAGGCAGACCAGCTTTCTGCCACATTTGAGGAGCTGGATAAGGTGGTTTCTTGTGCTGTCGAGAACCTGAGCATTGAGTGTCCAGACAACGGACAGCACATTAAAAGATCTAAACTGGATGATAGGGTTTTACCATCCAACAGAGAACAGCCTCCTTGTCGCAATCTTCCATTCTTTCCTGATCTTCACACAGAGTTGTCAAAGTCATGGAGAAATCGATATTCAGTTCGTGTTTTTACCCATGGTATAAATAATTATTCTTCCATTGTGGGTTTGCATTTACAATGCATATGTGGCAGCAGGTCAGGCTGGTATGTCACTGCACACTATGGTGGTTTTGCAGGCATACCAGGCTGACCTGCTTAAAGATTTAGACCGAGGTGGGGGGTTGTAAATGGACACAGTTCAAGAGGTCCGTAGAGCCACATCTTGCCTCGCAGCCTAAGAGGAGATTCAATCTGAGGACCATGATCTCCTCAAAGGCTCTGAACACCTGACACCAGCCCCACTAAGGCGCCCTGTGGACACCAACATCCGGACCTCCCTCAGAGCCATCTGCCCCAAAACGTCTGCCCAGTTCATCCCTATGGCTGTTAAGTACAATAGAGAGAGGGTACACAATTTAGTTTGTCTCCCATCCTCTTAGTTTCAACGGCATTTTGAAGACTGTGGTAGTAGGAAAGGAGCATTTAGTCCTGGCCCAGGAACTAGAGACTGTCCTGGCAAAAGGGGCTATAAAACGCATTCCCCCTTACATGAGAGATCTAAGCTTTACAGACAATATTTTATAGTTCCCAAAAATGATGGGTCGAATTCTGGATTTGCATGACTTAAATCGGTCTCTGTGGAGATACAGATTTAGGATGTTGAAGCGCAAGCAGATTATGTGTCAAATTCAGCCTGAGGACTGGTTTGTCATAAAGGATGCATACTTTCACATAAAGATTTTGTCAGAACACAGGAAGTTTCTCAGGTTCTCTTTTGGGGGCAAAGCTTACCAGTATCAAGTGCTTCTTTCAACCTGGCCCTATCGCCTAGCCCTTGCTCCATTGACACTTCAGAGCATTTGTGTTCTAAATTATATTGATAATTGGCTAGTCATGGCCAGCTCCCAATAAGTAGCTACTCTGTATCGAGATGACGTGTTAGCTCATATTAGGTGCTTAGGGCTGAGATTCAACGCCAAAAAGGGTTGTAGTTAACAGTAGTACTGCTTTCTACTGTCCAGAGAACTTTTATTGGGAACTACATCCCATAATTCACCTGCTAATGGTGGTAAGGTTACACACTGAGGGCTTCATACCCTTTCTATGTGGCCCAGAACCAGGTTTCATACCTTGGTTTAGCTCAAAACTCACAAGCAGGAAACAAGAAACACATTAGCCATGTGCTTCCACAGATCACAAAGACACAGAGCATGAGTCTAGATCCTGACTACAAGAACAATAACCAAGACTAGGATTGAGTCAGTATCCAAACATTATGCTCTAACACAAAACACAGGGGCTGTCAAGATCCTGGCAAGAGAATCTAGGAAAAACTAAGACAAGAAGCCTGGACCCTGACACATCTAGGGCTCTGTCTAGGTGAGCATCTCTAAGTGATGTTTGTGCTGCGAGAGGCTGGTCCTCTCTGCACACATTTATTAGATTTTACAGTTTAGACTTGAATTCAACTCCAGGTGCTCAGGTGATCAGAACTGGGTTACATACGTAACCTGAGACATTTTTCACTTAATTTTTTTTTCTCAAAAGAAAAAGAAACGTTTTCGTCAGAAACTCCTCCAAGAAGTTTTTCTTTTTCTTTTTTTTTATCAAGAAACCCACACAAGAAAAACTCTTGCTCACATTTGGTGGGTAATTGTTAGCTAGCAAACCATTTTTTCTCTTGTATGGCCTCCTTACATTTTATTTTTCATTTTTTTGAAGAGAAATAAACCTGAAGAAAATCTGAAGAAAAAGAAAATTTGAAAAGGAGAAACTTTTGAGGTGAAACAAACTGAAGTGAAAAACATTTTTTGTTTTTTTTTAAAATTTAAAAATTTATAACCTATAAAACTGCATAATACAATTTATTTTATGATTATACATTTTTTGATTTCCAATGTTTAAAAAGTAATTAAACATATTAATTTAGATGTTAAATTTGGCACTTTTGAATTTCGAATATTGAATTTTACCCACTGTAAGAATGTAATGACTGTGTGTATGTAGTCTCACACACATTTACTGCTTCTTACTGGCCTTTAAAGATTCAAGAGATGAAATGGAAGTTTCTTACCGTCTTTTTTCCGTAATTCCATTCAGTGTTTTTGTGCAGGCAGTGTGGAGATGATCCGTTTACCCAGGTTAAATGCTGTCTTACTGTTCAGGACCACCTAATGGGTTACTAGTGCTCACTTGACAAAACACACACACAAACCATTTCTCCTACTCATTCACTCAGGCAAATGGTAGTAAATGTAGAAAGTGACATCTGCTGTCATTTGTCATTGGGTATTTGACATTTGGTATGTAAAGGTATTTAGTAATAAAATATATAACTTGAATGCACTGTAAGTTGCTTTCGATAAAAGTATCTGTCAAATAAATGGATAAATATAAATGCAATTTAGTTTATCACTTATGGTGCTTCATACTTATTGTGTATCTGCATTATGACACATTATTCACTTTATTTTAATTAATTAATTATTTATAAGAAGTGGATGGCATTCCAATAAGAGTGCTGGGAGATCCCCAGGGTGTTGTCTAGACAATCAATAGATCAGTTTCCCAGCTCTTATTCAGCATACTTAGGCTGTCTTGCTTTAAACATCATGAAAGGAAAACGGGCACTGGCATTGACAAATAAAAGTTAAATATTTGGTATATGGGTTTTGGTAACCCATACCGAAAATGTGACCTCTGCATTTAACCCATCACTGGTGAGGAGTGAACACACACTGCCACCATCAGCCATCACCATCTTTCTCTATAGTGTTCAGCAGCCACTCTGAAATTCCCGGAACTGCCCTCCAAACCTTCAGCAAGTGACACAGTAGACATTCTCTGTCCGGCTTGGCAGGGAACCCCCCTAGATGGCAAGATGGTGGGGCATCATCCTGCGAGGGGGGTGTGTGGGTCTGCTCGCCGCATGTTGCCAGTGAGCTGAGAGCGGCCACCTTCCCCCAACTGCATAACTGCCGGGGGCGGGTGATGAACATGCACTTACTACGACACTGTGCTGATTGGCAACAAGGAGGGTGCAACAGACAGAGAAGGAGGAGGAAACAGTAACAATGTTCTGTAACAATGTAACAATGTTGTTTTTATTGCATTTCCACAAACAATAGACACAATAACATTCTTTCCATTGCCCCGCAGCAGTGGAGAGACAGGTTAAGACACAAGTGACTTACAAAGGGAGAGAGCATTTAACATTTTGCCCTAAGAACCAACAAGTCAAGACTACAAAGCTAAGACTACAAAGGTTAAAAATGAAACACTTCAAATTGAGTTGGAAGCAGTTGCAGGAGTTAAATTCATAATTGAAAAGATTAAGGGCATCTATGCATAGAGTAGATGCCTGTTATGGTTTTTTCCCACATGACAGAGCTAGGCTGTGTAGTAAGAAGTTACTCTGTCAGGGCACCTCTCAGTTTAGTGCTTGTGGATACCAACCACAAACTGATAAGGTTACTAGCAATTGTTTTGACAATTGTACATGAGGCGACAAAATAATTAATAAAAAGTCTAGTTGGAAGACACAAACTTTTCCTATTTGGAGGCATTGATGGCTTTTGCAGAAAGGTAATTGGATGTGTTTACATTTGTTATGGTCCAGTAATTTCATGTACTGTGACAGCTACTGTTCATTGCGAGTACACGTTCCATGGGTGTTCTGTCTTAGACAGTGTACTTGGATGCCGCAAACAATAACAAAGCATTCACTGCCTTAACCTTTTTCTGAACTCTGTTGAATGGTGTGCGTTCAAGGTCACAGTTGATTAACATTCTTTCTTTACCATGAACAAGGTTTGTTTTCTTAACACATTCATTTAAAAGAATAATTATCCTCCAAATATGTCATCATTTACTTGCCCTCATGTTGTTTTAAACTTTTCTCAACTTTTTTCCATGAAACACGATATATTAAGCAGAATGACAGTTTTAGTAACCCTTCACTTTCTATGAAAGTCATGCAGGTTTGGAACAACATGAATGATAATTTTTTTTGGCTGAGCTCTTCCTTCAAACTGACCCTGACTAATTGACTGACTAATCTTATATCTAAACCTTTAACATTCATGCTTAGGGTTAGGGGTGATGCAGGAATTGAGAACCTCAACACTGCATGCTTCATCTCTGGAAAAAGTGTACATAACAAAAAGTAATTTAAGAAAAAGCAGGTAGTAGATAAATCCTTAAATTTGTTCAATTTTCTTCAGCCATGCCATACATACATTTTGCTTTTAGTTTCAGTGATGTGATTAGTATTTTACAAATCTTTTTTAGTGTGTTTAGTACAAGCATGTGAAGATTGATAATATTAAATACTGTTTATGTCCATAACTATCACACAAACTGTTTTTGCGTTACAGAATTGAATGGCTCTGGTGTAACCTGTGGACATCAGTGACTTTCACATATAACGATACTCTGCCTAGTGAAAAGTAAAAGATTTGTCAGATATGGTAACCCATACCCAAAGATATGTGACCCCTGCAAGTCCTGAACAGGGGGTTAGGTGCTTTGCTCAAGGGCACTTTAGTTGCTACCTGTCAGTGCTGGAATCAAACCAGCAACCTTCTGATTACAAGCCCGACTCACTAACCAGTAGGCCACAGATGCCCCAAAGAAGGCTTGAAGAAGACATGTTGCTGGATATCTCAAACAAGCTACACAGCTTCCTTGTCTATTTTGTTTTTTTTCCTCATCTCCGCAAAGACATGCAGACATTTCCTGAGGGCAGGAACTATAACCGCACTAAGTGAAATATGACCCCCCCATCAGTTGTGCTAGGTGGGAGTTATGCAGAATAGTAGACCACTAAGGCCATAAAGCTCCAAACCCTTCCTTACCTCTTGCAGCACAGGGATTAGTTTAAGAATAGGATGAAGGGTAATAGCTGTGGAAGAACAGATTAACAATATTGACAAATATATTTGACTTAAAATATATAAATTGACAAATAAATTGATAACTGATGTTAACATAAAAGTAAATAGCTTTGCAACTTTAAATGAAACTATCTGAAAAATTGCTGTCCTGTAGAGTATAAAAATACATACTTAAAGTGAACTTTGTCCAAATCAGACAGAGAACATGTTGGTGCTCCCCCCTCAAAGAAACACTCCTCAATGCTTCCAGTCATTTCCTCAAAGAAAAATGATTACCATTACTTAATTCTGCATGACTTGTTAAAGTTAATCACGAAATGAACATCTAAACCAGGGGTTTTTCAACCATTTCTGTTCAAAATCTAGCTTAGCTTCAGATCATCGTGAAGTGCTACTAATCAGCTGATGAGTAAATTCAGGTGTTTCACAAATAGAGAAACATTTAAAGTGTGCAAACTGGGAAGACTTTAGGTACGATCTGGAAAGTCCTGATCCACACAATTGCTGAATATATTGTTATTATGTAATGCAATTATACAGTCATGTGAAAAAATTAGGACACCCTATGAAAGCCTGTGTATTTTTGTAACATTTTTGCAACATTTTAGATATATGGATATTTAATCTCAATTTTAACAATACAGAGAGATTAAAATAATATATCTAAGCAATTAAAACTGTTTTAATTTTTAGTTTTTTTTACTGATTTTCTGTAAAATGTAATTCCACAAAATGCAAATTCTAACTGAGGCAAAAGTTAGGACACCTTCACATGTATTCACTCTTAAAATGGCTCAAATCACACAGGTGTATCACACTAAGTGCACATAATTAGTAGATCGTTACTCAGCATTTTGAATGAGGCTTGCCCTATCTAAACCTCAGACATTTATTTTGGTGTGCTCCTGACTGTTGAAGTGAGAGCGAGCACCATGGTGAGAGCAAAAGGGCTGTCAGAGGCCTTCAGAAAAAAAACTGTAGCATCCTATGAGTCTGGTAAGGGATTTAAAAAGATCTCAAAAGATTTTGTAATCAGCCATTCCACTGTCTGGAAGATCATCTACAAGTGGAGGGCTTTCAAACCAACTGCCAGCATGCTCAGGTCTGGTTGCCCTAGCAAGTTTACCCCAAGAGCAGACCGCAAGATGCTAAAAGAGGTCTCCAAAAACCCTAAAATGTAATCTCAGGACGTGCAGCAGGCTCTGGCTACTGTTGATGTAAAAGTGCATGCCTCTACAATCAGAAAGAGACTGCACAAGTTTAACTTGCATGGGAGGTGTGCAAGGAGGAAACATCTCTGAGAGAAACATCAAAGCCAGACTGACATTTGCCAGAGAGAATGTTGACGAAGACCAGGACTTCTGGAATAATGTTTTTTGGACAGATGAGTCCACAACTGAATTATTTGGACACCAGAGCAGAGGACATGTTTGGCGTAAACCAAAGACAGCATTCCAGGAAAAGAACCTCATACCAGCTGTGAAGCATGGAGGTGGAAGTGTCATGGTTTGGGGCAGCTTTGCTGCAGCAGGACCTGGTCAGCTCACCATCATAGAATCCACCATGATTTCTACTGTGTATCAGAAGGTGCTTGAAGAAAATGCAAGACCATCTGTTAGAAAATTAAAGCTGAATCGGAACTGGACCATGCAACAGGACAATGACCCAAAACTAGTAAATCAACCAAAGACTGGCTGAAAAGGCAGAAATGGAGAGTTCTGGAAAGGCCTAGTCAAAGTCCAGATCTGAATCCCATTGAGATGCTATGGGGTGACTTGAAAAGGGCTGTACATGCAAGAAACCCCTCAAGCATCTCATAGCTGAAAAAATTCTGCATTGAGGAGTGGGGTAAAATTTCCTCAGACTGATGTCAGAGACTAGTAGACGGCTACAAGAAGCGTCTCACTGCAGTTATTTCAGCCAAAGGAAGTAACACTAGCTATTAGGGGCTAGGGTGTCCTATCTTTTTCCTCAGTTAAAATAGGCATTTTTGTAGAATTACATTTACAGAAGACCTTGAAAAGACTTTTCTTTAGTTTTAATTGTTTAGTTATATTACTTTAATATCTCTGTATTGTTAAAATTGAGACTAAATAACCATATATTAAAAATGTTACAAAATACACATGCTTTCACAGGGTGTCCTAATTTTTTCACATGACTGTACCTGTAAGAAACTTCTTGCTAAGTGCCCCTGTGTCTATTCCAGCATCGCCTAAAAAGACAACTTTTTTTTGTCTCTGCCATTAAACAAGACCCCTGTTCAACATATTCTGTTGTGGTATAATAATGTCAAATTTTTGATTCTTCTGTGATAACTGCAGCACTGATGATTTTGAGCATATCATCAAGCCCATTCAAGAATAGAAGAACAAAAAAAAATACTGTCAATGTGCCATTGATAAAACTAGAAGAACTTTGGTCACACCTTGCAGATCAAAAACTGATGTTTTGGAATTCTCCAAACTGCTGTAACACACGTACAACAGATTGCAATTAAATATACTGACTATGAAAATAACCTAAATCAATTTTGTCTGGAATATTTTATTTGCGATTTACATATTAAGATACCTTTCCTTGCAAAAACTGACATGATCTTCTAAATCATCCACTGGTGATTATTTAAATGGACAGTGGACAGGCAGCCTAAATAAAACACAACAATGCAATCATTAGTCAATAACATATCATAACTACTACAAAACGTCCATAAATACATCGCAAATACATTTCATAGTTGATTTCTTTGAAAATGAAAAATTTTGTTTTTGGTGCTTCTGTCATACCCTTTCAGAACTATCCATATCATCCTCAGTGGAAGGTTCATTAGTAAAGCATGACATAACATGCACAGCAAAACTTGGAGTGGCATAAGCAACTCAAAGATTTGACAGGTTGCTTTTAGCATTTTTTATTCAAGGGCATCTAGTTGAAGAGTCAATGTATCTACCTCCACTCATTAATTTAAATACTGGGCAATTATGTTTGTCAGCCTCTGGTGGGACAACCATTAGTTTTCTCTGTCCCAATCCACCTTTAAAGACAACAAATCCAATAAATGACTGGCAAGGTTATAACAAAATATTACTGTGGTTTTTATTCATTGTGTCACAATATATCCTAAATTGTTCACATATCTAAATTTAAAATACACACACCTGCATTTACATACTCATTCCAATCTCAATTGCCAAGAGCCTTGTGCAGGTGCCACCCACCAGTCACCTTTGAAAGTTTTGAGAACCATCAGATCTCAAAAGATAGAGATCCATCAGTTGCCTTGTTATCTGCACAAAAACAGATTTCTGTGTAACCACATTCACTAATACTCCTACATTTATTCTAAAAGCAGACATATTGAATATAATTGTTAAATCTGAATATAACTTTTAACAGTACTTTCAGTGCATTACAAATGTAATACTTTTTATTATATTACAATTTAGTAACATTTATTCTGCATACACCAGACTTAATAATGCGCTATAATCCAAACAGATTTCAGAATAGAATGTAACCACAATATTGTAGTTTGATTGCTTTTAAATTAAAGTAAACCCAAGGGCAGGGTAGGTGATTTGGCATTGTGTTGTTTATTTAACAAAGGCCGTGAGGAGCATGGTCATGTAATCCAACCAATCATCGTGCAGGGGTCGGTATATATAGTCGTCCCTCACCTCTGTCTCATTGTCAGGGACACGGGAAAATGGAGGACCCAAATGCAGAACAGCTTCAAAACATCAAAAACATCAACTTTATTAAACAAAACTCCCTTGAGGGGGAAAACAGAAACCAAACAGGAAAACATGATCCAGACTTGAACACCCTTGAGGGGGAAAAACAAGAACCATAACCAAAAACATGACAACAATCTCTGACAATATACACTGACAAAAAACAACATTGATTGACAACGAACCAGCACAAGACAGCAAACACAAGGGCATTAAATTAAATCTGCCTTGAAGAACCAAAGCAGGTAACTAGGGAAGACAGGTGGGGGGAATAAACCAATGATGGGAGAAAAACGTGGAAATGCGAGGGCGGGATCATGATGCAGGACAGGAGAGCACATGGCACAAAGTAAACAAACGATGGCCATGTGCTTCCACAGATCACAAAGACACAGAGCATGAGTCTAGATCCTGACTCCAAGAATCCAGACATCATGCTCTGACACAAAACACAGGGATGTCAGGATCATGGCAAAAGAATCTAAGAGACACTCAAGACATGAAGCCAGGACCCTGACACTCATGCCAGTTTTGCAGCATCCCTCCGCAACCTCATAGACTCACTCTTGGCTGGTATTTTCCTTAGTCAAGGATGGGGGGAGTACTCTGGGTTCAGGCCAAATTCCAAACTCTGAGCCCTATCCCCCGGACAGCATGCCACATATAAATTTATGATAATTTGAGATTACATGTTAGTACAAACTCGTGAAATGAGTTTAGTCATAACAGTTGGAGACAGGTTCTTTTGAAGGTAAAAAAAAATGGTTAACGTTGTATTATTATTAACAGACAGGATCATATATAATCCCATTATTGGCATAAATAATTGTATGTGACTGTTAATTATTAGTTAATTAGTTATTTCAAATAAGCCTCAGATAATGTGTAGTTCTGCGGGAGTCATACAGCATTTAGTAATTAATAAAGGCTATTAAATAAGTAATAAGTAATTAATTGTTACTTACCCCAAACATTAGTATGCTATTACCTACTGATCAGTTAATTACTCTTCCTTATTAGTTATCAGCAATGACTATAGTGTTATTATAGAATTCGCTATTTATTGTCTGCATTAGTTCCTGCATAAATACACTATTACGTAAGAAACAGTATTCTTATTCTAACAGTATTGCAACAAAACAATGCGTATTAAGATAACTAATGTGTGCCAAGAAAAGTGTCCACATCATTACACCACCATCTTTTTGACACAAGGCAGGAAGAATTCATGGATTCATAATTGTTTTCACCAAATTTTAACCATCTGCAGTTCCAGATGCAAAAATGCAGTTTTTTCAGACCCAGCTATGTTTTAATATTTGTACCATACAGTTTAGGTAATCTTGCTTCTTCTATAGCCCATCGTCCTCAATGTTCAATGTGTTGTATCTTCAGAAGCACACAGCACTGATGCAGTGTGTGGTTATTTGTGTGGTTATTTGGTTACTGTCACCTTCCATTCAGCTTGCACCAGTTCTAAAACCTCTAGAGGCTCTAGTGGCTAAACATCAGACAACAGAACAATACAAGGTTAGAAGCCAGAGATATCAAGTAGGGATATCTCACTGAACACAGCATAAGATAATTTGTTGGGTTGTAGTTTTTTCTTACTTTTGTGACAAAAGATTCTCCAGTCTCTATCTAGAGGAAACAAGAGTATCTGATAAAAGCAAGCCCCCTGTACTCTGACAGGAAAAGATGGAATATGATTGGCAACAAAGCAAACAGATCAATGGACACCTACATCTCCTAAATCTCCATCAATCCAACCCATTTTACATTTGCCCATTTGTCTTGGGCAGATAACACAACATTTACAACACATCTGTTTCTTTGGTTATACTGAGCATGCTTGTTTAGCATTATTTAATACCAAATGTCTGCCAGACTGTAATGGGGAAAATTAGATCTGTATCTCTGGAGCCATTAGTGGAAAATGGCTGTGGTTTTTAAATGTAGATCAATATAGGACCAGTTTTAAAATTCATTGTCAGTTCCTGCTATGAAATTTTGATCTTGTTATAACAGGATTCATGTTAAAATCTTATTTGCAACTTTATGTTAAGCGAGCACTTACATTTTTGTATGTTTGGCCATAAACCAAAATACACAAAATCATATTGACAGCATCTATAACAAAGTTTTATGTAAAAAATGTTTACAATTACTCAGATGACTCATTGGAAATTAAATTGCCAGAAGCTTGAGTTCATGTACAGAATGTTACTGTTATGTAAAATTAGGTAAATAACCATGTTATTCTTAATAAACATTTCAGTTATTACTAATAAAATAAACGTTTCTAAAGTTGTTTGTACATTGTAACGGTTTACATTGGAAACAACTTTAATACAGTGTTGATCCAAGTGTACAAAATGTATTTGTTGGAATCAAAATTACCTATGAATACTGTTGACATTTCATTGAACTGAGACACTGCATTTCAGGAAGCTTGGTTTTGTAAGAAATAGGCATTTAATAACATGAGAAATAACATTTTACTTGCAAAGTCTGCAAACAATTCACCACCAAGACACTTTATGACAAACGTCACATAGCATTTCAAACAGAAACAGAGAACATCTTGAACTGTACCACACCGAAACACACCCATGCACTGTGAGGGGGGAAGAGAAAATGAATACAAAAACAGGGAAATTCACATCCTGACCTAGAGAGCATTGAGTGACACACTTCATTTAAAAATGTGTACCAAGACTGATTTAGAAAACACTTAGTTTGAATCAAAACTTGGAGAACAACAAAAATACACATTTTCTACTAAATTTTCTTTTCAAATTTCACCATGAGTACCACAAAATAACATACAGTATGTGACCTCTCAACATGCATCTGAAAACAATCAGTCACCCCATGCAGAAGGGCTCCCAGCTGCACAGGTAGAAGAGAAAGGCAAACCATACTCTTTGTTGTAGAAACCACCTGAAGGTCTCAGTTCTTAGGTCTATGTTTTTAGCAAAACATCTTGTGCATGAATTTTCTCCTCCTGTAGGTCTGAAGATGAGACCATAGACTTCCTCAGGCTATGGAGATGGAGGGGCCTTCAGAGAATTGCAGGAGCCCCCTTGACTTCCACCACCAGTACTGTGATACTGCAAATAGCAAAAGAAAACTAAGTAACTATCCCTGGTGTTGTCAAAGATTCCTCACTCAAGCATTCATTGTTTAGACTTTACTGACGTGAACATGTACATTAAGGAATGTACATACAATGGCACACTTGGGCGAAATCTATCCAAAGCTGGACTTTTACGGTATGCTAATTAATCATAATACTAATATACAATGTTTATGACCTTTGGAAATTCTTTGTGATATTTATTCTTGTGCAATACAATAATAATATATATAATATAATAATAATAAATCCGCTTTTTTGCAGAGTGTTTTGTCTTGCAGAGTAATTATATTCTTTTTGATTGGAAAGTTAAAAAGTGTTTAGGTGGCACTCCTAACCATAGTCTTTAAAACCATCTGCTGTGCGGGAAAAAATTGTTTGTCTTTGCTCCTACAAGTCTGTAGATAGCAGTACTTAGGATAAATTTTCTTAGAATACGCTGTTGTTGTTGCTGATATATATGTATAAATTTTACACACACACACACACACACACCCCTTGGAAAAAAATAAGAGACCACTCCAAATTTTTCCTAAAACAGCATCTCTGTTATTATCTGATTAAGTGATCACCTGAACCAAATATTATTTAATGAGGGAAAGTATTGAAAACACAGTTGTGGTCATCACTATTCTCTTGCAATAGGGCCAGCTGGGTGGCAAATACTTTGAGGAAGAACCTCAACAGTAAGTGGAATTAAATAATTGTTGACCATGCCAAAAAAGTTGAAAAGCAAAGTTTTGAGTGAGGAAAAGAAGGGTTCAATTCTGGCTTTACTAGCAGAAGGACACTGTGATCGTCAGGTTGCTTCCATCCTTACCATTTTAAAGACAGCGGTTCATCAGAACAAGGTCAAGCTGTAGACATTGGGAACAACAAAACCACAGACCGGTAGAGGTGCAAAAACAACTATCCTCTGAACAAGATGACCACCAACTCCTTCGAATGTCAGTCAAAAACGGTAGGATGACAAGGTGACTTACAACCCCAAATCAGAAAAAGTTGGGACAGTATGGAAAACACAAATAAAAAAGTAGTGATTTCTAAATTTACTTTGACTTGTATTTCATTGCAGACAATACAACAGCACATTATTTAATGTGTTCCTCATGATTTTTATTTTTTTTTCTTCAAAAAAAACCAAAATTCCTATTTTGGTTTTTGCAACACATTTCAAAAAAAGTTGGAACAGTAAAGCATTTACTACTTTGTAATGTTGCCATTCCTTTTCACAACACTTAAAAGACGTTTAGGGACTGAAGACACCAAGTGAAGAAGTGTTTCAGGTGTAATTTTGTCCCATTCTTGCTGCAAACAAGTCTTAAGGTGGGAAACAGTATGGGGTCTTCGTTGTCGCATTTTGTGCTTCAAAATGCGCAACACATTCTCTATTGGAGACAGGTCGGGACTGCAGGCAGGCCAATCAAGTATCTGTATCCTCTTCCTCCGCAGCCAAGACTTTGTAATGTGCGCAGAATGTGGTTTTACATTATCTTGTTGAAATATGCATGGACGTCCCTGGAAAAGATGTCTTCTTGAAGGCAGCATATTGTGCTCCAAAATCTCTATGTACTTTTCAGCATTAATGGTGCCATTAATGGAAGTCGATGGCGCTTCTGGACACTGTTAACATAGGGCTTCCTTTTGGCACAGTACAGTTTTAACTGGCATTTGTGGATGTAACTATGTATTGTGGTACTTGACAAAGGTTTGCCAAAGTAGTCCTGAGCCCATGTGGTGATATTGCTTATAGATGAATGACGATTCTTGATGCATTGCATCAAGAATCATCTGAGAGCACGGTTGTTCAGCTTAGGAATCTGAGAGCATGGTTGTTTAGTTTAGGCTTGCGCCCTTGTCCTTTACGCACTGAAATTCCTCCACATTCCTTGAATCTTTTAATTATGTTATGCACTGTTGAAGGTGAAATGAGCAAATGTCTTCCTATCTTTCTTTGAGGAACATTTTAAACATTTCAATAATTTTCTCACGTATTTGTTGGCAAACTGGCGATCCTCTGCCCATCTTTGCTCCTAAAGGACTAGACCTTTCTTGGATGCTGCTTTTGTACCAAATCATAATTACAATCACCTGTTGACATCACCTGTTTCAAATCACATCATTATTTAACCAATTTACCTGATTACTAGCCCTAAATTGCTCCTGTTCCAACTTTTTTTGAAATGTGTTGCAAGAACCAAAATAGGAATTTTGTTTTTTTGAAGAAAAAACTATAAAAATCATGAGGAACACATTAAATAATGTGCTGTTGTATTGTCTGCAATGAAATACAAGTCAAAGTAAATTTAGAAATCACTACTTTCTTTTTTTATTTGTGTTTTCCATACTGTCCCAAATTTTTCTTATTTGGGGTTGTACTAAAAGAATGGCAAATGGCAGCTGAGGTGAAGTGCACAGCAAGGACGGTTCAAAGCAGGCTCCTAGAGGCTGTGCTGAAGTCAAAGCTAGATAAAGCCCTTCATCAACAAGAAGGAAAGAGGTCAGGTTGAGGTTTGTAAAAGACCATAAGGATTGGACAATAAGAAAAGGTCATCTTCTCTGATGAGTCCAATTTTCAGCTATGCCCAACATCTGGTCGTCTAATTGTTGAACTTTTTTAACTGTTTGAACTTTTGCACCATCAGTGTCACAAACTCACCCAACAGCAATGTGAAAGATGGTGAAGAGCATGCAAAGATGCATGAAAGCTGTGATTATAAACCAGGGTTATTGCACCAAATATGTTTTTTTTAACTCTTCCTACCTTAAAACATTAGTACTGTGTTACTAAAAATTAGTATAAACTTTTCTCTGCATTATTTGAGGTTTTTTTTTGTTGTTGTTTTGACCAGAGTTCATTTTCTGCAAATAAATGCTCTAAATGACAATATTTATTTGGAATTTTTATTTGGAATAGTTTATAGAATAAAACAAAGGAGCTGCACTGCATAGGAGGAGTTGTTGGTGGTCATGTATCACTGTATCATCTTGCCTGGCAGCACAAGAAGCTGGCAATCAACCATGTCACACTCAATGAGTGATTCCTGGCTGGTCATGGCTGCCAACCTCCCACAAGTCTCCCTTTTCTTAACGATTTTCATGTTTAGGTGGAGAGATCATAGAAAAAGATGTACTGTTCATGTTTCTATACACATCTGTGGGCAAACTACGCAAATATAGAGGGAGCTAGAAAGCATAGGTATGTAGAAATGCCTCTCATTGATGAGACACTTGCAGTCTATTTTTCAGTGGGCAGGGCATTGTCCACACAGACTCAGACCCCCCTAGAGGGGAAAATGTCTCACAAAAGTGGGATGTTTATTTAATTTTAATAAAATTAAATATTTTTAAAAAATATTTTTAATAAAATATTAAATTTTAGTATGTATACCATAATATCATAAAACTCTCTTATTAGCTTGGTTGTTTACAAATATGGCCCCCCTTTTGGATTAATTCAAAATTTGGTTAATTTTGTTCTAGAACCAGTCCTAGTCACAGCTTGTAAAGAGTCAAGCACAGAAGTGGTGTGAGGCCAGGATGCTAGCGATGGGTGAGTTGAGGCTCATATGGAATGAGAAAGTAGCCCCATCTCCTCCTCACTTTTCTGTCCAGTAGTGTTACACAAGTGCTCAAATAGGCTAGGACTGCACAATTATATGGAAAAGTAATCTGGATTATGATTATATGTTCATCTATTACATAATCGTTAAAAACCATGATTACAGCAGTCCAATGGCACTCATTTCTGTATGTTTCGGCAGGTGTGTTACACGTTGAATGTAGTGGTAAATCAGTAGTCTCAAATTAATGTTAACGTGTCTTGTAGCATTTTTGCTACAATAACAGATGCATTTGCAGTGCACAAGCTGTACATTTGCTGTGTTCATTCTGGTATTAGGAAAAGAGCGGATGCAGCAAGAACAACCACTCTACAGAGACTGTGTCGCTGTCTGCAAAGTTGGAATCCAAATACTCTGTACTCATTTTAGCAGATCTGTTTGCAGCCTTATATGTGGTCAATCACCAGATCCTTCTTACTACTCTCTCCTCGCTGGGGATCAAAGGAACTGTATTCCAGTGGTTTCAGTCCTACCTCTCTGATAGATCCTTCAGGGTGTCAATGTAGAGGAAGACATCTCAGTTTAGATGAGAAACACCATCTACAACTCAACCTAGCCAAGACTGAACTTCTTGTCTTTTCAGGCCACCCTATTGCCCTGCACAATTATACAGTCCAACTAGGCTCCACCTTAACACCAACATGAACAGCCAGAAACCTTAGCATAGTATTTGACAACCAGCTGACATTCTCTGACCACATAACCAAGACAACATGCTCATGTAGATTGGCTTTATACAACATATTCAGGCCTTATCTCACTGAACATGTAAAACAGTTCCTTGTCCAGGCTCTTGTTATTTCTAGGCTGGACTACTGCAATGCTCTGTTGGCCAGTCTTCCTGCACTGTCACTCAAACCATTACATCTGATTCAGAATGCAGCAGCTCGACCCAAAAGAGCCCATGTCACACTTCTCCTCATTTCTCTTCACTGGCTACCAGTTACCGCATGCATCAAGCCTTTACTCCTTGCATTGGCTCTACTACTACTACTGGCTCTGCATCAACGTACCTTCACAAACTCATACACATCTACACCACATTCAGATAACTATGGTCAGCGAATGAACATTGCCTTGAATACCCTCTTCAAAGGGCACACAATCACTTGCTGGTTCATCTTCAAGTTCATCTTCACACTCCCTAGCTGGTGGAATGATTTTCCAAACTCTGTTCTATCTGCTGCATCCCTCACTATATTCAATAAACTGCTGAAAATATGTCTCTTCCATGAATATATTAACCCTTCCATGAATATATTAACCCTTATTAAAAAACATAACTTGATCCCAGGGAGTGTCTTGGGTGGTGGTGGCAGCGTGGTGTCTTCACAGATATGTTCCTTCCTGGAAAGGAATGGTATGTGCAAGAATTTTTTACTCAGGAGTCAGACCACATCATAGTACAGAGACTGCTCTTATTAGAGTGACAAATGATCTGCTCTTGTCAGCCAATCATGGTTGCCTCTCTCTTCTAGTGTTACTCGACCTTAGCGCAGCCTTTGATACAAAACACAGCATTCTACTAAACAGGCTTGAAAATTACTTTGGATAAATGGAACTGCATAAATAGAACTGCACTGGCTTAAATCATATCTATCTGTCCTTTGAAAACCACATTACCAATATTTGTAAATCTGCATTTTCCATCTCAAAATTACATCAAAGATACGACACATGATCTCTAAGTCAGACATCGAAAAATTAATTAATGGATTCATGACATCAAGGCTTGATTATTGCAATGCCTTACTTGGTGGCTGCCCTGCAGGATTAATACAAAAACTCCAGCTGGTTCAGAATGCAGCATAAACTTCAAAATTTTGATTACCTACAAGGCTCTGAATGGTCTAGCTCATCAATACCTAAGCAAGCTCCTCTGTTACTGCAGTCTTTCACGTTAATTGCGATCTGAAAATTCTGGCCATTTGATAATACCCACAATTATAAAATCTTTAATTTTAAAAGTCTTCCCAGTACTGTCCGAGAGGCAGATACATTATGTTAGTTTCAAGATTTGCACTTTTGGTGGGGGTTTCCTCTCAGTGAATTATATGGAGTTTCTTTGGTAGCAGACAGTCGTTTTAACCTGGCTCCCATGGATCGGCTAGGGTAACTGTAGAGTGGCATCTTCACTATAGAGGGTCTTTCTCTGTCTGCTAGCTCCCCTTGGATTTCTGGCCCTAGGGGGAGTCTGGAGTGGCACCCTCACTGCAGAGCTCCATTAGGAGATGGTAGTTTCGGGAGGCTGTAGCAAACTGTTAGCTAGCTCGCCTGGCTTGTGAGCTGATGTAGCCAAGCTGTCACGCAGCTTTCTCTATGGCTTGTGTCTTTGGCGTGCTGACACTAGCCTAGAACACCGGTGTTTGAGTCCCAGGTTGAACACCTCCCTATGTGTCTGGTCAAATCTCTACTCCTTGCATACAAAACCACTACTGGCTCTGCACCAACCTACCTTCACAATTTTATTCACATCTACACCCCTTCCAGATCCCTATGGTCAGCGAAAGAACGCTGCCTCGTAAAACCCTCTCCAAAGTGCATGCTATCACTTGCTCACAGGTTCATCTTCACTATACCTTCCTGGTGGAATAATCTCCCAAACTCTCTTTGCTCTGCTACATCTCTCACTACATTCAAAAAACAGCTAAAACAAGTATGAAAAAATAACTACTAACCTTTGTTTTTCTCCTCTTTCTCAACAGGTATTGTCTCTCAAGCACTGATATATTGTAACTATGTACGGCTGATGTTTTTGCCTCCTTACAATTTATCACTTTGTTGTTTTCCTCATCTTGCAAGTCGCTTTGGATAGCGCCTGCTAAATGGTTAAATGTAAATTTGTCTCAGAGGTTTAAGGTTTTTACAACAGTTTTTAGTCTTGATTTTGTGGTTGTAAGTCTCATGAAATGGGTGTTAGCAAATGAGAAAAACATTTGCATTTGATGATTCAAGTAGTAAACTGAACCTGACACTGAATATGCAGCTGTTTTGTGTTTGCTAATATAGAAATAGTCTCAATCCTGAGAAAACTGTTTTTAGCTTTGTACAGTTTAAGTTTTGATTATAGTTTTAAGAAATGGCGTTTGGGTTTCAGAATTATATTTTAGCAGTTTAGCAGTCTTACCTCGACAAGAGGGTGCCAGTGTGCGATGGGTTTGCGTGGGTAAGTCAGCATCTCATTCCAGTGTTCTCTGCCCAAACCCTCGCCGTCATTACCTACTCGACACACACCTATGACCTCATTGTGACCTACACTGTGAAAAGAGCCAAATACTATCATTACTTCACAAGAACACTATCCTACAAATAGTCCTCTAAACAAGCATGGAAACAGAATGTCAATAAGCAAAGCAGTTTAAAGTTATTTTTGAAAATCTCTCTTAGACAACCCAGCTAACACACAACGCAACAGTTACGTGTACTTCTTTGTATTTCTTGGTAACTTTATGACTTACTAATTGGCAATGTAACTGCAAACTGGAAAGTCAAACTAAATTGAACATACTACATGATCTTTTGGTGTACTGTATGGGAAATAGCCTACATAACAGCGTGCACCTCCCACATTTGCACTCAGAGCAGACAGTGCGCACATAGCAGAATACCATCTGAGAGGACCTAGCACTGCTCAGAAGTGGGATATTTTTTAACTTCACAACAACTTATAACAGTGCCTTAGCAGGTATGAAAATAACTGAAATGAAATATAAAAATTTAAAATGACATATTAAAATAATCTCTCAGAACTTCTCAACAAATAAAAGGCTTTTATTAAAATGTATGACAAATAAACACAAAGTGTATGTATATGGTCTTTAAGATTTATTTTATTATTTTAATTGTTAAATAGGCTATTACGCAGCACTGATTGCGGTTGAGAGCACTTACCATGGCATCCGGAACAGGTAACAAAGGACAGCAACTTCTCGGACTCCAGTCAGTTATATGACAAAAGACCAGCAACCTCAGGTTAATTAACATTATTTACCTTCTAAAGTGTTTTTGTTAATATTTATTTCTCTGTGTTACGGAGGAGATTCCTGCTCCGCCTCCTCCTGGCCGCCAGAGGGAGCCCTCTCCAGAATATTAACCACTTGCGAACTACATTTCCCATAATGCCTCATACCTTGGCTTGATTACTTCCTGTTTGTACACCTGAACCTCATTAACTCCTGTGTATATAAACCCTGCACTCTGGCTCGCTCTTTGGGAAGTCTGGTTTTGCCCTGGTAATGTTTCTGAGCATTTTTCCCTTGTTATTCTGTTGGATTACGTTACAGATTTGGATTGTTTGCTGCCTGCCTATGACCCCTTGCCTGTTTAACGTTTACGCTATTGTCTTGCCTCTGATATACCTGTTTACCGCTGATTTACCCTGCCTGTCTGACTACCCGAATAAAATGCTGCAAATGGATCCTTGTATGATGCATCCATCATTACACTCTGTAATTATTTAGTATATTTAAACATTTGTAATATACACTAACATATCCCTGTTTATGCTAATTTTAAAAGTTACATGTTAAAAAAAAAAATTTTTTTTTTTTTGGAGGAAAATAGAAAATAAAAAAATGATTGTTGCACTGTTGGGTAATGCTTAGGTGATTAGTAATACCAAATGTTATTTTTAGTGTAAAATCAGGGCCACGACAGGGCCTTGAGTCTGAGTCTCCTTATTCAAATTTTCAATTACCTTTGATTAGTTTCAATTAGACTCAATTCACAATTTCAAGTAGGAATACTACCTGGAGTCGTCATCATGTCGCTTTGTGATGTTGCCAAGACAATGGAAAGTTTAGAATACGCTGATGTTACATTGCCAGTCACTTCTTTTGGCTAGCTGGGAATGTACTGCACACAGGCATTTTCATACAAAGGGTAGCTCGTGTTTTGATCTTAATAGTATTTTTGAGAAATTAAAATTCACAATGCTCCATAGCTGTTTTTAGATTTTTTCTGCCCTTCATTCCTGTTACTGGAAGTCCCATGATTGTTTTGTCATTTGATGGGGTGGGTTTTTGTTTAATTAGCAAACATAAACTAACAATTAACAACATATTTTTATGTTTAAGATGCAAGTCTCAGTTTAAGCATTATTGCAGTACAAACTGCAGAAATGACTTCTGCATGTTCTCCAAATTGTGACATACACTGAGGTAACATGTCAGCACAGGACCACCTCCACAGCAACATACCAATACCTACTTTTACATCATCAGCTCCTTGGCCTGCCCACTGGTACACAGGGAAAGTAAAAAAAATGGAAGGAAGTCTGAAATCTGAATCCTATACAAAACAATCCTAAATATTTATTTAATACAGCTGCAAGACTGACAAGAAAAATGCATTAACAGAATAAATATTAAACTACAGGACAGAAGCAATGGTTTAAACTTATTAAAATATTCAGTAAGACCATCAGAGAATTACCTCAAATTTTCTTCAAATGTCTAAAATGTTTAGAAAAAATAGAAAAAAATGTATCATCCAATTGTGGGTAATTGCCTTTTAGTAATACTTGACTATCAGTACACAAGCATGAGCATGGTTTAGGTCTTATTTATGCCATTATTATCACTTTGTTAATGAAAATGTTTTAAAGTCATAAATCTTGGGTCAGATATAGAGTGCCACAGGGATCAGTTTAAGGCCCTGTCTTTTTCTCATTGTATACGTTTCTAGAGGGATTAAAACAAAAAAAAATAACAATTACAATTGTGTTTTCTATTTGTGGTTGTAAAATGTGCATTTATACTAATGTAAAGTATTTGCCAAATTTCAAATGAAAATGCAAAGCCCATTTGCAATTGCATTTCCCATGTCTTACAAATTATAACCCTGTCATTTAAATTGCAACAGCAATTACCTGTTTTCTATTTCATTACCTTGGCATTGTGTACCGAGTCTGCCAAAACTCTTCTCTTTGCATCTGCGTTTATGATGCCTTGCACACAAACCTGTCAATCAGTGTCAGGAGTGGTACTATACTATGGGGTGTGTTTATCTTGGGAAATGATGTCACTCAGTCAAGAATCTAGAGGGGAAATGTCAGGAACAGACGACTGTGCTGAATGCTAAAAACCTTATGCTTAACCTTGTGCCTGGTCATCTTTCACCTTTATACATCTTTGTATATTATTGATAATTCTGCTCCATATATTGCAGGACAGAAAATTACACAAATATACAGTTCTCACCGGTCATAGTCCATAACAGCTACTAGAAGGCTGATTTGGTCAATGTTCTCTGGTGGGACATCAAACACTATAGCCTCATTGTACACTGGATTCAGTGTGTTTCTCTTGGTGGAGGTCTTCCTTTTTTTCAGTCTTCTACCATCACACATCAAAGAAACCTTCACATAAGGATCTGGACAAAGAGTTTACATGTAAAAAGTAGCGTTTAATGTTAGTGAACATTGTGAATATAAAAAATAATAAAGAATATCATTAAATAAAGATGGTTTACTTAAATTACTGTTGGAAAATATGAACTTTTTAATGCATTTTGCATTAACACAAATTCCACCATCATGGCTTGTTACTTGATCCATGGAGGCATTTAAACACCAATTTTAACAAAGTTTACATAAAAATGAAACTCATGCCTTAACTTTTCATGTTTATGTTTTCACAGTCATTTTTATTTAGCATTCTAAACCCATATGATCTTCTTGGAACACAAAGGAAATATATACAAAGAAATATGCTGTGTTCTTTTCCATACAATGAAAGTGAATGGAGATTGATGTTATGCAGCTTCCAAAGAAATGACAAAAAAAGCGAAATATAACAAAAGAAGTCTATACATCTTGTGTACAACATTTTAAGTCATTCAATATATATGAGGAACAGACCAGTGCTTGCTGGAAATATCTAAAATCTCATCTGCATTCTAATTAGCCATATGACTCGCCAGGATGCACGTTTGTAATGTCGGAACACTGTTTGTCGAAAGAAATCAACTAAAATTACTGTTCGTTCCTTACAAGCTTTAGAAAACTTTATAATAGAAAACTATAATATTGTGTACAAGTTATGTACAAGTCATTGTGTAAAAGTAATTGTTTACAAATCATATGGACTACTTTGATCATTTGTTTTAATCAGTATAGTCTCACTCTCAGAGTTTATTGATAATTACATGTTTTTGGAAAACAAACAGTGCATCTAAATTACACTTTTCTATTAAAATCTATTTTATAACTCTAACAAGCATATGGCTGCAGGAGAGTTGCAAAAAGCATATGCATTTTTGGAGGGTTTTGAGGTTTAGTCCCACCTACCCTTTTCTCAGCATGCCTGAAGGCATGAATAATTAATATAGTTGCATTGTTTGACAGTCTGCCAGTTTCATTTATAATTATAACTTTTAACTATAACTGTTAACTATATTATAACTGTTGTTGGCTGTTAGGGTTGTTGTTGGTTCTAATGTCACATATCTAATGTTACTAATTCTTCAGGTTGAGCTTGTTCCTCTGCTTAAGATATTTAGTTACTGTAGTTGATTGTTTCCCTATTGGTGTTTCATTATAACCTCAATTGTAGCATACTTGTTTTAATATTGTAAAAAAAACATTTATATGTCAAAGACTAATATATGACAAAATAAATGCATAAAGTTACTTCAGTACTGCAGTATCCCAGTAGTTATCTCAGTATTTCCAGTGCCTACCCGAAGCTCCAGTGATGTCCATAGCTTTCAGATTCCGTGCTTTGATCATAGTGATGGTCAGACGTCCAGCAGTTGGCAGGTAGCAAAGAGAAAACATCAAATCACCAAGATCCACATTATCCTAAAAACAGAAACAGGCATAGTTTACTTTTAAATGCTGTTTTACCTAACAGCAAACACTTTTAAACAATAGCAATTCATAGTGAATACCAATTAAAATTTTGTGTTTTGAAGGTAGAATGTATTCATTTATAATACTCCTTGACTTGCTCATGGTAGTTTACATCACTTCACAACAATGTCAGCAGCATCACAAAGTAACAGCTGTTTTATCACTTGCTCTGGAAATAACTCAGCCGAGAATGTGAAATGAGCTTTTCTTACACCTTTTCATCACTTCATAATGATGGTTTCCATCCAATCTTCTGATACAGAAAGATTTAACCAAGACAAACTAAGAGACGAGCCCCAACCATCATTAGCTCACTACAATGTGAACCTCACCGACATGGTTTACAGGATCTAACAGAAGGAAGCAAATCTAATGTTGAATGGCATTTAAAAATAATTTAAAAACCAGACGATATTTATACATTTCTGTTTTTTTAATTTTGCTCCAAAATTTGTGAAACAAGATTTCAAAAAACTATATTTGTTTATGTTTAAGTGATGAGTTTGATCACTTAAAAAAAGACCTTTGGTAAGAGTATAATGCCAATGTACTTGAAGTGCTCCACAGTACTTCAAAGAATATCTGTCACAAAATGGATCTACTGTAGGCAAGCTGATTAGCCCAAGTGCAAACAAAACATAAACATGAACAAAGTCTTGACTTGACTTGCATCAACAGCAATCACCATAAAACTCAGCAGCAAGTCAACATGGTAAAACAATACTAGACAAAGGACAATAGCAACATATATAAAGCATTAATGATTTTTTTAAGAAAGGTGCAACTGTTTAATAGGATGTAGAAGCCATTATACCAAAGGGAAAAAGGAAGAAAAAGGGAGGGAGGGAAAGGAAAAGCAATTGAAAACAAGAAAAAAAATCTCTCTTCCTATTCATCAATGAACCACACTCCAGCCCAGTAGGTGGTGGGAAAGCATCTTTGTGTTTGTTTGCCAACCGCCATAAAAAGTCAGAAGAAGAAGAAGAAGAACACGAAGAAGACATGACAGGAGCTGAACACAGCGCCAGGTGTGATCATGTGATCTGGAATTGGGTGGAACATTAAATAATTCTTTAAGTAGAATGTGAGTGTTCATATGACATTTTGAGGAAAGAATAGAAAGAACAAAATAAAAAAGTAGTTGATAATGACTGCATAACAGCAGTGTAGGCCTACTGTAGGTGGTGATATGCACAAAAGCAAAGACATGAAAAGACATGACACCTGAACAAAACATAGGCACATTACAATATCTTTGTATTGTCACAGTAACGTTAATAGTACAATACTTTGTGTAAGAGATTTTAATCTGTCTATAGTCTATGTGAGTCTAGGAGTCTTTTTTGTTTCTACAATAATCACCTTATAGAAACCCCAGACAAGACAATGTGATAACTGCTATGTTTGTTCCAACACCCAATATTGCACATGAGGTTTGAGGCAGAAGACAACCAGATGTTTCTGCTGGTCATGGTATAAAAGATCATTCTAGTTTTGGGGTGAGTTTTGTACAGGATCTGAGATGATATTGTCCCTGCCAGTTAGAGTTAAAAGAAAACAGATGGGCTACAATTTGAACTCTTTATACTAGTTTTTTTATTATTCTCCTTTGTTCTTGTTCTTATTAGTATGGAAGGCTCCAGGAAATTATATAATTATGATAATATGTTGCTATATTTCTATAAGGCAGGGAATTAAATTTGTTTCAGCTCAGACAATTAGAATATAATTAATGAAACAAATATTTTTTTTCTCATGGCTGCATTATGTTTGATATTCCCTAAGAGGGTCAAATCATTGGCATTTACACATGTAAACAGCATCTCAAAACCTGTCATTGTCACTGTCATTAGTTGTAATGGATTTACATGAGGGGAATGGAGCCACAAATGTCTTATCACAGATCATACAATAAGATACATATGTAGTGTCTGGAGTCTAATATTTGGATCATGTATAGATCATAAAATATCTCCTTTTACTTAAGACATACAAACCTAGTGTGGGGGGTGAAAAACCCTAGGCTCCAGAGAGTCTGGAGGCAAACTTCTTCTCCAGATGGCTATCAGCAACCTTTGATACCAACAGGACAGTTTATGACACCCTGCACAAGCTTCAAAAGAATTCCATGGGCACCACCTGGAGTTCCAGTAACCCCAGGTGGCCCAAGAAAGAACACTTCTATCCAAAGGAAGAATTCTTTTTAACTTACAACTAAACAGTCCTAAACTGTATATAGTTGTATACATTCTCATGGTATGCTGGCTACAAAACTATGTATCTTTACTGTAACTCTGTAGATAGGTATGCAAGTTTGGATTGATGCTTTGTTTGTATTCATGCATTAGGATGAACCACAGCTTGATGTATTTCAAACTCTGTCATATTTAAGCCTCTGGCTTAGTCCATCGGAGACAGATTCTGGACATCACTTCAGCTAACTTAGTCGATCTCCAGAACTTGATGAACTCCATCACGTCTGAACCACTCAGGTCTTTCTCTCTCCATGCGCATTTGGATTTGTGCTCTGCACTAGTGCTCAGTGCAAGTATCCATATTCTATACACATACGATAGCTGCGCTAAGTTATATGTTACATGTTCCCCTGTAGTGTAGTTTAATAAACACCCATGTGTATCCACCCTTGATTGTTGCTGCATTTAATGCTCATAAATAAGGTCACTTAAGCTGCGTTGTTTTCAAGGCCAGACAAATAATGTTTCTTGGATTCAATAAGACCGCATATGCACTCGCTGGATGAATGCAGAGGCTGATTATTGAAATCATCCCTGCTGATCAGGTGCTATAAAATATGTATATTTAATGACGATTAATTATATGCATTTTCCTTTGAGTTTCGTTCCATGAATGAAATTGCATGTCAAGGTCATGAGATGTAGTGTTGTGTGCCACGTAACCTTTAAAAGACAACAAAAGACAAAAATGTCACCAGTTTCTAAGTCTGAAGGAATGCTGTGCAGGCAAGATGAAGTGTGGCAACGTCACTCAACTTTTCATTCCCTTTCTCAGGGAACCAGGTTACATACGTAACCTGAGACGTTCCCTTTTGAGGAAACTCAACGCTGCGTCATGGCTTGATGATATGTTGAATGTTAATACTCACTACCTTGCACTGAGGGAAAGGCCTGCCCCATATGTAAAATATTGGCACAGAGAACTTCAGAAGCAGCCAGAGAGACGGTCAACTCAGGGGGACCTGAGCACCTGGGGATAAATTAAAGTCTAAGCTTTAAAATGTAATGAAAGTGTGTGGACAGGACCAACCTGCCGCAGTACAAATATCACCTAAAGGTGCCCCCACAGACAGTGCCTTAGATAATGCTACACTCCGGGTAGAATAGACCATAATAACCAGGGGTGACATTGGGTCACAGGCAACATAAACCAGGGTAATAGCATCTATGATCCAATGTGATGTGTTGTTTGATGACCGCATTACCTTGGTCCGACTACCAAAACAAACTTAGGGCTGAGAGGTCTTTGTGCGGTATTTAAGCAAATGGCTTCAGATGAAAACGTTTTAAGATGATAAGAAACATTTTAATTAATTGTTTTCAAACTTTTGTAGATCCTCTTAAGTTCTAACTAGACACAACAACAAAGGCAGCCTTTATTGTTCCGGCGACTCATGCTCTTTAACTTACAAATTAGTGACTAAATCCAAACATACAGGGTGTGCAGAAGGAGCTTATAGATCCCCTGCTCTCTTGAGCAATGCCAATGCTAATGGCCCTGAGAGGCAGAAACTTATCTAAGGCTGATTGTAGGGGATCAAATGGAGCCCCTTATAAGCCCTTTAAGACAGGAAAAAAGGACCCACAAAGGACTCTGTGACCGCACAGAAAACAAGACACCAAGAGCTAACCCTGAAGAAAGGTGTTCTCAGTGGTAGTCTCAAGGGAGCCAGAGCTCCATCCACACACTTTGTGTGTGGTGACAGGGCTAGGCCAAAAGGAAGCACTCAATATTGGTAAGCTTCACACCTGAAAATGAACCTGAAAAACTTCCAGTGTTCTGGCAATATCTCAATGTGAAAATATGCGTCATTTAGATTTATCAGGACAAAACAGTCCTCTGACTGAGTTTGGCTCATGGTCTGTTTGAGCATCAACATTATGAAACAATATCTCCTCTGAGACTAATTCAAATCCTTCAAGTCCTTCTTGGGTACTATAAAAATAATGATTGTAAAAGCCTCTAATGGGAGGGGGAATGTGTTCTACCGCCCCCTTTGCCAAGAGAGGCTCCTGGGCCAACACCTGCTTCTGATCTCCTGATGGAGTGTGAGATCTGTGGCTCTGCAAAGTTTCTGTACCACATCCGATTCTAATCCTCCCCTTGGTCTAGGTCTATGAGCAGGTCAGTCTGATATGCCTTTAAAATTGTCATGGTGTACAGGGATGCACCAGCCTGACCTGCTGTCTCATTAGCCAACTAAATTCATTGTAACGCTGAATGGTCAAGACAGATTTTCCCCACAACTATGCTGTAGAAGGGGAGAGAGAGCCTGCGAGTGTCTCTTCCACTTTGGGTACTTTAGCCATGCTCATGGAGCCATACAACAGATAAATAATTATTGGTGGTGGATGTAAACACGTGAGCATAATATGGATTCTTTAAAACCTCACTGAGAAGGTCAGGGAAGAACGGGATATTACAATAGGGAGGCTGAATAATGTATCATCCAGCTGGTATCATCATGTATCATCTGGCCACTCGAGGCTCAGCTTCTCAACAGCAAGAAAAATTATCTCAGCTCCTTAAATGTGGCTGGAAATGGAGGCTGATTTGCCTCAGCACCCGCCTGGCTGCCAGTTGTCAGATTGTCATCTGCTGCTGACAGCATGAGCTCATAGTTGAGTTCAGAAGAAACCACCGAGCTGGCTTTTTATGCATGCATGAACTCATCCGATTTGGAGAGCACAAAAGAAAAGGTGGTGCCTGTCTCCCACTGTTTATCCACCAAATTAAGCTGTGATCCCAACAAGTGCTGCTGCTCTGCTATCAGCAGAAGTGTGACCCGATCTGCGAGGTGCAGCTGCCAGTCTCCCATCAGGACTGAAGAGGCTGCTTTCTGCACTAATATCATATTTTGTCCCTCAACTAGACCTGACTGTACACTGACACACTGACATACGGGCTTCCTGAAGACAAGCAGTATTGTATTGGGTTATGGTTTATAGACTTGCAATGATCCACTGGAACATTGGAATTATCCATTGGATAAGATGATTTAGATGAGTTTGTTTTATAATCAATGAATTGTGCAACAGATCAATATGCCACAACAACTTTCAGTGTTTTCATTAAACACAGCACTAAAGGACTGTCATGTTGTTTAAATCCCTTACAATGTTTGTTTTTCAGTGGAGTTTAAAAGGAGAAGATTGGATGACAATATCCTATTTTAATTAAAACATAGTGTGAGTGTCAGAAAACAAACACTGATCAGACTGGCAAAAAAACAAACTCAAAAATAAAATAGTGAAAATCAGGTATTAGGTAAAGCTGAATGGGCACAGCGGTAAGTGGACTTCAGCTGAGCATAAATCCAACCGATAACAGTTTTAATCATAGACAAGACCAGACAATGTGTGTGTGTGTGTGTGTGTGTATAATGTCCTTATATCTGGTGCTGGGGTGATGAGATTGGTGACAGCTGGTGATGATTAGTATTTGGGAGATGCCAGTAAATGCCATGATTGGGTGACTGTGGAACCTGGCAATTCTGTCACAGTGAGTAGTCATACACAAGTCATTTGGTTCTGGGACATGCAAAAGACACTTGGCACAATTAACTGTGGTGTGTCATGTCTTTACCTTTAAATTAGAATGTTAGTGAATAACAACTTGATAATTGAAAGAAGCATTGATCGGGCCCTCACACTGGTGCCACTGCCACCTGTTGGCTTTCAAAAAATGGTTGACAATATACATTTAAACAGGTACAGAGGCTTTTGCCAAAGTCATTTATAGGTGCCATATCTCCTGCTACCAGTTGGTGGCATTATGACTATAACTGATTATTGGCATGGGGATGTCTTAAGGCCAGGATTCTTATCAAATGTGAAGTTTGGGGCAGACTGAATATTGCTATTGTTATATATATATATTTACATATGCTACAGAGTCAGGCTGGTAATCAGGAGGTTGTGGTTCAATTCCAGTGTTGGCAGGTAACAACAAAAGTGTCCCTGAGCAAGGCACCGATTGCTCCCCGGGTGCAACAGTTCTGCCCACTGCTCTTGTTGTGTGTGTTCACAACTTGCAGTGTGTGTTCACTCCTCATCAGTGATGGTTTAAATGCTGAGGCATGCTTATTGGCATGGGAATATCAAAAATGAAGTTTGGAGCAGATTAGACATTGCACTGAGTTACAATAACTTCCTGTTTCATAGCGAAACATTGCTATTTGCGAGGCCGCCATGAACATGTCCTTTAATGAAAACTCAAAAGCATCAAATTTTAGCATCACATAGGACATAATATTTGGTTAGTGTAATCTAATGTTAATCTGATTAAATGTCTAGGAAGAGTTCATTAAAGTCTGATGCTTAAAAAAGCCAAAATCTGCACTAAAATTGCAGAGAAATTTCAAAATAGCTAACTTCCTGTTGAGTTTACAGCAAGGCTCCAAAAGACTTTTTATGTACGTGTTGGGGTGACATGCGTGACTACTGAATTTCCTACATGTATGTAAAATGTAGCGCTTGGTCGATTTTATTAAAACATGAGCAAAGTTTTAATATGTTTTTAAGCATGTGTAGGCCCTTTAAAAATGTGATTCATTAATAATAAATATTGCTGCAAGCAGCCATGATGGGCCCAAGCACTACAGTGCCATCTAAACCTGGTGTTTCTCAGTAAACAACAAATAAATGTCAAATGCATTTACTTCCAAAGATAATTAAGGACTATTTTAAAGTCTGTTCTAATTAATTCTGATGTAAGTGGCACACTTCCTGTTGCCAACTGTGACTCACAATAGCCACATCATTGTAATCGACCAACAACACCAAACATATTTTCCAAGTATGATGTAAATCACCCAATTCAGGCAAAGGATATGGGAAACTTCTTGTTTTCATTTTTTGCCGTAAATTTATTGCCTTATGGCAACACTGCATCTTTAGCATCTTCAATGTCTTGGCATAATATTTGACAAGTTTATTTGCCAATAAAACTCAGAGTGTGGAATTGTCAGAAAATCCACATACAGTCCAAAATAGCCTACTTTCTGTTGGGCGGTTCTAATGAATGTAATTTTAAGAGTTTTCCCACTTGATGAGAACAATACATGTACCAAGTGTGGTGACTGTAGGTAAATCTAACCCCATGACTTTAGTCAAAAGTGGGTGAGATCAAAGCTCTGTTTAGCTCTATGACTATGCCAAAGTCTGTTCACTGCAGAATTTATTTTCACCAGGCTTGAAACATATGCCAAATTTCATGACTTTTTTATATGTGTATTAAAAATGAGTGGAAAGTGGAATAAACAATCTGACAATAAACAATAGCTTTTAACTTTCAATGCTTGGGCCCTAAAAATAATGCTAAGGAAAACAACAGGGCCCTTTGCACTATTAGTGTTTGGGCCCTAATAATAAGAAACTGTTTCTAAATTAATAGAAATAGTGGCTCCTAATAAACAGAGCAATTACAATAGGGTCCTTACACATCAGTGCTTGATGTTCACAGTTCCTGATCACAAAATGCTTTCATTGTTTTATTGACGTTGGACATTCTTTTAAACATCTCCTGTTGTGTTTCATGAAAGAAAATCATACTTTGCGAATGTATGAAAAATTATTGCGAAGCAAACAAACGGTTCTCTAAACATACATTTCAAAAATCATTTACTCACCGAAGACACATACTGGATGTCCCTGCAGAGCTTGGTTTCCCTGGGAAAGTCTACTAGGTCTAGAAAGTTGTCAACCACCACCTGCCCAATAATATCGTGGCGTGAAAATCGATCGAAATCGTAGACGCTGAAGTGTAGCTTCCTTGTGGGCAGGTCTGCATACGCTACAGGGAAGAGGAAGACCTCATCAAACACGGGGTTTAAAGTCTTACGATGCACCTTGGTCTGGTGCTTGGTTTTTCGGTCTGGTAAAAGGTAGATTTTCACATATGGGTCAGAGGTCCCAGAGAAATCCTTGGCAGGCAGGTCCTGGGCCCGGTGGATCTTGACAATGAGCTGTTCCAGGTCACAGTCATATTTAAGAATAAAGTGAAGGCATCCACAGCTGCCCATGCGATTATTTCGGTTGTCTTCCCCATCCAGGGATCGTTGTTTGTAGAGTTCTGGTTTCAGCTGGCCAAGGCTCATGGCTGTCAAAGAGTCCTGCCTCTGAAACTGGCTCACTGTGAAGTCAGGGTTAGACTGATTCATCTGACGCCGAATTGAACTTTGCCTGTTGACAAAGTCTGAATTAGAGGCAAAATATGTAATATTTACTGGGAGAGTGAATGACTTCATAACATCAAATGGAATGTTAGATTACCAGTATAGTGCAAAGACCAGCTGAAGTACAATGGGTAGGAAAGTATGGTAAAGTGTAAATGGCAAAATGGTGTAGAATAGCAATATGATAAATACATACTGTAAAGTAATTGAGTGCATAAACTCATAAAGTGTAGAGGCCAAGAGAGATTATAGAAATGTTTAGAATAGAATGTGTAAGGATATAGAATACATAATCCCACAAAGCTCTTTTCTCACTTACATTGTTTTGGGGTGTAAATATGTTTAATTACACAAAACCATGATTCATGCTCAGAAAGAGTTCTTTTGTCATTTTATTACACAGAAGGACTGGTGGACTAAAGAAGTCTTTAAGCCAAACCATTTGTTTTTTTGTCTTCTGGTGAAATATGTAAAATAAAATATCTAAAGAACTCTTATTTTTTAGGTGTGAATTGTGGTTTTATATAGTATTTATAAGAAATAAATAAGCCTTATTGTTATGAGACTGAAATTTTACCAGAATCCGTTAGAGGAATTATTTCTTATTATTTCTTACCTGACACAGGTTGAGGAAGGATCTGTGATTTGCCTCTGCATACGCATGTTGCCATGGACACCATTCTCTTGAGTCTTGGACTCGACCTCCAGTGGGATATCAGGTGAAGTGTGGCTTATCTTCAGGGCTGTCTCAGGCACTGGCACAGAAGGAGGAGATCCTGGGACCGCTGGAGAAACTGGAGTGGGAGGCACCGTAGTCTCCTTGACCACCGAACCCTGAGCATTATTTCTGCGGTCGAGGTTGGTGTCCACCTCTGTATAGATAGGCTGAGGTTGAAGGGGCGGAAGAGGAGGATGATGAGGAGGGTCTGGATGTCCCTCCTTGGTACCAGGTGACAGACCTCGCTCGCGCCATGGAATCCAGCACAGTTTCCAAGAGACAAAGAGAGAGACGCCGAAAAGGGCCAAACCACAGGCAGTCACCACCAATGACAGCAGGCTCACAGATATATCTAAAAAAGGACCGAGTTCATACAGAGAAAGAGTGAGAAATATAGACAGAGTATACACTGCAAAATTTGGGAGTGACTTAAATGCAGGAGTGAATCAAAGGGTCAGTTTGGCTGGCATTGCTAGCCCTTAAAAAATCATTGTATTGGTAAATTGTTTTGTGCAATTTGCATCATGGATATGTGGCCACAGTATGGTTAATTAAATGTTTGGTGTGTTTCTATTAGGGGTGCACCAATTAAATTAATAAACTAGTTAATTAAAAAATTAATAATTGGTTAATACTCAGTATCGTTCCAATTGACAATATTTATTTTTCTTTGAACCACATTTAAGCTATGTGCTGTTGCAAAATGTGCCACATTGTACAATTATTGACAAGTTTCCATTTTTTTTGTCAACACTGTTTTCGAATATACAAAGCAAACATTAACAGTCAAAGATTATTGTGAAAGGGTTAACTGGTTGAACTTTCTATGACGGCTAACCATCACACATCAGAGATATGTTTGATAATAAGAGATATATCCAGTACCAGCTACAAATCTGCTCTAGTGAGAATTCATTAGTATCTAAAATTTGTTCACACTCTTTAATGTTCTGGTAGAAATGCATATCACTAATATTGAGGTTGATTGAAGATTAGGAGATGCCTCAGTGTTGTTACTATCATGATAAGCACATTCTCTAGTGAGTTTGGGTTTAACACATTAGCACCACTTACAACTGATAGAAATTATGCTGCTCTTATGTTAGTTGAAGAATACTCTGATCTGTATTCAAATTTTATTCATTTGTTGTCAGATGATATCTGTTTACTATTTGCTCTGTTCACTCTGTCTTGTACAGAGATTTAGCAGTAAAGAGAAATGCTACAATTATGCCTGAAAATAGATATTTCGCAATGTACAATTTTAAATTTGTTATAGTTGAATAAAATTATTCTTATTAATTATTAATAATTATTATTATATGGTTGGATTTGTTGTTTGGTGGAAACTATTCTGCAGGAATTGATAGAGAAGTTCTGCATGACACTGTGTGTTTATATTGTTTGTTTTAAACTGGGACGTCAAATTGGGTGTCATTATTATGTTTAATATGTTTAATTAGTATGTATTGGCATCCAATACAATAGATTATAAGTATTGATTTATAAAGAGAACAGATATGTTCCTAATTCTAAGTATGTGAATTTTTGTGTAGTCCACTGGTTGTGTACATATGATTTTACTTCAAATCAAGTACAGGTAAAGGTATATTTCAAGTATAAAAATTAATACCTAAATATGAAAATAGTATAGCATAACTGCTAAGTTTACTAAAAAAATAAGTTACCTTTTGATTACTTTTGAACTAAGCAATGCCAACCTTTGTCACAGAATGTGGTGAAACGCAACAGATTCGTTCTGTTCCACTGTAGGTGTTGTTAAATGTTTACATTTATGCATTTGGCGGATGCTTTTATCCAAAGCGACTTACAGTACATTCAAATTATAAATTTTTTTAGTATATGTGCTCCCTGGGAATCAGCCCCACAACCTTTTGCACTGCTAACACAATGCTTTACCACTGAGCTACAGGAGAAAATGTTGTGTCTGTGCATGCATAGCTGGAGTCTAAATGAATACTGGCAGGATGAGAGTAAACTCATGGATGAAACTCATGGATGAAGAGGCGAGTCACTGCTTGTATATTATATTTTTTGTTGTTTATTATATTGTTTAATTGTTTAATTTTCATTGTTTAAACAATACAATCATATTAATTGAGGCAGTGTTACACAATGACATTATGTGAGGTTTTTGTCTGCTGTTGAAGCATTATGGTATAAAAATGGAAACTACATCAGAGCCACTCAAAGTTTATGCTTCCACACAGACTGTACACCTGGAAGTATGGATTGGCACCCCCCTGATGGTGGTAGGGAGAATGGGGGTGAATTTGTGCTAGGGCCACATTAGGCCATGTGTGAGAAAGGCCATGTTAGGCCATAGAATGTATGCAGGAGTTTATGCTCTAAGGAGTTTTTCATTAGGCAAAGAAGCTTACATTTTCATTGTGTTGTTGAGTAAAAAGTCATCAAGCAAATGCAAAATGAAAGGAAGCTTACTGACCTTTAACAGGATTGAGCATAGAGCTTCAATAAACAATTAAAGATGTGGGAACTACTATTACAACCGATTCCCACCAAGTCCCACTGCGAAGTAAACATTTTGATTCCTGTTTAACTCCTAAAAGTGCCCAGCCTGAGGGGTAAATAGGGAGCAGGTCTAAACTGAGATGGGCAGACAAGATTCATGTGCCAGTACTTGAAAAAACTACCAACATGTAAAATAAATGTTTAGAAAAAGAACAAATAGATTCATTATAATTGCTACACAGAGGAATATCACAAAAATTCAAAATAGGACAGCCTTTAAAATCAAATGGGCAGCTTACAAGATCAGCACCATGGATTCACAGTGTAATCACAGTCGACAATAGCTTTCTGTGACATGATTGGTTTGGTTGTCAAAATCTGTGGACGCAAAATTGAGTGAGTACAGAACTTATATATATACATATACTCAAAGTGTTTAGTGGTAATTGGCTATATTGATGAGTAATGGCATGGCATTAGTGTCTTCCTCGTAGAACTTGTGCTAGACTTGCATCCATTTCTCTATACTGGAGATAACATGCTTTTCTTGGGGTTAAGTCTCAGCCCTAAGTACTTTATGTGAGGCATCTCAATGCCTTAAAGAGTTCAACAGAGTTTTGATTTACCAAGTACCCCAAGTGTCCAAACCGATTTGTGAATCACTTAAAGAATGGCTTTTATTCATTAATCTGATTTCACTGCAAATTGGTTGAACTAGGATGAATAAATATTATCCACTGTAAAATATTTAAATATCATAATGTACGTCCTTTTTAATTAACAAAGAGCCAATAGTCATTAGAAAATTTCACAACCATGAATCATAATTTGACACCTGTCATTGTCAGTCAGACACAGTATTTATAATAATAATTCTCATTCTAAAAAAACATTTTTATTTGGTTTTGGATGTGTCTGCAAATTGAGCCATCAATATTTTGGTCCATTTTCCTTTAGAGTGCACCATACACAGCATAATCTTTATATTAGTGAAGCTCAAAAGATAAAACAAGATCCAACAAGAATCACTGAATTAATCTTTGATAGGTATTTAACAGCCATAAAATAAGCAAAGAATAAATCCATGCTGAATCCATGTCCAGACTGTAAAACCTGATGAATGTGTACAAAGGGCAAGAATAATGCAGCACAAACAACAGAGACACACTTTTTGAAAGTGCCTTAGAAAATGCCACATTCCTGGTGGAATGGGCCCTAAATGGTTAAGAGGTGAAGTCATCCCTCATGCCTCATATGACAGGCCAATAGATAGCATCTGTAATCCAATGGGAAAGACAATGCTTTGTGACTGCATCACATCTATTGCGACCACCAAGGAAGTACCCCAGTACCCCTGACTGGACACAGCAGATACAGACTGTCTTGCTTCAGCAATTCATGCAACATAGGTAAGAATGTCAGGGTCCTGGCTTCCTGTCCTGGGTCTTTCTTAATTATCTTGTCAGGATCCTGACATTCCCTGTGTTCTATGTCAGAGCATTTCCTCTGTTTTGTTTTAATTCACCATGTACTCTCTGGTCGCGTGTCTTGGCCCCGCCCCCTTGTTTCCCTGTTAGTCTTGTTAGCGATTTATTTCTCTCACCTGTTTGTCATTGTCTTGTCCCTATTTAATGCCCTTGTGTCTTCTGTCTTGTGTTGGTTCGTCCTGGTTGTTCTCAGAGTGTTCTCACATCACTGTTACTATTCCAGTCGGTCTTTTGTCTTGCTCTTGTCGTGTTTTCTTTTCTGCGTTTTTGTTCAGTGTCTGCTCCGGTTTTGCTCCGTTTGTTGGAGAATTTTGAGTTCTATTTAAAGCCTCTTGTTTTGTTTATTTTTATAAATAAAAACTTTTTCTGTTCCTATGTTGTCTAGTGGGTTTGTTTCTCATGACCATAACAGAACCAACCAACCAAACTGAACCCAGCAGACAGCTTTTCCCTTTTTTTTTTCCCGTCTCCTCATGGTCCCATTAGGGTCCAGCTTCAGAGGGTCTGTCTTTGGGTTTTGTCTCCCTTGGGGCCCCACTCCGTTGTGTCCAGTCGCCAGAGGTCCCTACCGAGTGGGAGGGCTCTCTGGACCCCAACACCAGGAGGAGAAGGACCTCTTAGGACTCCATCAAGTCGGTGGTGGAGTCCGTTCTAGATCCAGCTGCAGCAGCTCCGCCGGATCTGGCTCTGGATGTGGTCATCACTCGTTCCCGCCGGAAGAAGGGGAAGAGAAAGTCACGCCTCCTGTTCCCGTGGTGGGCTGTCCAGGGTCTGCTCCAAGGCCGGGCCTTCCAGTGTCTGGTACTGAGTCTTTGTTTTGTTGGCCCGCAACCTGTGGCAGTGGCAAATGTTGCAAACTGTGCAGAAACTGAGACACCAAGAGGTGCCTTCCCACAGACGCTCTATTACTAGGTGTGTGGCTAGTCACCCTTATTTGAGAAACAAGAATCTATAAGTACGTACCCCTTCGGGGCCAGACCCAAAGATTGACACTTAACTTTAAGCAGAAGGTGTTTCTGAAAATGAACCTCTTAAGGAGTGCTGTGCAGAAGAGTTTACAATAACTATTGGTAAACTCTGTCTTTGCAATTCTGGAGGCAGAGCTATTATGAAGGAAACACATAAAGCCTCTGCCATGTCTGTACCATGATGTCCAGCCCCAGCAGAGCTGGGACCTGCCACCAGAGGGAACAGTGGGTCGACTCATCTGAGGCAAAACTGTCCACTTCCACTCAGTCATACATCTGTATTATGGACTCCACCACCTGTGGACAGAGTTGCCACTCCCTATAAGGACATCATAGCGAGAGAAAGAGGGATACATGTCTCATGCTCCGCCAACTTAATCTGTGATTCCCATAATTGAAACCACTGTGCTCAGTGCAGTGCACACAATTAACCCACTTAGGGGCTGACTATGCATGTTCTTCACCCAAACAAAAACAACCATATCTTGTGAGTTTTCCCCAATAATATGGCGGGGGTATGGTGTCACACATCACACAAACTGCTTTTCTGCAATTTAACTTTAATCTTATTCCTTATAAAAACAAAAGACAGACAAGGTACACCCAAGGTACTAAGGTAATTTAATGCAGGTGCCCTTTAATGTTGGTGAGCATTATTGTCACATGACCCTAAATTGATTACCCCACACATGCTTCAGACAACAGATTGTATGTGTAAGCATTCCTATATTATCAACATCATGGCACAGTGTTAAATTCCTTTGAAAGGGAACCATATTTACCACTCTGAGAAAAGGCTGAGAACTGTATTTTTTACTTTGACTTTGTGAAAGTATACCCACACCCACCATGTCATATATAGTGAGCTACTTCCTGTTCAGTATGCAAATATTAAAAACTGACAAAATGTTTGCATTTTGTCACGTTTTGGTTGTCAAACATTCTTTCAATGTCTGTTATGTTATGCCAACTTTACAATGTTTTAAATGTTTCAGTGATACTCAGAAAACTTCCCTGTTACCAAACATATACAGTTTCAATGAAATATCCGTTTTTTTATTTAATGTCTGATTCAGAGATTCTTATGAAGGTAGTGAAGCAGATCCTCTACCACATCATTTAAAACTTGCACTGGTGGCATGCAATAATAGTCCTTAATGTGTCTCTTGCTACCTGTTCCACTTGCTTGCAACCTGGCGCATCTGTACACGGGGACCAAATTTGAGAAAAAACAGGGAAAATCACTCGTCTTTCTAGTCACCAAACCCCCTCCCCCCAACCACACACACACACATTATCCAGCTAATTTATTTCATATTCTCTATAGCTTAACAGTCAGCTTAAAAGTTAAGAGGCAAGACCTACACAGTATTGTGCAAAAGGCACATTACATGCTCAGAACAACCTACATGCAAAGCTTCTGTGTGAAAGCCTTTTAAGGACAAAAGCCGTTTTAATGCTTTTTATTTAGGTAAGAGAAGCTAATTGACAGATAAAATGTATTAGTGCTATTATTTTTGAAAAATTTTTCATCCAATGTGCCAAAGACTTTGTGTTGTTTTACAAAATTTGCTCAAACAATCCCCTAGTAGCATCTTAAGTGATACTAATACAGTTGCTATGAGTTAAATATTAAAGAATTGTTATTATTTACTCAATAGACTCTTGTCTCTCTTTATACTTATTTTGTAATTGCTGATATTAATGTTTTATTTTACTTAGTATGTACATTGTACATCTACAAAATTCAATTTTGAATTGCCCAAATCTGTTTACTAGTAGTAGTGCAATCTAAACAAACTATATTAAATGTCAGAAATGTTAACTTATGTTAACTAAATGTTAACTAACTCAAGAGATTTCAAGTATGTGGATTTACTGTATGATTTATTACACAGCAGAGGCAGCATCTGCATAACAATTTGATTTGTACTGTCTCTGAGCAGACTTTCCTGAAGAAGCCCAAACTTATTTTTGTCCACACTGAGTGTGTCTGTTACAAATTAAGTATTTCACAATGGCTTGTATCTACTAACCCATAGAAACATTCCACACAAAGAACTTTAAAGAGTTGTGTTGCTGAGGTTTGCTATGCTGCAGCAACCTGTATGAATGCACTTGTGTCCACATTGTGAGTACACACGAAATACTGATTGATTAATCATTGTAATTGCAGCAGCTTGTAGTATTTGACTAATCTGACTATACTTATTGAGTTTTAAACGTGTTATATTGTTTGAAAATTGAAATTATTATATTGCTCAGTTTTAAGATTAAAAAGGGTATTTGGCTATTTGATGTTAAATAACAGGTGAAAAGTTATACAGATGAAGAAGATTTGTGTTATCCAAGAAGCTCCAAAGACAAAAAGGGAAATTTAAGAGCAGCTTAGAACAATTTAATTTGAAAATCTAATGAAACTCAAATGAAACTGAACACAGTTTTCTAAACACAGCTCAATATGGTCTTTCTGAGCCTAAGTTGCATTAAAAGCTCTAAATAAGCACTATTATCTCGTCAGTTATGCTCAAATGTGATCCCAAGGAATATGAAAGAAAAGCCTTTTCTTAGCTACAAAAACATGAATAGCATATTGTACAGTTCTCTACTCCTGTACAAGGTGTTATAATCACATTTATAACTGAGTAATAGATCGTAAGCATCATTTGATATGCCAAAGCTCAGACACTGGGAATGGTTATACAGCACAAACTGGCAACATTCCTCAAGTTGAATTGTGAAGATAAAATGGGATTTCCAATAAGAGATTAATACCACAATGGATGAATTTCAGATTGTGGTCTATTACATTTAGCTATTAGCATCTATTGTTATTCTTATGCAATTTAATTTCCGTAAGCACAAAAAATCTGAAAATACTGAATGCTTACAAAATGACCAAAGCACATGATACACAGTATTGCTCCTTGTATAATCAAGTCTGTTCTCAAAAAATAGTTTTATTGTCTGAGCTTTAAAAAAAGAACAATGCGGGTTACCATGGCAGTTACAGAAAGGCACCAAATCTAGCACATTGAGACACTGGATAATGATTGTTTTGCCTCTTGTCTTTTCTGTCTGGCTTCATGCTGCTGATTATTTAATTATAGTTTACACAATCACTTGGTCTGAAAGCCTTGGTCTCCTACAGTGCAAAGACTCTTCTACCGTAACATAAGACTGGTCAAATGTCTTTGCATATCCAATAATATTTAGCACTGTAAAAATGTTTTGTCAAATAACCTAAATATTAAACATTGACAGAATCAAACAAGCTTTAAATCAAGCAAACTTAAACCACAGTCCAGCATGTAATTAAGTATGTAATGTCAATTTTATTTATAATTCAGAAAACAGGGATGAAAATAGAATTAATATGTAAATATTAGTATTAGCAATGTGAAATAAGAGTCATCTCTAAATTGCAAGCCACACATTTGGCGGTATCAATCATATCTTCAGAAAGATCTCCTGGCCCAGCCAAGACTTGAACCAGATACCTTCTTGCTGTGAGGCATCAGTGCTAACACCAAGCCATTGTTTATATTCTCTTAACCTCTTTAACAGGAGTTTAACAGAGGTCCTGCAACACAGAGACAGCAATAAAAAAATACTAAAATAAGATTATTTGACTCCTGAGATGGAGATGTGAAGATATGTGTTAGGGGAACGGATTACAATACTGACTACGTGAAAAAAATTCATATTGGCTTGATTACTGTTGGATGTTAATAGTTTAGCCTGTGCATACAAAAATTTGAGAAGTCTGTTTTTTTCTAAAAGAAATATTGCTTATGTTTAGCCTTTCATTCTAAATAAGTCAAATGTGGTTTTATGCTTTGTGTTATAACTGTAATAAATATATTGTAAGACATCAAAAGAAAAAACTACAAATAAATAATCTGCATAAAACACTTATTACACATCAAGTTATGATTAAACAGGAAACATTGTAATGAGAATTAAATGAGTCACATAATCTTGGGATGGATTTAAGTATGGGGGATTTTGATGGTTGCCCAAGACAGAGCTAAGATTTGCAGCTGCTCATTTTTAATTTTGGTATAGTTGCTAATTTGGATAAAAACATCAGCTGAATGACTACCAAATAATTACCCAAATAATGTACAGTACAACTATTACATAAATACATAAATACAAATACATTACATACTCGGGTAATCCAGCAAGTATTTAGGGCTCAATGAAACGTTTGACCCTACAGACTTTCAGGTACCAGTATAGACATTTATCCAGTAGGCTAAATCACCCCAATGACGTGTCCATGTCAAAAAAGGAAGAAGAAATGATTATTGATTTTAATGTACACTTTTGGTGATATCTATAGTCCAAAAATCCTATAGGAATGCTAAATGCATTTTTCTCTTAAATTACAACTAATTTTAATGGAATCAAATAAGATCTTACTGGATGATCTGAATCTGAAAAAAAAGAATTTCATTTTTATCCATTATAATTTATCCATTTTCATTTTTGTTTAATTCTAAAACATTAACAAAAGCGCCATTTTTTTGCCAATGGTATTTAAGTTAACCTAAACATAATAAAAATGCAGGTTAATAATTTGGCACTGAATAACACGCCAGTAGACACTAGGCTTAACATATGTTTTCTATGTAGGGTTTTAACACGATGGAATAAATAATTGAGCAATAAGTCGTGAATCAAATGTCAAAGTACCCCGACTTAATAAAGATTTATGTATGAAGTTAAGATATTGGAGTCAATTCACCTCTGTTCACGACCCTAAAGAAAAAAAAGCACATGCGATTAACCGTTTCGTGGCTGATGACACGTGTGTCGCCTACCTGAGTCCGAATATCTCGGCCTAGCAAGATCTCGGAAATAATAAATGAAATCCAAACAGTTTTCGTTTTGCACTTCCCCCTTAGAACAAAGATCCGACAAGAGCTCTAGCGCTTTTTGACAAATCTCGTCCTCTCTGTCGACAGGCATTTCCCACCAGCATCCTTCTGAATTGAGGAGCTTCAAAAGCGCAATCCCCTCACAGAGAAAACATCATCTTACGGACGGCATCCCGTTCTCTTCAAAGAGGAATTTTCTCCGTAAGGTCTCGCTTTTTATTGCCCCTCACAATTTACTCGACGCAGTTAAGTTGTAACGCGACACGAGTGGATTCAGAAATTTAGAGCCACCGGTTGAATCCTCACGCGCTCGAGCTGAAGTGAGAGGTGCGCGCTGTCCACGCTCACTGTGGTTCTGAAATCAACGCGCAAGCGTGGGAGCGGCTCGGGGGGGGGGGGGTGGTGTTACTAAAAGTGGGATAAAAACAAAAGGTAGTTAGGGTAGTTAACATTACTACACTAGTAGTAAAAATGGTGTCTTTTAAACATGAAATTAAAATAAGGGGGAAAAAAGGAATGTCTTCCACAATGCAAATCAAATCTATTATTGTAGCCTATGATTTCACAGTACTAACTCTAGTAAATATAATTTGAAGAAAGTTATAGCTTTTAGAGGACATTTTTCGAAGCCACCTCCTAAATGGAATATGTTTTGGTTGCGTTTGCCCTAATCTGCTATAAGATTGTGCTTTGCATCAATAGAAACAGCTGTTGTTGATGTTGTGATATATATCAATTGATCAACATCAATTTAAGCGACCACACAGATGTGCAATTTAAAATCAAGATTAAATATCTTATTTAAATAATAATTATTACAGATACCTGATACAGATGTACACTTAATTGAATGTCAGTTTGATAGTGTGTCTGCTAGAACTCTATAGATTGGTGTATGGCAATTTCCAGACACAGACATAACATGCATTGATAAATGATGAATGAACCTTAATTTCTAAAAGAAACGTTCTTAAATCTTTTTTAAAAAAAGTTGTATATATAGAACGTAATATCTAGTTTGTGTATTTTCCATTTTCCTAAAATTTTAATTAAACTTGTATCCAAGTCAAATTTCCTTGCTTTTTTGTTACCCATAGTCAGTGGTTTCCGGATAATTGTCTCAAAGTGACAAAAGGACAGACACCCACTGTGAACAGATGTACACAGATCCTGTCAAGAACCAATAATGAAGATGCATGTACCTTGCTGACAAGCACTGGCTCAGTTATCAGCATATTCTCCCTGACAGCAGAAAATGGTACCTGATATGTAATATGAACACCAAACACTTCTAGACATCAGCTCATTGCTTAACACAGACTTTAAGAATGACTTGCATGCAAATATGAGCAACAACTTTCAAACCCACTCTGCCAAGTATTCTTCTACCAAATGTTCTTACAGAACAACTGGTCAATGAAAAGGGCAAACTTAATGCTTGGATAATGTTTCAACAAGACATTAGAAACTGCTGTGTTTTTGTCTCAGTGAGACATGGCTAAATGCTCCTGTTCTGGACAACAGAGTTTCACCTTCTAGTTTCACCATCTAACTCACGGACAGAACAACTGACTCTGATAAGCGCAAAGGCAGCAATGTTTGAATTTTTGTGAAGTCCCTCCAGAAAAAAACAGATGTTTCTGTTGTCCCTAAGAACTGCTATCCTGACATCAAATTAATGTCAGGAATCAGATAGGGATTCAATTACAGGCTCAAAAATGTATTCAATTCAACAACAGATAAGATAGAGACAGTCAATAAAAATCTCAAGAGGCAGATAGTACAGTGAACCAGATAGTACAGTTAACCAGACAGTGGGGTTGAGCAATGGAACACTGGCAGGGAAATGAGCAGAAAAAGAGAGCAGTTGAGTGGTTGGGTTGGAGGGAGAACTGGAGAGTCGAAACTATAAAGGGAAGAAAACAAGGAAACAACAGATGATCAAAAATGGGGTAACAAGGGGTTTAGCTAGCAAGGTAAATAGGGGGCAGGGTAGACGCCACAATGACAGTGACACACCTGAGAAAAAGAAACCTAAAAAAGATTTTTCTCAAATTCTTTCAACACATAACTTTCCCTACTCAAGCAGAGCAGACACTCGATCACTGCTACACTGCACTATAAACCCATATAAACCCTGCCTGATCACACCTTAATTTCCCTCCTGCCTGCAAACAAAAGCTGAAGTAGGAAAAATGGTTATGGGGTCTATTAGTGGAGTGAAGAAGCCATCTTCATATCTCAGGACTGTTTCCAAACTACGGATCGGCAGATTGTTTTGTGATGCAGCAGACACAGTGCATATATTGATGTAATCAGTAACATTGTTCCAAACATCTGCATTAAATCATTCTCTAACCAGAAATCCTAGATGAACACAGATGCCAGCACCAAACTAAAAGCACACACTTCAGCCTTCAACACTGGTAACAGTGGCATACAGAAAGAGCAAGTATGATCTTCAGAGAGCCATCAGGACTGCAAAGAGAGATGATAGAGACAAGCTTGTGGTGAACTTTCAGGGATCTGACCTGAAATGTACGTGGAAAGGTTTGCAGTCAATAATGGCAAAAAGAATGGGACCTGCATTGTGGATCTGTCTGCCTCTTTATCTGATCGGGTTGAGGACAGCATCACATTCCCTGCAGTAAAACTATAAACAAACAGTAACATGCTTTAAGCATGCTTTTACCATCTCTCTGCCTGACGTGTTCAATTACTCAGGACGGTCAACCCACGGAAAGCACCAGGTCCTGATGGTGATCGTATCCTCAAAGCATGTGTCAAGCAGCTAGCAGAGGTTTTAACAGGCATCCTTACTCTCTTCCTTACACTGTCTGTGATCCCCAAATGCTTCAAAGAGACTGCCATTGTCCCTGTCCCTAGGAAGTCTGCTGTCAGCTGCTTAAATGACTACCGCCCTATGGGGCTAACCACTACCATCATAAAATGCTTTGAGCAGCTTATTAAAAATCATATCTGTTCCTCCCTGCCAGGCACTATGGACCCTCTCCAATTTGCATACAAGAAAAACATATCAACAGATGATGCCATCACTCTAGTAATACACAATATGCTTACTCACCTGGAAAAGAAAAACACCTACGTAAGAATACTGTTCATCAACTACAATTGGCATTGGAAGTAAGAGATGTGGTTTGGGAAGGTGGAGGGGACTGAGAAGGGATGAGAGTAGTTGGTGGCTTATAGGGGGTGTTGCTGATCTTATTTTGAAAGTAGGTAACATTATCAGTGGAATCAGTGGCAGATCAGAAAATGAAGATAGCAGAGATTGATATGTGATAAGGTCGGCAGGATCTTTTGATTTCTCTCCCTGGTCCTGAGCTTGGTTCGGTGGCTAGGGAAGACCTCAGAAAGCCAGGGACTGGCAATTATTGCATGTGAGGTAAGAGGGCAGACATTGTCAAGACAAGATGTTAAAGTTGTACAAAGAGTTTCAGTTGCTGCCTTAGCACTGAGTGATGAGAACTTGGTTATGGGGGAGGGAAGCAGAAACCATGGATGAAAAATCAGTGGGTGAGATAGAGCGGATGTTACGAAGGAAAGAAACAAGAGTAGGAGTGGGTGGTGAGAGTGGAGGAGGAGTAACAGTGCATTGGATGGAGAAATGGTCAGATGCATGCAGAGAAGATTATTTGTGGTGCAGTTACAAGTGAAGACAGAAGTTTGTCTAGATGAACGTTAAAGTCACAGAGAACAACAATGCCCCTCCAGGCCATCTTCTGGAAAAGACGACGGCAGCAGGTCAAGCTCTTCAATGAAATTGCTCAGGAAGGAATTGCCCTTGAAGGTAATAGATGACAACACAGTCACGAGTTTTTGCTGGAGTAGTGACTGTAATTGCATGATATTCAAATGCTGTATTATTGCAGAGATAATGCAGTGGAGTAAATTTCCAAATGATAGACACAAGAAAACCTGTCCCCCCTCCACACCCTGGAGGATGAGAAGTGTGTGTGATAGTTCTCCTGTAGCTCAGTGGTAGAGCATTGCGTTAGCAGCGCAAGAGGTTGTGGGTTCAATTCCCAGGGAGTACATGTACTAAGAAAATGTATAACTTCAATGCACTGTAAGTCGCTTTGGATAAAAGCGTCTGCCAAATGCATAAATGTAAATGTAAAGTGAAGTTATTTGGGAGGGCTGATGGAGTTGCAGTGTTATCCTTGTAGATCCATGTCTCTGTCAGTGCCAAAACTGAGGTTTGAGTGGCTAGCAAAGGCAAGGATGAAATCTGCTTTGGCCGACTGGCAGTTCCAGTAGGAATCTGTAGGAATGATGACAGCGATCATCTTATGCATCTGTCCAGCAAGTACATACCAGATCTTATCTAATAATCTAAGAACAGTTACTTTCCTGGCCTCGTAAAACATTTATCTGATTAAACAGGACTTCAAAGCATGTAGCAAGATCAGACCCTGTGTAACTGACCATATCCGTGAGGATTAAATGCAGAAACAATCAAGGGTGAATACATATGGATGTTTATTAAACTACATTACAGGAGAAACATATAGCTAGATCTAACTAGACATAAACATACAAATGTAACCCTGATGTATGTAGTTGTAATGTGTCCTTTACGTAAAATGGGGTGTATCTTAAAACAATGGGAGATAGGAGCTGTATTTTTTGTAATATGTAGTGTGACGTAACGTGTTTCTGTTTTAATAGGCACTGCGTTTGGTTGTAATGTACTTACTAAAAATGTGTCTAACATCAAGTTGGGGTGCTAGTTTAAGTGCATTGGCCAAATTAGGGAATGACAATTTATGTGCAAATATATGTGGGACTATATTATATAATAGAATATAATAGAATATTGGAGTTTTTACAAAAGAAAAGTGAGACAATGATATAGTAGAAAGATGGAAAAATAGGGAGTTCTGTTTCAAGGTAGAAACACAAGTGTTTTAAAGAACAGAGATTGCTTCTTAGTAATCAGGAGTACCGCTCGTATTGCTATGCTTAGGAAGCATTTTGCTGTCAATTTTGAGGCTGTCTGGTTTGTTTGTAATTGCTGCCTGACTTCCGAAGTTGATCAATGTGCACTGTGCACCATTGACACTGAAACAATAATCTGCTTAAACCAAGCAGATTGACGGATGATTGTTTGGATTTTGTTTTGTTTCACAAGATGGACAAGTTGAAAATCGTCACTTCTTAACCCTAACTTGATTGTGCCAGGAACTCAAAAAAGTAGACTGCAACACACTGAACACAGAGACATTGCTAAACACCGGACACAGAGACCTGGCGACGCAAAGGGCACTCAACACACACTAACACAGAGATCAATTTTTTTTGTGTTGTTTGCTCTGTGGAGCAAAGGGGCCATTTTTATTTTCTTTTATTTTATAAGGTAGCGCAAGACCGGATAATGAGCGGATAGTGAGAACAGCTGAGATCATCGGGTCTCTCTTCCCTCCATCACAAACATCTACACCTCAGGCTGCATCCACAAAGCCACCAGCATTATGGATGACCCCACACACCCCTCTCACACACTCTTTACCCTCCTGCCGCCTGGTAAACAGTACTGAAGTATTTGGGCTCTCACGACCAGGCTATGCAGTAGTTTCTTCCCCCATGCTATCAGGCTCCTCAATACATAGAACTGGAGCTGAAGGAACACACACACCCACAACACACCCATTTTATCCTACACCCTTCAATCTTTTGGCACATGTTAAATCCTATTTGCTGCTGCTAAATATTTAAACTGTACATAGTCGTTTTTAACACTTAACACATATCTTTATTTCACCAGGTTCACTCTGGAACAGAACTGTGTGCTGGTCGGTGCTGCACTGGGACATACTACATCCATTGTCTGCCCCAGAAGTCATTGTACTGTCTTGTGCTGTCTGCACATGTTTGCACTTGTGCACTTTATGTATAAATAATGTAGCCTTGTAGTTTTGTGTTGTTCTGTGTTTGTGTAGCAGCTAGATTCTGGAGAAATGTTGTTTCGTTTCACTATGTACTTGTATATGGTTGGAATGACAATAAACTCCACTTGAACTTGAACTCAAAATTGCATATCTACAGAGTTACAGTTAAGATACATAGTATGGGAACACACATATAATAGGAATATATACTTATATCCACAGTTTAGGACAGTTTAGTTGTGCCCATATAAAGAAAAGTAATTTTACCACCATGCTGGGTTTGGGAGTCTTACGTGAAGAGGGTGTTTTACGATTCATAAATGATCCAACAATTTGGCTATGCCAGACATTACATCTGCTATTAGCAGACGAGACTGAGTGTTCAGAAAACATTTATTTGGTGATGCTGATGATGCAGAAATTGCACACTACACATTAAAAAATAGTCGAGACTGCTTAAAATGACCATATGGTATCGTTAAAGTAGTCAAAAAATCTCATGTGTTATAGCTTTCCATAGCTTTCAAATGTAATTTACATAATCAACCAAAACATGAAAATGTCTCAAGACATTAGAAAGCCAATGATTTTTCACATCATATTTACATTTACCCCAGTCTTTTATCTTTGTATTTGTATCTCATTTTCTTTGTTATTGTACAGATACAGATCAGCATAAACAATTCTTGTAAATACTTAATTTTGCATTCCATGTAAGAAATAATAAAATGGATTTGGAATAACATTGAGGATGAGTAAATAATATTTTCATTTGAAAGTCAAATTTTTTAAGTGATAATCAAATGAGCAACATTGCAACTAGTTTATTTAAAATGTATCCACACATTAAGTTGATATCCGAACCAATGATTTTTTTTCCTGTCAAAACCCTGCAAGCTAGTTGAAAGAGCAAAGGGCTACAGAAATAAAGTTTATGTTTACAAATTAATAAATAATTCACGTCTCATAACTTATTTAAAACTTGTACTCACTGTTGTACAAAAGACTCTTCATGTTGAAGTGCTGCTCATGCAAGAACATAGTGTACCTCCAGTAGCTCAGTGGTAGAATATTGCGTTAGCAACGCAAGGAGTTGTGGGTTTGATTCCCAATGAACACGTTCACAGAAAATGTGTAACTTGATTGTGCTGTAAGTTAAATAAAATTACGGAGCAGTGGCTCACTGGTGAGTCGGGCTTGTGATCAGAAGGTTGCTGGTTTGATTCCAGCGCTTGCAGGTAGCAACTAAAGTGCCCTTGAGCAAGGCACCCAACCCCCAATTGCTCCCTGGGCGCAGCAGTGCACTGGCCACTGCTCTGTGTGTGTGTTCACTCTACACAAGTGATGGGTTAAATGCAGAGGTCACATTTCGGGAATGGGTTACCATATCTGACAAATATGTCACTTTTTTTTAGTGTAGTGTATTTGGGGAACAATAGATGTTTTAGCCCAAAGGGAAAAATTACGCAAGATTAAATGTGATTAATCATACATATTTTATAGATTTTACCTGATGCAGCAGAGTTAATACTAGCGATGGACTAAATTACCCGTCCACCAGGTATTCAGTGGATCACTTATCAGCTCTAAGAAATGTTACTTTTCTGGCCTTGAAAAGTCAACACTCTTACTGTGACACATTACTACTTCAGAGCAGGAAATGAAATCAAGGCAGTTTAAGTGACGTTAATATGTGAGCAATAAACACAGAAACAATTACAGGAATGAACATGCAGGTTTATTGAACTAAACTACGGGGAATATACATGACTACACTGACAAATAAACATACATTAAACAAACAAATACACTTTGCAGTGCAAAAACATAAGCAGTGAGAGAAAGAAGAGGAGTAAAGAATGGCAGGATTAAATCGGCTAACGAAGATATACGAACTGAGTCGAAGTAAACACCAAAGGAAAGGCTTTCTCAGAGGGTGAGGCAGGGTTCGAGAGGAGATGAAGCGAGTGGGTAAGGGAGAGAGCGAGCGAAGTTTGCTCTGTGTTGTGGACTTTTAACCCTGAGTGTACCACACCCCTTGAGGGCTGATGGACCAATAATGAGGTGTATACTGAGGCAGGGAAAGAGTTTCTTTGTCCTGCTTGAGACCTCATTTACATGTTCCTCATGTCTCTGGAAAGTTTGTGCATTTTACCTAAATCTAAAATAATAAGCGTATGATGTCAGATACATTCATACACTATACTGCATCAGTCAGCACATTAAGAAAGAAGCATTTAGAATGTAAACATGACCAGGTTTGACACAGGTTAACATGCAATTTATCTGAAAATATGCATACAGGTAAAATACATGTCAGACTATATATACCCCAGGCAAGAGACAATGGAGATTAATATGGGGAGCCACATACAACAAGAAAACAACATGGCACCACCTCTGGCATGAGGTGATGTGCACTGTGTTCTTTAGTTTTGCAAGTAATGGGGCTGTGATGTTGAGGTAATATCCTCCCATGTAAGCCTTATGAATTATTAAATATACCCTTGAAAGCAACACTTGAAATTTAGCTCTGATGCATTCCATTTCTTTTTATAGTTGCAGAGTTGTTTCTAGACCTTGACTGGAGTCCACCTGTAGTTAATTAAATTGATTGGACTTGATTTGGAAAGGCACACATCCCTCTATAAAAGGCCTCACAGCTGACAGTGCATATCAGAGTGAAAACCAAGCCATGAGGTCAAAGGAATTGCCTGCACAGCTCAGAGGCAGGATTGTTGCAAGTAACAGATCTGGGAAAGGTGACCAAGAACCTAATGGTCACTTTGTCTGAGCTCTAGAGATGTTGTGTGGAGTCAGGACAAAGCTGCATAAGGACAACCATCACTGCAGCCCTCCACTGATCTGGGCTTTATGTCAGAGCTTCTCAGAAGCTTCTCCTCAATGCAAAATACATGAAAGCCTGCTTAGAGTTGCCAAAAAAAAAACATCTGAAGGAGGTGTTATAATAATAATTATATACCTCCTTCAGGTATATAATAATAATAATATTTATATACCTCATAACAGTATGTTGGCTTGTACAAAACAACATATTGTTATTCCATCTAAACATATTATGAAGGCTTGAAAAAGCCAGCATATTGTTATTCTGTTTTGGCTTATTATATTATTATTAATATTATTATTATTCTGAGACCCCATGGCAACTTTTTGACAGTAACTCCTTCTACAGCTTTCAAGCTACACCCACCAAATTTTCCACAGACCTTCAGGGTGTTCCCACTCGGGTTGCTACATCTTTTCTAACTGATCAAACTTTTGTCATTTTCATAGCAGGCTACTGAACAAGTCTGATTTGCAAGTCTGACAAGTCAAATTTCATGTTCAAGAGTCTGAACACGTGTAAAACCAGTTCAAGGTCAAGTGACGTAGTATTGCGCACCACAAAGCCTTTTAAAACCACCTGCAAAATATTTCATCAACTTTTTGTCTTCAGAAAGCTCTTTAGTCTGCATGTAGTCAGGCAAAGTGAGGGAAAAAAGAGATAGATTAGGAAGAAGTTAGAGAATGTGTCTTCCAAAAATGTAAAAAAATGTGTGCCACCTTGCTCACGCTATATCGCGGCAGGTGACACGCATCATGTGTGTTTTTTGTTTGGGAGCGGAGCATGCTAGGTCAGCTCCCGCCTGGCTCTCTTCAATCCTGATGGGAGCCGGGCAGCTGCACCCCGTGGGGCGGGTCCTGCTTCTGCTGAGGCAGAGTGGAGACTTCACTCATGGGGCTCGCAGCTTGATTTGGCAGACAAGCAGTGAGAGACAGGCCCCACATTTTCTCTCACGTTCTCCACCAAAACGGATGAGCACATGCCAGCTTTAGAAGCCCGCTCTGCGGTTTCTTCTGAGCTGGAGGATGAGCTCATGCTTGCAGTATCAGATGATTGGCAGCAGCCAGATGGGTGCTGAGGCAGACCACTTTCTCTTTCTGCTGCATTTGAGGAGCTGGTTGAGGTTGTGTCTCATGCTGTCAAGAAACGGAGCCTTGATTGTCCAGATGAAAGACAGCACATTAAAACATCTAAATTGGATAATAGGTTTCTATCATCCAGCAGGGAACAGCCTCCAAGTCGTAACCTCCTATTCTTACCAGAGCTTCACACTGAGGTGACGAAGTCGTGGAAGAATCTATATTCAGCTTGTGTATTTACTCCCAATACAAGCAATTATTCCTCTGTTGTGGGTTTACATGAGCACAGGTATGGGGTGATGGCCCAGGGTTGAAGAGACACTTGCGGGCTATCTCTCTCCCTCTACAGCATCGTCGTGGAGGAAACCTGCCTTGCCCTCCAAGCCCCACAAGGTTACTTCTAATCTGGTGGGCAAAGCTTATGCGGCAGCAGGTCAGGCTGGTGCATCACTGCACACCATGGCAGTTTTGCAGTTTGGGATTCCACTACAATGCGGGCACAATTGTCTCCTGTACTTGTGGAGTCCATCCTTGCTGCTGTGGGCAGCCCTCGACTAGGCTGCCGTTTGACAGTCCTCCAAATTCAGAGGCTGTTAGGTCTCATGGCTGCAGCAGCCAACGTGATTCTATTGGGTTTGCTGCACATGAGACCGTTTCAGTTCTGGCTAAAAATGAATAGGTTTCATCCCATGGATTAGTAAGGATTATGCGCTGAGGGCTTTGTACCCTTTCTATGTGGCTCAGACCCCAGTTTCTTATCTTGGGTCCCACTCTAGGAGTGTTATGCCGCCGCAGGATTCTTAAGACGGACGCTTCTCTCACAGGGTGGGGTGCGGTTCTCGATGGAGGCTCCATCCACAAGTGCTGGAGTCCATTTGGCAATATGGCACAGCGGAGGTGGATTTGTTCACCCCCAAGTAGTCGACACACTGTTCGCTCTGGTTCAGCCTCACTCATTCAGCTCTCTTGGGGCTGGATGCCGTGGTGCAGATGTGGCCTGGGCCCACCAGGACAGAGTTCGTCTGTTGTAGTAGTGCTGTTCTGGCTGACCCGGGTCTGGGGTTCTTAGACATAATGTCTCTTCTGGACAGGACAACTTGGGAGCTCCCAGTCCGGAGGGACCTCCTATCCCAGGCTCAGGGGTCGATCTTTCACCCCTGGCCAGATATCTGGAAACTGTGGGTCTGGCCCCTGAGGGGAGCCAGCTCTTAAATTCTGGTCTCTCAACTGAGGTTGTAGAGACCATTCTGAGTTCCAGAGCCCCATCTACTAGGAGACTGTATGCCCTGAAGTGGCAGATCTTTGTGTCATGGTGTGGGTGACACCATGCTGACCCGGTTCACTGCCCTGTTGGTTCAGTGCTGGAGTTCCTTCAAGAGCGCCTCTCTGCAGGGTTGGCTCCCACCACCCTAAAGGTTTATGTGGCTGCCGTGTCTGCTAGCCACGAACCTGTCGATGGAGCCTCTATTGGGAGACACCCTTTGGTGTCTCGTTTTCTGCATGGTGCCAGATGGCTAAGGCCTTTCTGTCACACGCGGGTCCCTTCTTGGGACCTTACCATTGTTCTAAAAGGATTTATCTTTGGCTCCATTTGAATCCCTAGAGTAAGCCTTGGATAAGTTTCTGACTCTGAAGGTGGCTCTGCTTTTGGCTCTTACATCGCTCAAAAGAGTAGGAGATCTATAGGCTCTATCTGTAGATCCTGCCTGTTTGGATTTTGTTCCTGGCTTTGTTAAAACCATTTTGCACCCTAGACCAGACTATAGCCCCAAGGTGCCCGCTGCGGCTGGTCACCCGGTGGTATTTCAAGCCTTCTGTTCTCCACCATTTGATTTCCCTGGAGCAGGAGAGGCTTCATTTGTTGTGTCCAGTCAGAGTTTTGAGGATTTATGTCCACTACTCAGGCTAGTGATGTAAAACCTCTCAGCTCTTAGTCTGTTTTGGTAGCCACAATCGAGGTAATGCAGTCACAAAACAGCGCTTCTCACTCAATCACATCTGCTATTACCCTAGCCTATGAGGCCTGTGACCTTGTGTCTCCTTTGGGCATTAGAGCCCATTCTATCAGGGGTGTAGCATAATCTAAGGCTCTGTCTAGGGGAGCATCCATAAATGATGTTTGTGCTACGGCAGGCTGGTCCTCTCCGCACACATTAAATTTTATAGTTTAGACTTGAACTCAACTCCAGGCACTCAGGTCCTGGGTTGACAAGTCTAAATCTGCCCCTATTCTCTGTGCCAATGTTTCACAGCATTTGGGGCAGGTCTTTCCTCACTGTGGCATAGTGGGTATTACTTCCCCATAGCATCAAGCTGACCTAGCGTGGAGTTCCCTCTAAAGAGTACATCTTGGTTATGTATGTAACCCTGCTCCCTGAGATGGGGAACGAGACGCTCTGTCATGTCGTCACATCTCGGTCTCGCCTGCACGACCTTTCTTCAGACCTAAGTTGATGACATATTTTGCAGGCACTTTTTAAAGGCTTTGTGGCACAATGCAACTTTACTTGACCTTGAACTTGCCTATAAATAGCGTCACTTTCTCCATAGCGTCATGCTGACACAGCGTCTCGTTCCCCATCTCAGGGAACAGGGTTACATACATAACCCGAGATGTTTCCTGCCGTTCCAAGATACACATACAAGCAGCCACTCTCTTGCCATTACTTCTTTTTCATTTTCAAAAGCACACATTTACCACATTTATTTAGTTTCGATCCGCTATCTTACCTTTGACAACAACAGCCATGCACCATCCATCATTATGCGAATTGTACGTCATTGCACATGCACAGAACTTTTTAGTTTCATTTTCAACCTGATGAAGTTTACATGTCCTCAAATGTCTCGAATGAATTAGAAAAGTATAAACCCCCCTTACAATCTACCCCAATTAAATTTGTATCAGATCTGGCCATTTCATTTCGATTCATGTGTTTACATGTAACTTGTTTAATCTGATTGTGCTTCTAGTCCTATTACGATCAGATTATTAGGGTCCATGTAAACTCAGCTACTGATACTGAGTGTGGACTCTGAGTGCTGTAAATTCACAGTATATTGCTGTAGGAACCTGGCAGATATTACCCAGTATGCAATTTGCTATGTAAATATTTACAATGTATAACTGTTATTGTTGGAAAACCAAAAAAAAAGGTTATTTTGTTGTATTTTTGTATTTTCACACACACACACACACACGTCTTGCTTTGACAGCTACCATCTTTATTATGTGTGTCTGTATGTGTGAAGCATTGCATGCTCAGCCTCTCTGTTGCCAGGCAACTAAAACCTTGAGGCTGTCAGACATGGGGGAGGGGAAGAGAATACTAGAGAATTTCATACCTAAATACTGAAAAGAACAAAACAAAGAAAGGATGCATATATATATATATATATATATATATATTTTACTGTATTCCTGGTGAAGTACTACAGTACCCACAATCTGGGAGATCCTCCAATCAGAGCAATTCCAGTTACTATGGAAATGGGAATCATGGCAACACAGCAGTGACTACCCAGTATTGTTCTGAGCAGAATAATGCCTCACAAAAGATATAAAAGGGGCGTGCTTAACTGAGACAAGGTGGGAGAGTAGAGTGAAAAGAGGGAGGAGACTGCATTAAAAGGGGCGTTTCATTACGCAATGCCAAGAGCAGCAGTAACAATGGTTCTGAGAGCTGTGTGGAAGCTGTACGAACCTAATAAAACATGGATAGAAGTCTCACACTGATAGCTTTTTGTACTGCCTATATTTACAGTAAAAACGTTTTAATTAGCTTAATAATTATAAAAAGTTGTGCAATTATAGATGTGTAATTATGTCTATTAATTTAAACTTTCCAAAACGTTTAACCATGTTTGATAAACAAGATGTTTTTTCAACATGTCATATCTATTCATATCTGTAAATGCTGCTTTGTAGGCTAGGCATGTTGGCTGTTATGGCAAAATGTTAAATTCTCTCTTATTTGTAAGGTGCTTTGAATAAAAGAGCCTGCTAAATGATTACATGCAAGTTAGGTCCAGACAGTACAGCAAGAAAATAAAAGCTCAGAGGAGGACATATCAGCTTTTGAGAAGCCTGAGCAGGGACAAAGCAATGTGTAAGCTAAAGCTCTGAAATTTATTAGTATCTACACACACACGTTGACCGTTCATTTTTTATAGGAATTCATAGATGTAATAGTACAAACTGTATATTCTATCCCCCTACACAAACCCTACCCCTAAACGGGGCGGACTGACCATCTGGCAGACAGGGCATTTTCCCGCTAGGCCAATGTACTTTGGGTTGAAGGACATCTCATCCTTTTTTTGTCTGATCGGCCCATAAAACTTGTATATCGGTGGCCCATTCTTTAATTCTGCTTAATTCATTGATGGCGCTGGGGTATTTCTGATGATGTAATGTGTCAAAAAAAGTCAGCATCTTTTTTTTTCCAGACAGCCCATGAGACATTTAATCAGCAGCCAAGTCAAGTAGAGTTTATTGTCATTCCAACCATATACAAGTACATAGTGAAACGAAACAACGTTTCTCCAAGATGCTACACAAACACAGAACAACACAGAACTACAACGCTACATAATTTATACATAAAGTGCAAACATGTGCAGACAGCACAAGACAGTACAATGACTTTTGGGGCAGTTCTTGCTCATGAGACCCACCACGGTTGTGTCATTGGTGAACTTGATGATGTGATTCGAGCTGTGCATTGCTACACAGTCATGAGTCAGCAGAGTGAACAGCAATGGATTGTGTTGAATGCTGAACTGAAGTCTATGATGTCGTCACGTCATTCTGTGCTTCGAACCGATCATAGAAGTTGTTCAGCACATCTGGGAGGAAGGCATCACTGTCACAGGCAGGTGATGTCCTGTAGTTGGTGATGGCCTGGATGCCCTGCCAAATGCGCCATGTGTCTCAGTGGTGCTCCGCGCGGTACGCGACAGGGATGTTTGTGTAAACAAGGTCCAGCAAGTTCTTCCCTCTCGTTGCAAAGTCCACATGCTGATGGATTTAGGGAGCACTGACTTGAGATTTGCATGGTTAAAATCTCCGGCAACAATAAACAGTCCATCGGGGTGAGTTCTGAAGCTCGCTAATAGCACCATACAGTTCACAGAGTGCATCTTTAGCATTAGCACTGGGGGGAATGTATACTCTGATTATGAAGACGGTGGTGAATTCCTGTGGTAAATAAAATGGTCTGCATCTAACAGTCACAAACTCCACCAGTGATAAGCAGTAATTAGAAACTAGCACAGAATTCTTGCACTATTCTGTGTTGATGTAAACACACAATCCACCGCCGTGAGTCTTACCGCACAGAGCTGTGTTTCTGTCGGCACGAAACAAAGCTAGCCTGTCTAGCTGAATGGCGGCATTCAGAACTCTCTCGCTGAGCCACGTCTCCGTGAAAACGCAGAAGACGCAGCAGTCTCTAAACTCACGCCACGTAGCTTGCTGGAGTTGGATGTAATCCAATTTATCGTCCAGGGAGCAGACATTGGAGAGAAGGATGGACGGGAGAGCCGGCCGGATAGGGTTTGTTTTCAGCCTAGCACGGACCCCCACCCTCATGCCACGCTTCTGCTTTCTCACACACCACTTGCGACATCTCCTCCCCTGGCCACTGGCATCAGGCAATGCCCAGGGCTGGAGGCCTGGTCCTCGCAGCAAGCCGAGATTGCGTAGCGTCTCCAGCAGCCCTTTTCCTTATTGACATTGGGCTAACCCAATCATATCTTTAAACAATTCCTTTTTTGGGCTCTGTGTGAGCATGCAGCATCAATGTACATCTGTTAAAATAGTCAAAGAGAGATGGAGAAGAAACACAAAGGAGGCGCAGAGAAATTGCATGATAAAAAGAAACAGGCCCTTCAGACAGATGCTGCAAATTGTGTCAAAATAATTTATATGTTTTCTGCTGCAGCAGGACCTTTTTCAGTTCCTGTGGTTTATGATGATAGTGGTGGTGGCAGTGGCACTGGCAGCACCGGAACTTTCAGGGAGGAGGTGATGAAGGAGAAATAAGAGAGAAGTGTAGAGCCTGCGGTAAGCAGAACTGCTTTTAAATACTTAGGCTATGTTATAAGTACAGATACCCCTAGATAGCTACCGCACTATAACATCTGAGTGTTTTCATAAGGTGGTCAGAACAGCTATTTGTGCACACTGGCTAAGACAAATAGCAATCTTTAAGCTAGTTTTTTGATGATTCCCTGTTGAGCTAAAAATTTACATTTTTCTAAGGGTCTCTGATATGTTGCTTTACTGAAAATGAAAACATTATTTTGTTAATCAACATTAACAGTGAATCAGTTGGAAGTATTTTTGTTTTGTTTATTAATTATTATAGGCTGTAGAGTAAATAGTGCATTTTTAGGACCCAATAAAAATGTTTATGGACAATATACAGACACCCACAAGAATATTTCTTTCTTTAACAACTTTTTATCCATTTCCTATTCCTGGTATTATTACCCCCGATGCAGGTTTGTGTGCCTCTTTAAGAGAATAATAATACTGTACCTGACTGCATTATGTTAAAAAACAAAAATCACTCGATGACTGAGTGTTATACTATAGAAAGTGATCATCTGATCAACAAATTATAATGTCTCTTCACTTTCTGCCTCAAACACACAGGCACACACAAGATGGATGTCATAGTTTGTTGATTGTTTATGAGTATTGGATAAGATATAGAGCATTAATTATCTAGATTTTGTTCATATCACTCTCTCACTATCGCCATGCATTAAAAATGTAATAATTAATTCACAATCATTTATAACGCTTTATGCAATACAGATTGGTTCAAAGCAGTTTCAGTAAATAAACAGGAAAGCAATGAGAAATGATGCAATATTTAAAGCTCAGCAGTACATATGTTGTAAAAACATGACATATGTAAAAACAGAACTTTTCAGGTTGTTGAAAACCTAACCAGTTACTAATGTACACACATAACAGCAAGACTGATGTGGTCTACATATTATCTTTACACTTTAAAAGTCTTATGAGTCAAGAGATTTCCCTTTGCTTGTAGCACTGTCGTCTGTTAAGCTTATCGCCAAATAATGATGATGATGATGCAGATGCTTTCAGCTCGAAGCTATTTAAATGCGGGTTTACTGCCATCTGATGGTCAAAAATGCACTTACACAGAGGCCGCACTCTAGTAACCTCCTAACATCATGAAAAAGCCACATTTTAGTATATCTATCATGCCAAGTCATGATAGCATTGTGTGCAATGATGTTAGCATCATGATAAAACATTACGTTAACATCATTTAAATATTCCGTTTTAAAATATTCCGAGAGGTGTGCTATGACTTTTATAAGTGATCGGGTGTACGATGTTTTTAGGGCGTACGGACAAGTGGGCGAAAATAAAAATGTTGTCTATGGGATTTATGTCATTACTCTGTATCAGAATGTCATAAAGACTTTGGGTGGGCTCATGTCACTCGTATTAGTGAGCAGCAACAAACAGTGACATTTCATCTTCAAAGCCATGCCCTAGCAACCAGTTACAGTACCCTAGCACCCACCCCATTGACTTCCATTTCAAAATGTGAGAGGCATCAGAACATTGTAGAGACAAGTTGGTGACCTCTTTTGACTCAGACTGCCAACTTGTCTTTAATTATTACCATGGAAACTGTCCAGCCATGCCCTAGGAACCATTTAAATCCAGATACAGCAACCTCAGCCACTCAAAAAGGTATTTTCGGCATCTAATACAAGCACTTTGTCACACTAATTACACGTTTCTCATTTGTCAAAAAACAAAAACTCTTGGAAAAAATTGTTTTTTTGTTATTGCAGGCTCTACCGTTCATGGGCAGAAATTCATCCAACTCTTTAGAAGCACCAGCCGAGTCCTCCCTGCTCGAATAGCAGCGAGAGCTTGTTTTTATTAGGTGTTGTTGGACACGCATGTTTGCATCAGTGTGTGGGCTCCCTGTTCAGAGGTCATGCGGGACCACCTTACAACCCCTTACATTTTCACGACTCCCAATTGGTGGTTGAGCCCCCCCCCCGTCTGAATGCTGTGGGCGCCACCCCCCTTCGACTGCTGGTCGTGAGCATCTCAGTCATACCTCTAGGTGGATACTGTGAGGGCCCCCGGTTGGGGGCCCTCACAGGGTCCCCCAACCGTTCAATAATCATTTATTTAATATCATTAAATAAATGATAGATAAATTTATTTAAATATAAATATTTTTATTTATAAATAAAAATATATTTATTTTTTGGGGAAGTACTCTGGGTTTGGGCCAAATTTGGAGCTCAGAGCCCTCCCCCAGGACAGCAAGCCAAATATGCATTTATGATTATTTGCAATTACATTATTTTCATAGCAGAAAATGTGTTTTGGATTCGTATTATATACTGTACGCATGAATATGTGCATCTGAGTACGGTGATCATTTACACAGCACTGATGCCACACATTGGTTACAATAAAAAGACAGTAAAATAGAAAGACAAATGTCCTGCTGAAAGCCTACTGGTACCACTGCTGCTTGGAGGCTGGGCCAGCTTTACCAGAAGGTTGAGGACTTCACAATGACTCTAAAGGCTCCCCAGAAAGACCAGGACCTGGTACATTTACCTGACCTTTGAGAACAAGAAACTACAAACAAAGAACACAAACTAGCTTATTGCTTACCAGGTTAGGGTTAGTAGGAGCTCTGGGTTAGGGACTTGCATACTAAAATACTGGCCTGGTGCTGCTGTCCTGAAACTGCTGTGACATATTGCTGTGTTAATGCACTATAGACATTAATTTACGGCATAATTTGATTTGTGTAGCTTGACTGGTAGATCAATACTTGACACAACAATCATGAGTTCAATCCCAGGGAACACATACTGATAAAATGTGTACCTTCACTGAATCCATTGTAGTGCTGTAAAAATGCCTTGCAAAGCATCTGCCAAATGCATAAATGTAAATATAAATATTGATAAATGGTTGAAAAGGGACCATGTACAAACTCAGCACATTGCATTCAAACAAACCCACACTTTGATTGGTAACAACATTCATACGCCATTTCATATCAACACGCTTAACATTTAAATGTACTATGATCGCAATAAGTTGCCTTTACAAGCAACCTATAGGATTGTTTTTGTAGGAAGACAGTTTCTAATGAAGAGTACAGTATTGTATAAGCAGCAGTTATAAACATTTGTGTCTTTTGAGCTCATTGTAGGTAGTTGTTTATCTAATTGGCTGTCTGCATAAAGGTAGCTTGATTGTGGCTTGACACATTTTATCAGCATTGGTAGCGTTGGCTGGTACAGTTAATTGCAGTATCTTGTACTATTACTTATCATATGGCAACAGTGCAGTGCATACTTTGTAGTGTTAACTCTCCCTGTGGGGTGCCCAGATGAGAATCAGACGAAATCAAATCAGGCCATAGAATATATGACTGTTTGTCTTATCTGTGTATGTAAGGTGGTTAGGCAAAACACTCGAGGAAGCATTCTGTAACCAGAACTTCCCACACAATGGCTGTGTGTCGCAATTGCCAGATATGACACTTGTCAATTTATGGCTTTTGCCAACTGTTTTAATTATTTCAGTTTGAACTATGTTCTGTAATGATTGTAACTTATTGATTTAAGTGTAGCCTGCTGTAACAGAACTCAGATGTTAGTATAATCCAGCAGGAGTGTTTGACAACAGAGATGAGTATGAAACAGGTAAGTACATAGATGTTAATATAATGTCCAAACAGATAGCAAGAGCGGATATAGAGCGTTGCTGTCATTGTTACCAGGTTTGGAGAGTGGAGTGATGATAATGGGAGTCCAGGAGCTGGCACGGGAAATAGAGTGGGAGATTGCTGAAGCACACACTAACACAAGGGAGAAAATGGAGATGTAATTCAAGATAAGGTATGTAGACAGGCATGGAAATGCATTAATTCCAAAGTGGAGACCAGCCAATGTGACTAAAGGAAGCGTTTGCTCTTATAGTGGTGTCAATGATGTGATGACGATCAGGTGTGATGATTAGAAGTCAGGTGATTGTGATCGTTGAATGGGGGTGGAGCTTGGATTCTAGTCCTGGTTGTTGTTTCTTGTAGTTAGGATCTAGACTCATGCTCTGTGTTTTTGTGACCTGTGGAAGCACATGGTTGTTTGTTTACTTTGTGCCATGTGCTCTCCTGTCTCGAGTCTTGACCTGCCCTCTTGTTTCCTTGTTAATCATCCCATCATTAGTTCATTCCCCTCACCTGCCTGCTCTCGTTACCTGCCTTGTTCGATTTCCTTTTTAATGCCCTTGTGTTTGCTGTCTTGTGTTGGTATATTGTTTTTTGTATCATTTTGTGTCCTGTTGTTGTTTACTGGATTATCTAGTAGTCTGCCTCTTGTCTAGTTACTGAGCTATCCCTTACTGAGTTACTGATATTATATATATATATATTTGTCCTGTTTTGATCTTTATTCCTAGTGTTGTTTTTGGTTTTCTTGTTCAGATTATTTCTGGTCTGGTTTTCTTGGTTTCCCCCTCATGGAAATTTAATTTGGATTAAGTAAATTTTTGTCTGCGATTGGGTTCTTCCATCACGGTCCCTGACAGAGGGTTGCTTATAACTTATGCTTGGGCTTCTCCAGTTTAACCTAAGCTGAGGATTTTTCCATTGAAGAATAAGCCAAGTAGTTTTCCCTTCAAGCATAAGTCTTCAGCTTGACTATGTTCTAAACATGTTTGCAGTAGCATGAGGTATAAAAAACTTGTAATCATTTCTGACACATTCAGAACAGTCAAATTAACAATTTATTTTACCAGGGGAAGGGGGAAAGGCAGAGGTGAAATTCAGGGTGTCAATGCCAAATGGGGGGAAGCAAGGAGCAATATCCTGGGAACAAAAATCAAATGGTGTTTTGTTGTTTAATTATATGTAACCTCAAATAAACCCAGCACTGATCATTAGACTAGCTGCCTTTCATTCTCAATCCTAAAAATTTGGGCACAATCATCATTAAGGAAAGACAGTCATTTAAGTTAATAATTACAAGCCAAATAACAAAAAAATAAATATTATAAATTATTAGCATCTATTAATACACACAAAATGAACAAAAAACAACAAAACAAAAAAACATTTTTTGTTCCAGCAGGCCCCAGATGGCATGCCTAATTTTAGCCATACTACTTATATATGTTGTATACGTTGTATACTAACATATATTGTACCGTCTTGGAGGTTCGTAAAAAAGCTATTATGTGTAAATGAGGGTTTTCATTATGAAATGAGGGAAAGGAGTCACTCAGTTCCATCTTCTTCCGCCCTTCAGTATAGAGTACAGGGTCAGGTGGAAGCCCACAGGGCATCTGGTGCTGATGTCTCAGAGCTAGCCGAGTTGAAAAAAAATGATAAGGACTCAACAAAAACAGCTTAACCAATTGATGCAAAGTTCAGTCTCAGACTGTAGGAAGTGATTCTAGATGGTTAAGGCCCATTATTAGTGGGCGTTGTAATCAGCCAGGGCACAGAGTTAGAAATTGCAATTGTGCTGCCATACATGTTACTGATCAGCAGTCCTTTTTTGACACCTAGCAATGCACTACCTTCTAAGCTTCATTTCCTGTGATGACTGCTTTTACTTTTTTGTCCTTTCAGTATTATACCGGTATTAGCGGATCATAAGTTATTTGCAGCTGGTCAGTAGATAGGCACAACTCTACAGGGTAGACACAAATTACATATGATGACACACTCTGACTCACTCACCCATTATCACTGCTAAACTATAAAACACAAGCAAGCAGACTGTATTGTTAAAATGCTTTTTTGTCAGGAGATGGCACTGTTGTCCACACTAAGGCCAGACAATCTGGTCATATAGCCCATGAAACTCTGGCCAATAAACTTTCAAGTGGTGTTCTGTCAAAACAATATAGGTTATTTTTACAGAAACAAAGCAAGTGCTAAATGTGTGGACCATTTTCTTGTACTTTTTGCTATGTGGATCTTATCTCACATACTTCAACCTACACATTAGACATGATGACATTTATAATGTATTTATACATTTACATTTATTAATTTAGCAGGTGCTTATATCCTAAGGGCTGTAATGTGGGCTCTCTTTGGTTGATTGAGGAGCAGACTGCTGTGGGTTTGGTCACATTCATTGGAAGGCCAGCAGGTAGGGCATTGCAGTAGTCCAGTCTTGATATAACGAGAGCTTGGACTAGGGGCTGCATAGCCCTTACAAAATAACATTTTAACAATACAGTCTGCTTGCTCTGCTGTGTTTTACAGTTTAGCAGTGATAATGGGTGAGTGAGTCAGAGTGTGTCATCATATGTAATTTGTGCCTACCCTGTAGAGTTGTACCCATCTACTGACCAGCTACAAACCTTATGACCTGTGTTTATGATCCATATTAGGTAAATGATCAGCTAATGCTTGGTATAATCCTGAAAGGACAAAAAAGTAAAAGCAGTCTTCACAAGAAATAAAGCTTAGAAGGTAGTGTATTGCTAGGTGTCAAAAAAAGGACTTCTGATCAATAACAAGCAATTGTGCTGTCGTACAATTTCTAACTCTATGCCCTGGCCGATTACAACGCCCACTAATAATGGGGCCTAACCATCTAGAATGGCTTCCTACAGTCTGAGACTGAACTTTGCATCAATTGGTTAAGCTGTTCTTGTTGGGCCCTTATCATTTTTTCAGCTCGGCTAGCTCTAAGACATCAGCATCAGATGCCCTCAGTCAGCAAAGGTCAGATTTTCCTGAGGTTGTAGAGGATGTAACTGTATGAGAGGTTGTTACGATTTGTGAGGTGGAATTCAGTTGATGATCCGAGTTGTACAGTAAAATGGGTTCTTTCTGAAATTCAGGAGTTCAGTCTTAGCAAGGTTTAGCCAAAGATGCTTTTCCTTCCTCCAGGCAGAGATGTCTCACTGGCAAGCAGAGATCCGAATGGAGATGGTGGGGTCATTGGGCTGGAATGAAGGGTAGAGTTGTGTGTCAACTGTGTAGCAGTGGTATGAGAAGCCATGTATCTTAATGATTGAATTTTAAGAGAAGTTGTGTATATCAAGAACAGAAGAGAAGCAAGGACTAATCCCTGGGGAACCTCAATAGTCAGCTGATGTAGCATATATGTCTGTCCTCTCCGGTATACCTTGAAGGATCTGCCTGTGAGGTAGAAGTTGAATCATTTGGTAACAGTTCCAGTTATGCCCAGGTTGGAGAGGTCGGACAGCAGAATCTCGTGGTTCACTGCATCAAATTCTGTAGAGAGGTCTAGAAGAAAGGCTGTCTTCATGAAATGTCCTTTTTTTGAAACCAAAATGTTGACTGTCAGCATTTATAAAGGCCTAGATCGTTAACCACACTGATTTAGCAAACCAAAAGAGTGAATATATGTGACATTAACAGTAAATTATGATTATGGCCACTCTGCTCTGTTTTCAAAATGACATGTCAGGTTATGATTGCTCAGGTTAAAGGACACTTTGCAGATGTGTCAGATGTGAGCAGATGGTGCATTTGCCCAAGAGAATCTACACTGTAGTTGATTTTTACCGTTTTCTAAGTTACATTGTGTATTTCCTTGAAATTCACATTGTGTTGCCTCCTTTGTAATTCTACCCTCCCAGCCAATAAAATCAGAAGATCAGCCATGTTTACAGTAGCGTGTGCTGGCTAATTTCAGTAATGTGGTTTTGTGCCCATTTCTTGGCATTTTAATGACTTTATGCCTTATGGCGTTATTTATGCCATCCTACTGAATAAGTGGTTGGAGGAAGTTGCACTGCGAGAGAAAGAGCTTTGAATGACACCACAATTTGGCATATAATATCTATTGGTTTAATTAAGTGAAAGCGATAGTGATATTATTGGTTTATTATTTTTGGAGTTACTTGCTAATGGATATTGGAAGCATGACAGAAGCACACGTAAAATACTACAAGTAAAATTGTTGAAATAACATAATTTGTAGATGCTTTACTAATGAGTTTACATTATTTCCCTCAGAAATCAATAAACATTATGGAATGGCTATAAAGTGCCAAAAAGATACTCCCATTAATTAAAGCACTTCTTAACTTATGAAGTGTATTAGTGGAGAGGTTCTTAAAGAGTTTTGCTTCTGGATACCAACATTGTCTAATATATTAGGCTAAACGGGTTTAGCATACACAATTACCTCAAAATGTCTTAAAATGAAACATTGAAAAGAATTCATAGTAGTTAATAAAAATGCTGACTAGATATGTCTGTGATTCCGTCTATATTCAATTCAATTTTCAATTCATTTTTTTTGTTTTTTATTGTATTGTTTCAAAGCAGCTTTACATATAATGAAAAATAAAACACAGAGAACATGTACAACACTTAAAACATACATGGTATTATTGCAAATTGTCATTGTTTATTAAAAGATGTATATTAATAAAACTAATTAGGGATACTAAGATTGTATTTGATTTACAAATAAAGAATTGACTGAACAGATAATAAATACAACACTTTTGTGCCATTTGAATAAATAGACATGCATTAGAACTCCATGTAAGTGTTTGAGGACTTTGGGTGATCCAGGTTATGGATGCAATCTTGTTAAATTGACATAAGGATGGTCAATTAGCTGATGCAGGAATGGGACTAGTGTCAGGTCGAACTGGAGCTGGGTCGGTCTGTTTCAGGGGTCATCCTGTCCCGTCTCCCCACCAGCTGGTCAGGATAAAGTCTGGGTCCTGCTGACTATAGAAACTTGGGAAAATGAAAGACAGACAGACTTAGTGTGGGGCTAGTACATCTGTTCTTATGAGAAGTGTCCCTGGTTTCGGTTTACCTAACAATCATTTAAGGGATTTGAGTAATAAATCCACAGGACTATGTGTAGGTTAGATTAAAGAGATGGGTATTTAATTAAGACTTAAACTGATATATTGTATCTGCCTCCCAGATGACACTGGGAAGACTATCCCAGAATAAGACTATCTCCAAGTATACTACCACTCGTGCTTGATTTTGAAATTCTGGGTATTATCAACTGGCTGGAATTTTTAGATCACAGTGAAGGACTGTAATAAGACAGGAGCTCAATCAGGTACTGAGGAGTTAAACCATTCAGTGTCCTGTAGGGTAATCATCAGAATTTTAAAGTTTATACGATGCTGGATAGACAGCTAAACCAGCTGTTTTTGTACAAAACCTGCAGGGCAGCCACCCAGTAAGACATTGCAATAATCAAGTCTTGATATAGTTAATTAACTTTTCAGTTTTTGACATATTGAGCATGTGTCGTAGTTTTGATATATTTTAAGATGAAAAACTGCAGTCTTACAAATATTGGAAATGTGTTTTTCAAAGGACAAATTGGCTTTATAGGGCATACAAAACTTCTGTTTTCTCTGAATTTAGTTATAGAAAGTTGGTAAATAGGTAAATTTATACATCTCATTGGGCCTCAAAGAAATTTACAGCTAAGTATCATCAGCATAGCAATGAAAACTAACTCTCTTATTAATTGCTCCCAGAGGTAGCATATACAGGGTGAAAAACAGAGGCCCATGCATTTAGACCATGCAAGTGTAGTTTCATTTATGCCAACATAATTTCCAAGCCTATTTAAAAGAATGCTGTGGTCAGTAGTGTCAAAGACTGCACTAAGGTCAAATAGCGCTAGAATAGAGATGCAACCATGGTCAGCCGACATGGTCATGTCACTCTTGATGAGAGCAGTCTCTGAATTATGACATGTCTTCTCGACTGCTCCCCTCCCAGTCCTTCTGCATTAGATGCACACACACCCTGTAGGTTTACCTCATCAATAAATAGCTAGGGCTTATTGTGCTGCTGGACAGGCCATCTCTGCACTGTATGGATTAGACATTCTTAAGGCTAAAGCATAAAAAGATGGCAGAGGGTAGAAGCATCCTTTTGACCTTGGTGCAAGGCGAGTATACATCTGTCCTGCAAATGAAGGTCAGTGAGGTTTGAATTAGGCCTCACTGACCTTCACTGACTTGAGGCCCTGCACAAGCTTACTTTAAGCTGTCCCTGTTACCTCAGGGACCACCTAATGACTGGCTAGTTTTAGCACACTCTCAAGATTTATTAAGTACACACATTGATCTGGTGCTTGAGCACCTTAGCTGGTTAAGGCTTCAGGTCAACTTGGAAAAGAACTCTCCCTGATGCAGAGCTTCTCCTTTCTTGGTATGGAGTTGATACGTCTCATGAGAGACTGCACTCAGTCAAAATTAAAATAGCATTAGAAAATAGAAAATAGCATTCTCAGCGGCAGTAATACAGCTCAGGATAATATATAAAATACATGCATCAGCACTGACTGCAATGGCAATGGTGCCACATCACACATCACATGGCCATCACACAGATCTGTCTTTCAACAGACCTTGCAGTTCTTTGAGCAGGTGTTTCCTTAAAACAAGTGTCAAGATATGTTGTTGTCACAGCAATGGGAACACAGTCTCAGGACCCTGGACAGAGCCTTAACATACTGGCATACAGGTGGCCCTGAGGTCTACACAGGTAAGCATTTCTCCCATGGAGCCTGATTGCACAGACAGTGCAAAATCAGAGAGGACAACAAGCAAGTCTTTCTGGTTGCACCCTACTGACAAATCCAGGCTTGGCTCTCATGCTCCTTGCAGTAATTTTTCCTGAATCTGAAGAAGGTCTTCTTTCTAAGAGTCAGGATCATCTGGCTCCTGAACATAACATGAAAGACCTTAGTGGTCTTTGGGTGCCATTTCCTTGGCATATTGAGCATGCCCTGCCCCATAGGAATTAAAGCACACTTCACCAGAAGTGTGCTCATCCTTGAGGAGATAATGTGAGCTTTCTGTTCATGAGAGTTTCACATTTTCCATAAACTTTATGCCAGTGTTAGTGTTTACACTTCATAAACTAAAAACTCATGGCTGCATCAGCACACATTGCACTTTTCAGAATGTGGATCTTCAAAGAGACAAAATAGAGCATTTGGTACAGACTGAGAAAAGCAATAGTACAATGTATCATTTTGAAAAACAGTGTTTTGGTTTGTTTGTTTTTGTCTTATCAAGCATGAAAACTATTCCTAGTATACCCCAAAAGCAAAATCAAGACTTTAAAATATGGACATTAAAATATGGTTATATGGTTGTATTGGCATGCTAATCCACATTAAATCAATCATTAAATCAGTTTTACTGACACTTAATACTGACTTATCACAACTGTGATAAAATAGTCTTCATACAACCTAGGATGTAGCATTTGCATATTTTGTATTATATTGTTAAAACCAGCATACACCTAAGCAAATAATATTCATCAATAAAATCAATAATAAAATCATTGACCCCCACATCATGTAATTTTAAACCAATATGAATTTATTTCATCTCTGGAGCAAATAAAAAAATATATATATATACATATAATGAATATAATATATATATATATATATATATATATATATATATATATATATATATATATATATATATATATATATATATATATATATATATATATATATATATATATATATATATATATATATATATATATATATATACATACATACAATGATTATAATCAAAATCCTGTGACATTGTACTTTAATTGCTGGTTTGTTTTGAAAAATACACTTTCAGGGTTGTCTCCTGCCTTTATGCAATATTTCTCTACCATCTTCTGAACCAAACCTTTGCCCTTGTTCTATATGACAGGTGGTGGAAGATAAAAGAAAATACAGCTTTTCCATGTAATATTCAGGTTTCTCTTAAAAACAGCACTTAGGTTTTATATTAACCCATTTTTCATTTTTCTGCAAAAACACTTGAATATGAGGGAAAAACATGAGGGAAAAATATGAAATATGAAAGCTTTCTAATTCAATAACTAGTAGCTTTCAGATGATTTAGCCACAATAACCCTTACTTTTCTCGCTGACTCAGAGAGTAAACACCCTAGGAAATGGGAAATTAGGAAATGGCCTGTTTTTGACCTTGCTTTTTAAAAAGTACAGTCCTTAAGATCTCAAACCTGGCAAAAACTATCACCATTTCTCTGCTGATAAATGTCATAAGATGAGACCCCCAGGTGGGGCGTCCAGCAGGAAAAGCGGTTTTAACCAATGGTTTGGTCCATTTGTTATGACAGCCTGTGGGATCATGGAGTCTATTGACTAGCGTGCCAAGTTACTCAGACAGGGCCTGTTAGTTGAATACACTGTTATTGTGACCTCTAACATGCATGTTTGCGCAGCTGTTGCCACTTTTGCATCCTGCTGCATTAGGTGTTCCAAGACAACCACTTGGATTGAGTTAGACTTCTACAGTTCTTCTGTTGTTGATGTTTTTCTTGCCATTTTTAAAGTACTAAACAACAGTTTGGTCATTTAAATGTAACAAATTCAATGTAAGGCCCCATGCCATCACAATTTGTCTTATCAGACTGTGATAAATCAGCTTTTTTCCCATTCTGACACTCCATTGACCTAAAGCCAATTCTTGAACAGTATATATACTGCTCTGTGCACTGCACCTCCAGCACCATTCAGTTGCCAAACCTGTCCATTACTCTAGGCTGGGGCTGGTCATAATGTAATGGCTCATCAGTAATGGCTCATCAAGCTAAGTTGGTTTTAGACTGTTCTGAGAATGTTTATCTGCATCTTGAATATTCTTCAGTATGGATTTACTCTTGAGTAAACCTGCTGTTGTTTACACTTATCCTTCTGTGTTCATTTGCGTATGCTGACATATGTACTTTAAGGAAGTAATTTTACCCTCTAAGACCATGTGATCCTTTTTAAGTTATTACTTAAATTTAAGTTACTACTTACATTGCTTATTTATATATGTCCATTTACATTTACTATGTATATAAACTCATATATTTACATGATACCTGTCATCTATGATGGTAATTGACTAAGTGTCACATAGTCTCAACATACTGTTTAACTAGGCTGTCTGGATGAATTCCTTTTCATAAACCACCAAGATTGTTATAGCCTTCACATGCAATATCAGGTATTTCTGATAGATAGCCACTAAATGGTTCAAATATGTTAAAATCAGTTCGGTCAACTTTAGATACATAATCTTAATATCCATAATTAGTTTTACTAATATACATCTTGCATAATACCATGTATTCTGTGTTGTAAATGTTTTTTTTATTCCTTTCCTGTTTCTTGTGTTTATATTTTCATTATATGTAAAGCGGCTTTAAAACAAAGCACTATATAAATTGAATTTCAAGTTAGTTTCTTTTTATCAATGTCACATAAAATGACAGTACAGAAAAAATTTTTTGGTTCTTGTGACTTTTTGGTACTGATATGAAGTTATTAATTAACATTTAGAAAATTGATTTTTGAAATTTGTAAATTTGAGAGAGACGTGATTCATCTGTTAGTCGAAGACTATCGCAATTGAGCTCCTGACAATGGCGTACTGTATATCTACAATATATATACTGTATATCTTGCAATCATTTTACGGGAGTAAAAGTAGTTGGCACTTTAGGCGAGGCAGTTCAGTAGATCAGCATAAGATGAGGTATTAATTTGGGACTCATGTAGAATGTTCTAAAATGGCAGATGAGAAAATACACTTTGTATGTAATGGTGTGGCACCAAGGGTCACTGAAATTTAATGGTCCTCTGTTTCAAGGAGCTGGACCTTGTTTAAAGCACTTACACCCTCTCCTATACTTTCCCATGAGTACTAAACCTTGGATCAGGTTTATTTTATCTTCTGTCTTGTAGGATCTTGCTTGTGCAATGTGAGTTTAAATCTATGAACAAAGTCAGGGTCAATGGACTCTAGAGTCAGACTTTGTACAGATGGGAACTGTTTCATCAAAGCATTTAAGGCATATGAGCCATGCTTGAAAAAAAAAATAAAGGAATAATTTTTTAAAGGACTTCCTCCTTTCTACATTTCTACTTTTCAATTTCCATTTAAAGCAAATTCTGTTGTTGGGTTTCTCAAGGGTGTCCTATAGTAATATGTTCTGTTTGTAAAAGAATATAGTAATTAAAAGAATATAGGGATTCACAAACCTAAAACATTGCTCAAATTATGATCTGTTAGCAGTGCTAAATTTGAGATTGAGACCCCAAATTAGCAAAGCATCACACATATAACATTTAATTTCATACATTAGATTGCTGTACATAAAATGAAGCATTTATAAAACAACAGCAGAGCCAGGAGGTGTCTATACATCATCTGTACTTGTCCCTTAATGAGCATTATGTTATACCTAATGTGTAGACCATTTGGCTCAGAAGAGAAGATTCATAGGTAGCCAGTTGTTGATGTTTGTGGTTGATTAAATTTTAGGCTGTAAGTAACTGTGTCTAAAGGATTTGTTTAATGCAGCCTGGGCAAGAGCGTAACTGTGGCACAGATGTTTGCCCAGAAAACATCTGGGCAATATTTTAGATGGCCTGAAAATAATAGGCAAAATATAACTAATCGTCACATTTATAGGAAATAAAAGGCTACAAATCATCCTCCATAGAATCAATGCTTAATTACTGTAAGATTAGCATAATCATGCATGTTAATAGCATCACACATTACTCTATACATCATTCTGACTCAGTGCTTTGGGCTCTTTTTTGTTCCCTAAAATCTTCTTAAAGTAGTTTATAGTGCCATGTTAAAGAAGATGAAAAAAACTCCAAAAATGTGTCCAAAAAATACTCATCTAATCAACAGGAGATGTTTTAAAACTTGTCACATGATAAATATGCCTGTAAATGGCAATGACAGCCATTACACACCACTAAAACAACAAAACATTTTCCTGTATTATTGTGTTCATGTGGTCTGCACAAAATTATTAATACGTTAAGTGTAAAAGTTGCTAGGTCAGAAACGGAAAGAAATTAACTGAATCTGTTCCTGATGTTAGTGGATGAATGTGATCTTAACCCAGGACTAGTTTTCTAAACAATGTTTGAGTTACTGTTCCTATTACCCAACATCTGTGATTTCATGTATCCATTCTGACAGGAATAGATCATTGTGGTTAATGCATACAAATATTTACATTTATGCATTCTGGCAGACACTTTTATCCAAAGCAACTTACAGTACATTTAAGCTATAAATTTTAGTATTTTGTGTGCTCCCCTGGGAATCGAACCAACAACCTTTGCACTGCTAATGCAATGCTCTGAGCTACAACTGAGCTACAGGAACAGCAATAATACATACAAATACATAGAATAATACATTTAAGTACATTTAAATATACATTTCTTTTGCATATATACAATATGTATGTATGTATATACAATATGTATAATATGTATATATATGCAGTCACCCACAATTTAAAATGCTGTCATTATTTACTCACCCTCATGTTGCTCCAGACCTGTCCAGTTGACCGTAACCACTGACTTGCATGGTATGGAGAAAAACTACAGCATTTGTCTGATTTGCATGAAACTTGGTATGTAGCATCTACAGATTGCATTACAGATTCCATTACTATGGAATTTGTGTTGATTGTCAAATCAACAAATTTTAAACATCTAAGACAATCTAAGATAAAGTTATACAAACGCTATACAAGAACTATACAGAATTACACCAAATAAATTAAAGATTGCACAGTTTCCTTTATTGCACTAAGAAGGGTGAGCAGTCCATGGGCTGGGTGAGTGGAATCACTGATTATTTTGTTGGCTCTGCTAAGGAAATGTGACAGATGTAGTTCCTGTATAGACGAAAGTGAGGTCCTGATGATTTTTTTTGCTGTCCTTACCACTCTCTGAGGCTGTCTGTGGCTGTGCAGCTGTTATATCAGACTGAGATGCTGCTGGTCAGAATGCTCTCTATTGTACCTCTGTAGAAAGTTGTGAGGGAGGGGGAAGGAGGGGGAAGGTTTGCTGTCCTCATCCTTCTTAGGAAGTGCAAGCACTGCTGAGCCTTCTTGACCAGGAAGGTGGTATTAGTGTTCCTAATTAACTAATGGTACTAGTGGTACTGGTTATCTTCCTCTTTGTGGGCCAATTCATCATCATCGCTGATGAGGCCCACCACTATTGCGTCATCTGCAAACTTAACAATGTGGTTCAAGTTGTATCTGGCACAATACTTGTGGGTCAACAGGGTGAAGGTTTTGTTCCCAACCCATACTGTCTGGTGTCTTTCAGTGAGAAAGTCCTTTCAGTGGCTTGCTCCTAGTTAGCAGTGGCCTGTATGCTGAAATCAGAGAGATGAGTGGGGGCTGCCTTGAATGCCTGTTTGATGTTTGTGTCAACCTGGTCTAACATGTTTTCTCCCCTGGCTGCAAAATCCACATGTTGATAATAATGTGATAGGACCATCCCCAGGCTAGTCTAATTAAGGTCTCAAGTGATGATAACACAGTCCGGATTAATGCTTAGCTAAATTAAGCTAAATAGGACAGTGCGTCTTTTGTGTTCACGCTAGGCGGAATGTATACGCATTGATACTGATAGCTGTTATTTTTCTTGGCAAGTAGTATGGTCAGCAATTAAGTGTCAGAAACTCTATATCTTATTGTCACATCACCTCAACACGTATAGAGGTGAGTGAAAATCTTGTGTGTGGCTCCAGACAGTGCAATTCAGTATGTAAAACAGACATGTTACAGTAACTGTTACATTTATATTTTTTGTATGTAGTATATGCAATGACAGTATGTAGTATATACAATGACAAAATGGAGAGAATATACAAAATTACAAATTTACAATATACAATATACATTATATGCACGTGGATATGTTGTAGTGTACTGAAAATATGTACAAATATACATATGTAACAATTTACATTTGTGCACACAATATGTGCATTTACATATACAGTCATTAGAAAAAATTGGGACACCCTATGAAAGCCTGTGTATTTTTGTAACATTTTTGCAACATTTTGGATATATGGATATTTAATCTCAATTTTAACAATACAGAGATTAAAGTAATATATCTAAGCAATTAAAACTGAAAAGGGGATTTTCTGTAAAATGTAATTTCACAAAATGCAAATTTTATGAATTTTTTTTATCAATTTTAACTAACTGAGGCAAAAGTTAGGACACCCTCAAATGTATTCCCTTTTAAAATGGCTCAGATCACACACAGGTGTATCACACCAGGTGCACATAATTAGTAGATCGTTACTCAGCATTTTGAATGAGGCTTGCCCTATGCCCCTTGCATGGGAGGTGTGCAAGGAGGAAACCTTTGCTCTCTGAGAGAAACATCAAGGCCAGACTGACATTTGCCAGAGAGAACCAATGTTCTTTGGACAGATGAGTCCAAAATTAAATTATTTGGAGACCAAAGCAGAGGACATGTTTGGTGTAAACCAAAGACAGCATTCCAGGAAAAGAACATCATACCAACTGTGAAGCATGGAGGTATAAGTGTCATGGTCTGGGGCTTCTTTGCTGCAGCAGGACCTGGTCAGCTCACCATCACAGAATCCACCATGAATTCTACTGTGTATCAGAAGGTGCTTGAAGAACATGTGAGACCATCTGTTAGAAAATTAAAGCTGAAGCAGAACTGGACCATGCAACATGACAATGACCCAAAACATACTATTAAATAAACCAAAGACTGGCTGAAAAGGCAGAAATGGAATGTCCTGGAATGGCCGAGTCAAAGTCCAGATCTGAATCCCATTGAGATGCTGTGGGGTGACTTGAAAAGGGCTGTACATGCAAGAAACCCCTCAAACATCTCACAGCTGAAAAAATTCTGCATTGAGGAGTGGGGAAAATTTCCTCAGAACAATGTCAGAGACTGGTAGATGGCTACAAGAAGAGTCTCACTGCAGTTATTTTAGCCAAAGGAGGTAACACTAGCTATTAGGGGCTAGGGTGTCCTATCTTTTTCAGTTAAAAAAAAAACTCCTCAGTTAAAATAGGCATTTTTGTAGAATTACATTTACAGAAGATCTTGAAGACTTTTCTTCAGTTTGAATTGTTTAGTTACACTACGTTAATCTCTCTGTATTGTTAAAGAGACTAAATAACCATATATTAAAAAATACATACATACATACATACATACATACATACACAGTGAATATATCATGTAAAGTGTGCATACAAGACCAGTGAACAGGAACTCATAATAAAACCTTGCTATGTGATGTGTAAAGTGCAGTGTATGGAGAAGGGTGAGGGTGGATTGAGATTATGTCAGTTCCCCTTAAGTAATCGGACAGCTTGAGGAAAGAAGCTATCCCTTGGTCGGCTAGTGCGGGTCTAGGCTTACCTCCTGTGATGTGGTGGGCAGTTTGCACCACCCTCTGCAGGGCCTTGCGGTGGAGGGCAGTGGTGTCCTGTACCAGGCCGTGTTGCAACCAGTCAGAATGCTCTCCACAGTGCAGGTGTAGAATGATCTGAGTATGTTGCAGTTCATACCGAACTTCCTCAGATGCCTGAGGTAGAAGAGGCGCTGGTGAGCCTTCTTCACCACTGCATCTGCATGAGCGTACCATGTGAGGTCCTCAGTGATATGAACACTGAAGAACTTGAAGCTGTTGACCCGCTCCACTGATGACCCATTGATGGTGATGGGGGTGTGTTCTCTTTCCTGTCTCCTGAAGTCCACAACAATCTCTTTGGTCTTGTCGTTGTTGAGTGAGAGGTGGTTCTCCTGACACCAGTGTCAGAGTGCGCACCTCTTCTCTGTAGGCCGTCCCCAAGACACTCCCCCTCCCCAAGATTTACAGCTAAGAGCATAGTTCCTGTCCGCACAAAATGTTGTTATCCCGTCCACCCAAATGGCACTATTGAGAACAATGGGATTTAGCCACATCTCAGTGATGACAGCACAGCAGTCTCTTACATTGCATTGAGTGGTTAGATCCAGTCTTAAAATTGATTAATTGTTTATCAGAGGTCAGACATTAGTCAGCAAAATAGATAAAACACAGGTTTTGTATTGACTTGAAACATTGTAAATGTCATTGTCACAACATATTGTTTTGACTGACTCAAAACAATTAAAAAATTGGTGACAGTTCCGAAGTAAATTCGAATTGATTTATATTGTGCTTTTTTACAATGTTGCATTGTTTCAAAGCAGCTTTACATATAGTGAAAAGAAAAACAGAAAACAGGAAAATTATGAAAAATGTTTAACACATTGAATACATGGCATTATTACAGAATATTACAGAATACATGGTATTATTGCAAATTTTAATGTTTATTATATTAGTAAAACTAATTAGGGATAATAAGATTGTAATCTGTTTATGAATATAAAGTTGATGATTACTACTGATGATAACTACAACACATTAAAACCATTTGAAGAAATAGACATGCATTAGAAATACATGTCATTAATGCAAAGGCTCATATCTATCTCAGTGGTTTATTAAAAGGCAATGTATACAGGAAGCCTACTAAAATAGAATATACTTTTTATGAGAATATGCAACATTTAGTCAATTAACATGACAGATTACAGGTATCATATTAACCAAAATATGCCGTTTCAGCTTACATGGAGATGGCATTTAGAAAGCATGTAAAATTGTATAGAACAGGACTCTAAGGGATTTACAATACCATAAAATATTTGAACATAGAAGAAAAAGAAATAGCGAAATAGTAGAGTCTTTAAGATTAGTTAGGTCCTTATATTAAAAGCAATATTAACAATTTACAAAACCCTAAGCCAAGCTAAATACTATTGATCAAAAGTTAAAAATCAATTTATTTCGTTATAATGGGTTTTACTTATGTTTAACTGCTTTTCTGTTTTTCTTGACCTCATGATCAGAGATGTCCACAAATATTTCCCTTTGATATTTGAAATATTTTGCTGTTGATAGCCTTGACCCTGTAATTGCTACTTGTAGCTATTTGTTAGTGTTTTTAATTAGGAGTCAAGGCTATCACCACCAAACACCATTATTGCATCTGTTAGTCTTTTCTTCTTTATGGGCATGGGAGTCTATGGCAAACCCAAACCATAGTACTTAGTGAAGTTATGAAACTTGGCAGACAGAGGGCAGTCTGAACTTTCCGGAGAGATGACAGTCTGAACTGTTTCCATAGCAAATCTGGCTTCTCTGCTTCAAACCTGCTAGCACCACCAACAGTTCAAAGTATCGCTCATGTATATGGTCATAACTTTTGACTCATAAGTTCTGGAAATAAATTCCTCCTCTGATTTTTCCTTAAATTCCTTTACTCATTCCAATTCAAATGAATGTCATTTTACATTATACAAATTCTCCTGCAATTTTGAATTTTCCCAAAAAAACTTTTTCCTAACTCCTCCTCACAAAAACTTGCAACTTTCACTTGGTACATGTCATCAAAGGCATGACCGGAGGGTGCATGTACAGTTTCATCACAGTTTCGCTACCTACTGGCCCAGATATATTAAAAATGGCTATTTTTGCTTTTAACTTTTGTAAACTTTGTTCAGAAATCATGAGTGTGGTCTCTTTAGATTACTTGAGGCATGCTGAGTCAAACAACATCTGACGTTCCATGGTGGGCCATATTTGGTGGCAGCCATTTTGAATTGTCTTAAAATGCAATATCTTACAAACGTGATGTGTATCTTGATGAGACATACCAAGTTTCATAATCCTCATTGTCTGAGGGTATCTACAAAGTTTAGAGCCAGTGCTCCTTAGTAGTCAGAAGTTATAACAATTTCTTTAACTTTTAATAATTTGGCTTATTGTCATTTGACATTTTTTTTAGATTTAGATTTTCCTGTCCAACATTTACATTATATTGAAAACTTCATAGATTGTATGTCCAATTTGGAAAAAAAAAATACATCATCTAGGGACACTCCTGACAAAACATAATTAAAATCTTTTTGACAATCAAATGGTTCTTGAGTAACACATCAAGATATTACATGGCAAGATATCCAAAGGGATCTAAGGCTGTATCTCAACAATGCGCTGCCGTATTAACATGACACTTTGCATGTGTCAATATGACCACATCCTGATTCAGGCCCCCTTCACTTTTTAACATTTTGTTAAGCTGCATCCTGATACTACAATCATTTAAATATATATATATATATATATATATATATATATATATATATATATATATATATATATATATATATATTTCTCTTTAATCTACACCCAGTACCCCATAATGAAAAAGTGAAAACAGAATTTTAGAAATGTCTGTAAATTTATTGAAAAAAAAAATTGTGTCAAAATGAAAAAGTATTCAGACCCTTTACTCAGTACTTAGTTCAAGCACCTTTGTAAGCAATTACAGCCTCGAGTCTTTTTGGGTATGACACAACAAGCTTTGCACACCTGGATTGGAGGATTTTCTGTCATGCTTCTTTGCAAATCCTCTCAAGCTCGGTCAGGTGGGATAGGGACCGTCTGTGGCCAGCCATTTTCAGGTCTCTACAGAGATGTTTGAAAGGATTCAAGTCAGGGCTCTTGCTGGGCCACTCGGGCCATGTGTTGTCTTGTCTGTGTGATTAGGGTCATCGTCATGTTGGAAAGTGAACCTTCACCCAAGAGTAAGGTCCTGAGCACTGTGAAACAGGTTTTCATTAAGGGTATGTCTGTTGTTACCGTCATTCAGCTTTCACTCAACCCTGCCCAGTCTCCCAGTCCCTGCTGCTTATAAACACCCACACAGCATGATTCTGCCACCCACATGTTTTACTGTTGGCATGGTATTGGACAGGTGATGAGCGGTGCCTGGTTTCCTCCAGGCATAATGTTTAGAACTGAGGCCAAACTGTTCAATCTTGGTTTCATTAGACCAGATAATCTTGAGAGTTAAGTCTGAGAGTTCTTTAGGCGCTTCATTGCAGACTTCAAGTGGACTTTCATGCATTTTGCACTGAGCCACTTTGCGATAAAGCCCAGATCAGTGGAGGGCTGCAATGATGGTTGTCTTTCTGGAACTTTGTCCCATTTCCACACATGATCTCTGGAGCTCAGAGGCCCTTCTCCCCTGATTGCTCAGTTTGGAAAGAGTCCTGGTTGTGCCAAACTTCTTCCATTTTAGAACTATGGAGGCCACTGTGCTCTTGGGAACCTTTGGTGCAGCATTTTTTTTTCACTTTTCTTTAGCTTTGTGCCTGCCTGTGTTGGCACTTTCTTTGACCTGGCTTGGTTTTTACCCTGATATGCATGCCAGCTGTAAGGCCTTAGAGAGGTGTATGCCTTTTAATCATCAATAAATTTAATTTACCAAAGGTTGACTCCAATCAAGGTGTAGAAACATCTCAGTAATGACCAAGAGAAATGGGAGGCACCTGAGCTAAATTTCAAGTGTCATTGCAAAGGGTCTGAATAGTTATGCTGATGTGATATTTCAGTTTTTTTTCTTTTTAAATAAATTAACAAACATATCTAAAATTCTGTTTTCACTTGGTCGTTATGGGGTACTGGTTAACTGGTTAATTAATGAGAAAAAATGAATATAACTATTGCAGTAAGTAAAGGGGGTCTGAATACTTTGGAAATGCATTGTAATTAATTTCATATTGTTACAAATGGTTTTTATTTTTATTAAGCCCTATTTTTCTGAACTCATCATCAGTGATGTCCACAAATATTTCCCTTTGTGTCCTTAATGGTCTTGACCTTGTAATGCTGTTTGCAGCTATATTTATTATTCTTCTTCTGCTATGGAGGTTATGAAATTTGGCACACAGATACAGGACAGTCTGAAGTGTTCACATAGCAAATTTGGGTTCTCTACCTCAAACCATTTAGTGCCACCAACGGTTCAAAATTTTAACTCATGTTTTTGCTTATAACATTTGACTTATAAGTTCTAGAAACACAAATTTCCTTCTAATTCAATGGCTCATGTTAATTCCAGCACACCCTATGATGTAATTTTCCATCATGATAATGTTCCATAATTTTGAATTTTCGATAAGAAAAATTCTACAGCATTTGTCTGATTTGCACAACATTTATAACATAGCATCTAGAGACACAGATGACAAAAAAATGGAATTCATGTCAATACCCCGTACTGTTCTCGTATACCGCTTCTACAAGTTTTTTTTCAAGCACCAAAACAGATATGAGGCAATCCTTTGGTGTATTGACAAGAAACTTGGTAAGTGTCATCACAGGTAAGACATGAGGTCACATGCACAGTTTCCTCACAGTGCCACCTGTTGGTCTAGAGATAATGTAAATTTTTTTTGCTTATAACTTTTGAAAATTTTGGTCTAATCATGAGATTATGAGAGTAGTCTCTTTAGATTCCTTGAGGCATGTCAACTCAAATTATATATGATGTTCCATGAGCGGTCAATTTGGGCATTGGCAATTTTGAATTTTGTTGTAAAATGCAGTATTTGACAAACACAATTGCATATCATTATAAAACTTGGTATGGCTAATCATCACCATAGTCTGGGGTAACCTGCAAAGTTTGGGGCCGGCACTACAGAGTGCTCAAAAGATGTAACAAAATTTATGAAAATGCTCAACATATGATTGATGTGTGGTCATGCAACTTCTTTTGATTCTTTGGCTCATGGCAAGTACTACGATACCAAATAAGTAAACGCTTTTTTCTGTCAGCCATTTTGAATTATACTGAAGACCTGCTATTTTAAACTCCGCCTTCAGCATTTGTCCAACTTGCATGAAACTCTGAATTTGTGATGATTGTTCAAATCATTCTCTTATACCATGTCAATGAATTTGATGGTAAGCATGTAAAATGGACTTTGGGCTGTATCTTTGCAAAAAACTTTTGTGTAGTGAACTTACACTTTGTATCATTGTCATGACCATCTTGACCATCTCATAACAATTTGATGACAAAAGTTATAATTTTTTTATTGTGTTGTAATGGGTTTTACTTATGTTTACTTTAACTGCTTTTCTTGATTTCATTATTAGTGATGTCCACAAATATTTCCCTTGATGTCATTGATGGGCTTTGTAATTACTGCTTGCAGCTATATTTAGGAGTCCAAGCACAAACTGCTGGAAGCCTTGACAAATATGTCACTTCATTTCTTTATTATTATTATTATTATTATAGGTTATCCATTAGTTTTCTTCTTCTTCCACTCTTAAATTTGGCAGACATAGAAGACAGTCTGAAATGTCAGTTGACCAAATTTGGTGTCTCTACCTCAAACCCTCATTTAACTGTCAAAATTTCACTCGTTTATACATTTACATTTATGCATTTGGCAGATACTTTTATCCAAAGCGACTTACAGTGCATTCAAGCTATAAATTTTTGTCACTACATGTGCTCCCTGGGAATCGAACCCACAACCTCTTGCGCTGCTAATGCAATGCTCTACCACTGAGCTACAGGAAAACACACTTTTTCCTTTTATACTCATAACATGATTAGTAAGCCCTAGAAACAAAATCCTTTGTTTCTAGGGCCTTTGTTTGAACTCCTCCTAGGACGTTTATCCAATTTGCATGAAATTTGGAACATAGCATTTAGAGACACCAATGATAAAAAGTTATTAAAAGTTTTTTGATACACCTAACTTGCTTCAAAGAATTTTATGACAGGCATGTCGAAATGGATTTGAGACTGTATCACAAAATTTTTGTGTATCGACATGAAACTTCTCAGGGAACCAGGGTTACATACGTACATACATACATACATACGTGAAGGTCCTAGTTCGCGCATCTGAGCGCACCTCAGCCTGGCACCGTGCTGAGATGTACAGCACAGAAACACATTGAGGCGTTTGAAACAGGACTCGAACGCTGGACTCTTATGCGCAGGGCACGTGGCTTCCTACACGGCGGCCACTGTGCTAGCACCACAGGAGCGGGGGACTCTTTATAGTAAGGGTACCATTGTTGGAGGGCAGCTGGGGGCTTCAGCTGCCCAAGCATCATCCTATTGACCAAGCTCTAAAGAGGCAAAGACTTCCTGCAGTTAAGGCACCACCTACACGCAGCCCTGCTGTCAGGTACACCCTTGCACCAAAGCAGCGGTAAACAGCCATCACTGCCTGCAGTATCTGACCTTGATGGGGCTCTGGGGGAGCAGGAGAGATCTATGCTCAACCCACACCTCAGGAAGGCAAAGCTCTCGTGGGGGTGGAGGACCTCCAATAGTGGAACTCCAACACTACTCGGAAGACATCAGTCAGACAGGAGCCAGCTGATCGCTAGTTGCAACTGTCCAACACACTACTTCCTTTGTCGGCCAGAAGGTGGAAGGCTGAGGACCCTGTTTCATCACAGCGCCATCTACTGGTCCAGAGATATGAAAAAAATATATTTTTGTTCATATCTTTTGAAAACTTTGGCCTAAAATCATTGTGGTCTCTTTAAAGACATGCCAAATCAAATAATATCCAGTGTTCCTTGGTCGGCCATCATGGGCATCGACTACTGTCAATCAAACCAGTCTTTAAATATTTAAATATTTAATATTTATAAAATGTATAAAAAAACAGAAAAAGTAATTTATTTTATATTTTGTTAAGGAAATAAACAATTAGTTTATTTGTTTTCCATTTTATGATTTTGAAAAAGAATATGAAATGAACGGAAGATACACATATTTATGAAACATGTAGAGCTCGAATTTTTATTGTTTATTATAAGATGTGCATTAGTAAAACTAATTAGGGATATTAAGATTGTAATTGATTTATGAATAGGAGTTAACTAGCCCCCTCTCTCTGTATCGTGGTGGTGAAAAACATAGTAGACTGTCATCACTAAACCATTGTATGTGGCGTTTGCAGAATAATATTGAATAATATAGATGAATAATATAGAGATGGCTGGGGTGTTCTGCTCCTCTGTCTAGAAATCTGGAGCGTAGTCTTGCTATTAATTCTACTAATACTTGACTAACTGGGAGCCCAGGTCAGGAAGCAGACAGACTGGCTTAACCAACTCACACATTACAGAAAACACAATCTACAACACATGGAATCATCTAAATATTATGTATAGAGAACTGGTAAAAAAAAAAAACTGTAAACAATTCAATGGCAGTTTAATTAATATTAAACTAATAAAAAGATGCTTAATACAGACAAACAATTGATAAGGCTTGGTTTGCTAAATATTCTCTCTCTCTCTCTCTACAAAAGCACTTTTTGTTAATGACATGATCGCAGATCATAACCTAGATGTTCTCTGTTTGACAAAAACATTGCTAAAATGAGATGATTACATCATATTAAATGAGTCTATCCCCCAAAATTATTGTTATAAGCATGAGCTTTGTCCTCCCCAAAAGGGGGAGGTGTTGTTGAACTTTATATGCATATTTTAAGTTACCCAGAGTTAAACGGTTCTCAATATAACTTTATCTGATGTAAATGATAAATTGAGTTGTCATTTCTACTGGCTACAGTATATAGGCCACCAGGGTACCACACAGACTTTTTTATCAGTAGTATTGGCCACAGACCAAGTCTTAATTGTTAGTGATTTTAATATCCATATGGTTAATGAAAAGTTGTGAAATAATTAAAAATGTCAAAGACATTTTAAACTTTATTGGAGTTTCACAACGTGTCAGGATGCACTCATTTTTGTAATCATATTTCTGATTTAAAACTGTCCTGTGGTGTAAATGTTTATGACATTAATATTCTTTAGCAGAACAAAGACATTTCACATCGTTATCCGGTGTCCTGTTTAATACATATACCTATGGTTGTAAAATCAGTTCCTTGCTTCGAATACAATAGAATGATAACTTCTGCCACTAAAGAGCATACTCACATCCTAAAAAAGCAGTTCGGAAAATGGAGTGTATCTGGAAGCAAACAAAACTAGAGAGATTCCAAACAGCATGGAAGGAAAGTGTTTCAAATTATAGAAAGGCCTTAAAAAGCTCCAGATCTGCCAACTTTTTAAATCTTTTAGAAGAAAATAAACACAACCCCAGATATTTATTTGATACAGTGGCCAAATTAACCAAAAATAAAGCGTCAACTGCTTGTGATAAATATCATAGCGATGATGATTTTATGAATTTCTTTAATAACAAAATAGATACTGTCAAAGAAAAAAATCGTAAACATGCAAATGCCTGCAACACAATCAAATCAGATAACACATCTTAATTTGCCCATGGAATAGCTCCTGTTATTTGTTACTATAGACAAGTATAAACTGTCAAAAATAATTCATCTAAACCAATAACATATGCTCAATCCTATACTTAGTGAGTTGCTGAAAGAGATGCTTCCTGGAAATTATTGAAACACAACTTGATCCCAGGAAACTAGTAAATTACAGGCCCATCTCAAATTTACCTTTTATTTCAAAAATACTTGAAAAGATGGTGTCCTCACACATATGTTCTTTCCAGGAAAGAGACTTTATCTGTGAGAATTTCCAATTAGGACTTAGACTATATTATAGTAGAGAGACTGCTCTGATTAGAGTGACAAAGTATTTGCCATGTAACCATGATCAACTGATCATGGTTACATCTCTCTTCTAGTGCGAAGTGAACTGAGTGCAGCCTTTGACATGATTGTCCACAGCATTCTCTTGAATAGGTTTGAAAATTATGTGCAATAAATGGAACCACACTAACATGGTTTAAATCATACTTATCTGACCGATTCCAGTTTGTTGTTGTGAGTGACAAGGTGTCATATCAATCAGAAGTTCAGTATGGTGTGCCGCAGGGCCTCAATGCTTGGGCCTCTGCTTTTCACCCTGTATATGTTACCTCTGAGAGAAATTATTAAGAGACATTGAGTTCATTTTCATTGCTATGCTGACAATGCTCAGCTATATATTTCTTTGAGGCCTAACGAGATGCATAAATTTAACTAATAGAATGTATAGTCGATATCAACACTTGGATGACTAACAACATTCTATGACTAAATATAGACAAAACGTCTCTCGGTTATGTATGTAACTTCTGTTCCCTGTAAAGAAGGAGACACTGTGTCTGGTTTGACGCTTTGGGGAACGCCATCGGTGTGACCAGTGTCTGAATCTCATGTCTAATCACACTAATGTAATTGGTCCACAGCAGTGCCTGGTTCGCATCAGGTGCGCTTGCGAGTATATTAGGGCACCTGTAGAGCATGTCATCAACTTCTTTGTCTGAAGGAGACGTATACAGGCTCCCATTAGGCATGACAATGAGACGCAGTGTCTCGTTCCCTTCTCAGAGAACCAGAGTTACATACGTAGATGTTCCCTTTCGAGGGAACTCAACACTGCATCTGGTTTGATGCTATGGGGATCGCAATACCAACTGCGCCATGCCGAGGAGAATGTCCCTGTAACATTTACACTAGACACTTAGAGAGGAGTTCGTCCTGGGAATCAAACCCCGGTCTCCCATGCCAGTGCCTGCTCGTTAACCCTGCATGCCATTCATTGTTTTTTAGAGGGACGGCTTAGTGCAAGTGATAGCTTTGCCAGCCTGTCACCAAGGCAGTGGGGAACCCTCTGTATTGAGTGTGCCAAGCACTCAACCCCTGAGGACCAACATTTGAGGGAAGCTGGTAGATTAAGGCTTCAGCCACTCAAGCATCGTCCTATTGACCAAGCTCTAAGAAGAGTCAAGGACCCTCTTAGAGGGAGCAGAGTTCTACTCTACCTGCATCCTGCTGTAGGGAGGACAGATTACCTGCCATAGTCACCAGTAAGGGTACTACTCTGCAAGCAACCCAGAGGAGTCAAGTTCAGAGGTGAGCTTGTGAACGACTGGCCACAACCACCCAGAACTAACATCCTCTTTTACCTTCCTGAGGATCTTAAGGGGAGCAGAGGATCCTCCACTGAGAGGGTGCTACTCTACTTAAACCCCAGAGCCCCAAGGGGGACTGGTTGCCTTCCCTTGAAACCACTATCCTCTCTGGCAAGCTCCGCGGGGAGTTAAACCGCAGGCATCAGAAAGGCAAAGCTCTTGTGGGGGTGGAGGACCCCCTATAGTGGGGGTACAACTCCAACACTATCCAGAAGACAGTAGTCGGACAGAAGCCAGCTGATCGCTAGTTGCCACTGTCCAACACACCATTTCCTATGGCAGCAGCAGTTTGTTTAGTGGCCCTGAGAGCTAAATCTGTGGAGTGGCGCAACTCAGCCACCACATCCGGGGAAGCCACTCTCCCGATTCAGGTCCTTGAGCAGGTCGGCTTGGTACACCTGTAATACAGCAATTGTATGCTCTCCAGTGCCAACCAGACCCACTATCACATGCTCTGCCACTCAGACGCGAAGAGACCCAAATGATCTGATCTTCTTGGAGATCAGAACCCTTCAGGGACAAGCCCTGCTGACTGACCCGCAAGCGTCTCGTCAGTGCGGGGCTTCTGGCATGCCCGTGCTCTCATATTCCCTACATATTTGTGCAAATCATCCACGAATGCGATTAGAAAAGTGAAAGATACAGCTCCATCCAAAATCTCTCCGCCTCAGCATGAGATGGAGAAGAAAGGGCAGGCCCACAGGAGCTTAGTTATAACCGATTCAAAAATCGCTTGTCAAGCCAGCCATGAGTGATCATCGGCTTCTCGCACCTGCAAAACATGAACCGGCAACAGCTCCACATATGCGGGGCAGGCACGCTGGGAAAGCTCACCCACAATCTCGCCTCCCTGCCACATCCTCTGTTTATTTGCTCGTTGGCAGCAGAATGATATTTGACAGAGAACATCGACAAGCTCTTCCTCTGACTCTCTGTGTCAAACACTGAAAAGTTGATTCATGCATTTATGACATCAAGACTTGATTATTGCAAAGCCTTACTTGGTGGCTGCCCTGGAGGTTTGGTACAAAAACTCCAACTGGTTCAAAATACTAAAACAGAGTTTAGTACGTCCACCAAATTAGTATGATTCTGTTAACATTGCACTGGCTGCTTATCAAGCATCATATAAACTTCAGAATTCTGCCTATTACCTACAAGGCCCTGAATGGTTAACTCCTCAGTACCTGAGTGAGCTACTGTCTTTTTACACTTATTCTTATTCACTGCAATATTAAAATTCCATCCAGTTGATAATTGCAGTTACATTTAGGCATTTAGTAGATGCTTTTACTCAAAGCGACTTACAAGGTGCGGAAATCAGCAGTAAATCATAGGGAGGCAATAACATCAGCCGTACATAGTTCCAATTTTTTACAGAGAGAACCACATTTCTGTGTGTGAGAGGCAATACCTGTTGGGAGAGAGGAGAAAAAAGTTAGGCTTTTTTCGTACTTGTGTCAGGTATTCATGTAAGAGAATTTTGGGAGTTTGAGTTAGGGAGATTATTCCACCAGGAAGGGATAGTGAAGATGAACCTGCGAGCAAGTGATTGCGTGCCCTTTGAAGAGGGTATTACCAGTTGACGTTCTTTTGCTGAGCGTAGGGATCTGGAAGGGTTGTAGATGTGAAATAATATAGATGAAATAATACTGAATAATAATGATGATAATACCCAGAATTTCAAAATCAATTGTGAGTGGTAGATCCTTTTCATACTTGGTGCCCAAACTCTTCCAAGTGTTGTCCAGGAGACAGATACACTATGTTATTTTAAATCAATGACAGTATTATCCAAGACAGTTACAAATTGCAGCTTTAAGGTGCTAGAGGAGAACTGGCCCTCTCGGCTGAGCCCGATTTCTCCCATAGTTTTATCTCCATTTATACATCATTGGAGTTTTGATTTCTTGCCACTGTTGCCCTGTTGGCTTGCAAACTGGGAGACTGCTGACATTTAACTTGGCTTAGGGTTTTATAAATTGTTAATAATATAAATTTTTGTATTTATTGTTTTTCTAAATGATTTGAAAAGTAGGCAGATCTTGGGTTTTTTAAGGCCTTTCTGTAATTTACAACACTCTTTTTCCATGCTGTATTGATTACCTCTAGTTCCCTTTCGAGGGAACTCGACACTGCTTCTGGCCTGATACTATTGGGAACGCCTTTGAAATGACCAGTGTCTGAATTCATGTCTAATCACGCTAATGAAATTGGCCCACGGCAGTGCCTAAAGCGTGTCAGGTGCGCACGCGAGTGTAATAGGGCACCTGTAAAGCATGACATCAGCTTTCATCAGTCTTCAGGAGCCATTTATCTGTTTTCCTTTGGGTCTAAACGCTAATAGACCTAGCTGCGAATAACTTCAGAAAGTGATTGCCTCTGTGTCTGGGATTTCTGACACCTGAGGACGCGCAAATTCTGTGTTGTTTGCCGGGCTGAAGAACAGTAGCTCTCAGCTCTCGAGGAGCTGTGGGCGCATATTGCGAGGGCTTCTCGCTGGAGAAGTTTTCACTCTCGTCTGGCTGTCTGTCCAGGTGAGCCACGGCGGACGCCTTGCGGATCAGCTTTCGCCGGGTCCGCAGGAGGCATTCTCGCTTCCCCCAAGAAGGGGTGTGCAGTCCCCCGAGTCAGAGAAGCTTTCGTCGGCCTTCTGTGATCTGTCAAATATCATCCTGCTACCAGCGAGCAAACAATGCAGGATGTGGCTGGGGGGCGAGATTGTGGGTGTGCTTCCCCAGCCTGCCTGCGCTTCCCCAGCCTGCCTGCTATGCATATGTGGAGCTGTGGTATATGTGTGCGTCTGAGTGGCAGAACATATACGACAGCGGGTCAGGCTGGTGCTGAAAGCATGCAGTATCTGTATTGCAGGTGTACCAAGCCAACCTGCTTAAGGACCTGGATCAAGGGGGGGGGGCTTTCCCCTGATGCAGTGGCTGAGCTGTGGGAGAGGGAAAGAAACTTTCTCCTCCTCTCGCCAGTCTCACCCTCTGTACTTTTTGGCACATCTGTGCAGGTTGAGAAGTTCAGAATGGTGTACATGCAGTCCAGGGCCGTCCACAGGCTTATTCAGGTCCTCGTCTGGCATCCCCCTTCCCGGTCCATCTACAACCAACGGTCATATGCGAGGCCAGAGGCAGAGCGTGGCTGATTGTGCACCTCCCTTCCTGTGTGCAATGCCAGGCGCAGGTGGCAGGAGGTGAAGCCCCAGCTCGGGTGGGAGTATAGTATGCTCACACCATCCATTCCCCCCTCCTGCCCCATATCTTCCATCCTTCACAGTGACACAACACCCACATTAAGCATCGCGGGTGGGACCATGTTATGATCATGGTGGCCCCTGTTTCCGCCTGTTGGTCTGATGGTCCGGCTAGTGCCCATTTAGCCTAGTGTTACTGTTTAGTGTGAGCCGGGCTGCCGCCCCAGACATTGTCTTTCGGTAGACAGGTGGCCTGTATACAAGCTCCCCTGGCTGAGGAGTTGTAGCTCACTGCTGGTGGGCTCCCTCTTAGCTAGCGGTTGAGCCCCAGTCTCACTTTCGGTAAAGTACTGAGGTCTGTGATGTTCCCTGTCAGAGTTTGTCATGGCAGGCCTGTGGCGCAAGCCAGTTACACGTCAATACTAGAACTGAAAGCCACCTCGAACCACTCTAGTCAGGCCATCCCAGATCCCCACAGATCAGAGAAAGACCATGTATTTTGGTCCTCAGGGTTGGTTTTGATGTGGGCCCAACCACCTTGGCGAACCTCTTTTCGATTCCTTTACTCCCCTCGGGGCAGTGCCTCATGTTTCAGCCCTCCTCATTGTATTACCTGGAGTTCTGGTATCGGTTGAAACCGCGGTCCAAGGGCCGGAGCCATTTCGGTCCACCTTGGATAGAGAGTCAAGAGGCTCTCCTGGCCGAGAGAGCACCTCGAGGGTGGGGTCCCCTGGTGCTATTTTTCAGTCCTACTGCTGAGCTCTCAGGGGTTCTGCTCTCTTGGCGTTGATATGGGGATATTTTTTGTCAAAAATGGTTAGCAAAGTGGCACCCTCCCTCTGTGGTGGAGAGAGGCTATGTAAATGTAGGGTCCTTAGCCTTCCACCTCACGGCTGGCAAAGGAAATAGTGTGTTAGACGGTGGCAGCAAGCGATCAGCTGGCTCCTGTCTGACTGCTATCTTCTGGGCGGAGTGCAGTTATACCTCGACAACAGGAGGTCCTCCACCCCCACTAGATCTTCCACCACCTTATGAGCTGGTTATTTGGGGTTGGGATCGAGTTGCACCCTCTGCTCCCCGGTAGCCATCAGGAAGAAGAGGATGTCCTTGGGGTCTGAGTGTTTCGGTACCCTCATTGTAGAGGGTCCCCCGCTCCTGTGGTGCTAGCATGATGGACAGTCCTGCCGCCTCCATCCGGGGACTGTGTCCTGTGGGTAGCCTTGCACCCTGCGCATAGGAGGCTGGCGTTCATGTCCCGAATGCCTCCCTATGCTTACTTCAGCAGGGTGCTAGTTTGAGGTGCGCTTGCTTGCGCAAATTAGGACCTTCTGTCCTGCAGGATAGAAAGGCCTGGCTTCAATAGAGCTCGGTCAAAGACGCTGTTCTGAGTGTAGAAGCCAACTCTTCTGCTAGCTTCACTTGGATATCGTCCTCGGGGTTGAGACAGGCTGGCAGCCTTCGTTTGCGCTAGCCGATCCGCACAAAGGCATAGGCCCTTGAGCCGTTATTGCCAAGCATTTACACAGCTGGCCCATTAGCGCATTAGAATAGCGCTTCGCCACTGACACAGAAGACTGGGGTTCAAGTCCCACTCCAAACACCTTTCTGAGTGTCCAGTATGGTTACTACAGGGCCTCGCATTTGGGCATCAGCCCAGAGAGTGGTATTTTTGTCACCCCAGTGCATGAGTAGGGTTGAGTGAATGCCTATGGTGATTTGTGTGTCTACACAGACAATGTGGCAGTCGCTCCCCTCGCCATGGCATAGTTGGTATTGCGTTCCCCATAGTGTCAAGCTATGGTCAACCTTGGTTCCCTGAGAAGGGAACGAGACACTGTGTCTCATTGCCATGCCTACGGGCGCCTGTCTACATCTCCTTCAGACAAAGGAGTTGATGTCATGCTCTACAGGTGCCCTATTATACTCGCGTGCGCACCTGATGCACATTAGGCACTGCCGTGGGCCTATTTCATTAGCGTGATTAGACATGAATTCAGACACCGGTCACATCGAAGGCGTTCCCCATAGCGTCAAGCCAGACGCAATCTCTCGTTCCCCTCTCAGGGAACCGAGGTTACATACATAACCGAGAGACGTTTTGTTTGCTTTCAGTTACATTCCATTTTCCGGGCTGTTCTCTTCAGGGTGCGTGTATGCTCTTTAGTAGCAGAAATTTTTAGGTACTAACAGGCTTGCTAAATAATACATATCTATTTAAATCATAAGGTCATGCATTAAACAGTCCTGTAGTGCCTGAACCCTGATAATGTCTGTATTGTGACTAATATGCCTGTATACACCTTTAATATTTTGTGTGTATAGAAGTTCAAGTTCACAAATACTTTTAATATGTGGAAAACAGGCTATTCTGAGATAGCATGCAATGTTTCATCAATGTCATATAAAAGCGGGACAAATAGTTAATTTTAAATGATGAAACCATGAAACCTTTTTACCTCCTGTGTAAGCTGCAGTTCTATATTATGTCCACTACATTCACATGACACAAGTCATTTTAATATATTTAACAGATATTTCTATAATCACGACATAGTTGTAAACTCAAACCAGCTCATTGGGTACAGCAGTCACTTTATCTTATCTGCACATAAGAATTAAGATAATCCTAATTCATTGTACTCATGTTTGCTGTAATTGGAATTAAAAACTTTTTATATGGAAGACAGGACATTCTGAGGTAACATGGTAAATTTAATGAGTACATTTAATGAAAGGGGAGATAACAGCATTTTTAAAAAAATCAACCACATCATCTCAGATGAAGGCTGTAGTTCTGTATTTTTCTCAGTAGAGGGGGATAACATATATGAATTGGCCATTTTGGGTGTCAGCCATTTTAAAGTCTTTTGAACACAACTGTGTATCTTTACGAAACTTGGTATGGTTCATTATTCTCATAGTCTAAGGATGCCTACAAAGTTTGGAGCTGAAAAAAGGTTTTTTTAAACTACAAAATGTTTAAACTGCTTATAACTTTTAAGTAATTTGCCTTAATAAGTAATGTTACTTATTTTTTTAGATTCCCTGGCTCAGTGTTATTATACCAAATTTGTCATAGTCAATTGCACTTTCTGTCTGCCATTTTGAGTTATTTTGAAAATATACTTTTTGCACAAACTTTTCCTGCATTCTCTAGGGACACTCCTTACAAAAGTTATTAAAATCTTTTTGAGAGATCAAACAGTTTTTGAGTAATACATCAAGATATTAGATGGCAAGATGCCAAAAAGGATCTGGGGTTGTGCCTCAACAATGCTTTGCCATACTGACATGAAACTTGCATGTGCTGTTTTCTTTTTATTATTATCATCATTATTATCATTTTTTTGCCCTAAAACGGCCTGGGCATCAAAGACCGTAAGTCGTAGAGAGACTAAACTTGGTGGGATGGTCAGAAATCCTGCCACTCAGGTGCATCTGTATGTGTGTCAGACATTTACATTATGGTCAATATCTCAACAACTATATGGGCTAGAAGCAAAATCCTTATTTCCCTGAATCCTGAATACTTGCCCTATAAAACGTTTCAGGTTACGTATGTAACCTTGTTCCCTGAGATGGGGAATTTGACGCTGAATCAGCTTGATGCTATGTGGAACGCGGATGGCAGTCAGCTCTCTCAAGAGCCAAAACAAAATTACACACATATTGTGTATGTCACCTGCCATGATGTAGCGTGGAAAGGGTGGCAAACACTTTATAAAACTCATAGAGTCAAGGTGACACAGTGTCAAATTGCCTCGAAAGTGAACCTATATTTCTGTTCACCTATTTTATTTCCATCTAAAAAAATTTCCACCATTTTGAATGTTCTGTAAAATGTACATTTGATCGGTATAAAAAGCAATTTTACAGTTTTGCTTCTAACGCTTCAATTATGTGTGAAAAAAACTCAAATGTATATCTCCAAAAATTGTGTATATCTCATTTTTATGTTTAGCAATTAAGTTGTTCAAAATAATATTTATGGGTTCATTTAGCAGAAATATATTGCTCAGGTGTGGTGTATTGTGTACAGAAAACATAACATTTTGATCTAGCATGCTAAGTTTAAGCTCTTTTTGATTATCATCCCCAGATGAAAGCTGTATTTACTTATTTTGTCCACTTTGAAGGTATACTAGACAGTAACAGGGTAAAAAAAGGTTTAAGTCCACCACTGACATCAGTGTTTCAATTAATATGTAACCATGGTACACTGACAATGTTATAAATTGTTTTAAAATAAGTTGTCATTTCCATTTACTTCAGATAATTTTATAATGACAATAAAGCTACAGCATTATGATAGAAAAACACCATCTCACTGGCCTATTCCCCATTTTTCCAAACTAGCTTGGACCCTAATAATTGCTGTTTGCAACTATGTTTGAAACAAAAATGGGTAGAGATGATTTTCAGCAAATACTGAGTAATAAGCAGAATTTCATTTTTGGGTGACCTTTTTATTAATGTGAATGAATACACTTTTTTAATCACGTTCAAACACACAACGCTATCTTTCACATGTGCTTCTGCAGATATCTCTGAATCTCAATTTTACCTCAGCAATGCTTTAAGCATGTTAATGTCTGATCCTGAGGTCACAGACTGCAGATTAAAGACTGTAATAAAGACTGCATTAGCCAATAGGCATGTCTGTTACTCTGTCAGAACTGTTTTGTGGTGTGCATTATTGGCAGTGTAGGCAGACAGACAATCTCACTCCATTACTGGCAATTCCAGCATGTTCATAGGGTAAAGGCAGGAGGCATACGGAAAACTGGAGACTCAGGACAAAAGGACAAACCTGTTTATTTACAAACCTATTTTTTTTTGCATCCTTTTCACTTATTTATACAACAAATTAAAGCATCTGGATACATGCTTGATTGACATTGAGAGGGCAAATGTGTTTATCATAAACATATACACTTTATAAATGAAATTACATTGAACAATGTGCAAAACATACAGTGACAAATAACAAAATGAACATGCAGTAATTTATTAACAATAAATTTATTAACAATTTATTAACTACACATGTCCAGCCTGGCAGCACCCTAGCAACCACTCAGGACACCTCAGAAATTGTCTAACAATGCCCTAGCTGATGTATGGTAATGAAGACATAACAAGTACACTGTCTGTATTTAGAGTTGTGAGTAAAGAAGGCATATTGAATATTGTTTAACAAGCTGAAAGTGACTCTTCATTTCCTTAGACTCAGACATTTGCATTACTGATGAGCCACTCCTGTCACCTAAACATTTAAGGGGAATAATTTTATGCAAACTGTGTATTGATGGACTAATCAATTGGCCTCTGTGACAGTATTAATATGCAGTTATTGCAGAGTGATATGCATTTAGGAATCTTAAAGACTGAGTATTCTGTCAACAACTGGACACAATTCACTCACATGTATCACAGAGTTTTCTTTTTGGAATTTAACTTCATCTGCCACAACACATGTAATTAGGGTGCATTCCCACAATGTACACATTTTTACTTAATTCCTAGCATCAAACCTTGTGGGAATTAGTTTAAACATATCAGACAACTATTGGCTCTTATTTAGACTTATGGATTTAAGTCTAAATGATCAAGAGTCTAACATATAACTTATGTGTTATGTCTTGATCATGCTTTATCTTGTTAAAATAATCAATGAGAATAACCCATTTGTGTTCAGGGACAGGGACAACCCATTTGTTGTTCAAAAAACTCTTCCAGTCAAGCGCTGATGAGATTACAAATCACAATGCAATGAAATACTTCTAGTGTGGACAATGCTATTGCATTTGACTGCGCTTCACACCATCGTACAATACATCAGACTGCATTGATGTAACATTATACATATTCATAAATGGACAATAAATATTTAATTGGCTCCAAGCAACTCCATAATTAATCCTTCCTCTTACAAAACCTGTAGCATTGTACTTTGAAGACTGCAGGCCAAAAGGTTGGAGTTTGTATTCTTGACTGGCATGCAGAGGGTGTAAACATGCACTTACAGGATTTACTGTGTTCACTATTGTGTTAACAATAGTAGTAGTTACAAGTATTATGATAAAGTCAGCCAAGATCTTGTCTGTTTAGTTGAAAAAAATAAACACTAATGCATCACTTGATATTAAGACAGCATCATGTTGTCAAATGGTGGTCACAGTAATGTATTGCTTTTATACTGAAAGCTACAGCTCCTAGAACTGATAAATGGAAAATATGACTTAACTAAATAAGAAACTTACATTTCTAATTCTCATTTCCCAAACCTACAAGTAAACCAACCTTAAAAAACCCCACCCAAACCCAAAAAAAAGTTTTTTCTGGCCAAAATTTGTAATTTTTAAAACAACTTGGAGAATATTAAAATAATTAGAATGATTAATTAAAATACTTAATAAATATTTAAAAGACATCAAATTTAAGATACATATATGTGTAAGAGTTGCTTTACTGTACATGAAAATATATATATATGTCACTTCATTGAATAAACATGGTTATTAAAATTTACACATCCTTTGATTAAAAGCTGATAGAAACATTGGAGCAAACTGAAAGGGTAACGGCTAAGGTAATAACTTCTGTACAGGTCCACGCACTGTATTAGAATGATCTGCAATTCAGTATTGAGAAACATCTTGATACAATATGAAGTTGAACCAGATTACAATGTATATCAGGTAGATCTATAAATCTATAAAGTCAAAGATAAGATTAATTGTACATGTGTGAGCAGGGTGTATGTGCACTCTGGGAGCTCTGCAATGAATACTACATTCTAATTATGTAAATGTTATTTATGTGCTTTGTAGGTGTCAGAAAAAAGATGCACCCAAAATCTAAACCTTCTTATCCTTTACATCCTCATGTTGTTTCTTTTATGGAACACAAAAGACATGTTTTGTACAGCTTATCATTTTACTTAAAATTTCTGATCCATTAATGTCACCAAACCTACTTGAAAAAAGATATTGGCTGTTTTTGTGAATTTATTGTTTTTGATTGTTGATGTGTATGATTATATGTGGACAGTAAAATGTTTCGATTCTTGATCATCTCTGTGTTGCATGTCAATCTCACAGTTTCTGATGATATCTTGATTTATGTCTGTTAATTCTCTTTCCCTCCCTCCTTCAATCAGTGCAGAGATAAGAGCAAGAGAACGAGCACAAACAACAGATTATGTAATGTTTCCATTGATGGAGTTGAGCCAACACACAGGTGCCAACACGCTGATGTCTGTTTATTTTTTTATATGCATTATGTAATAGGTGCTTAGGTGAACTCTAATTAGGAATATCAAGGGTTAGAATGAATGAAGATATGTGTTGAATCCAGTGGCTTTAGTTACTTTGTGTTTTGTCAATAGTGTCAATAAGCAAATATTTTCAGTTTGTTTCTCATTCTTCTATGTAAAAAGTATTTGTATAATGCATATTAAACATTCATTTGTCATGATGTTTTTGGTTAAATGTTAATGAGCAAATTTGTGGCAATTTGGGTCACAGGGGGCTGTGGACTCTGCTGCCATTTCTCAGTTAAATATTTCTCAATGTTCCAAAACTTTATTTTCCTCTAATGTGTATGGCTTGTTAGATAGCAGATTTTAATTGAAGAAAAAACATGCTATAAAGCCATAAAGTTCAGGGGAACTACTGGCAATCTTTAGAGTGCTGTAAATGGCATATCTACATGTCACTCCTATTATCCTGAAATAACAACGCCATTTTAACTTTGTACCTGAATCATTGTGAATTCTGAATCTTACCCAACTAACTCTGTACTCACTGGGATAATAGGGCAATCATTAAAAAACTTCTCTCTGTAGCCTTTGAGTAATTACAAGGTTATGCAATTATTATCTCATCTCATCAAATGCATCTTAATGTAGTAAAACTGACTGATAAAAAATGCAAAAAATATATTGTCAAAAATAATTGCAGTTGTGATAATTGAAAGAATATAATATGTATTCGTAAAGGTATATTCTTGATAAAGGCATGTTTCAACTATTGTATTATTATACAACATATTTAGCTATTTTATTTTTAGTATTCGCTGGAGCAAGAGTTTCCTGCTGTGTGTGTAAATTCTTCAGATTCACTTCAGATACATAACAGCCTCTTGATTGTCAAAGAAGTAAATTGCTCATCACTCTATTTCATGTCGCACGGCTGTTCACTGCAAACTCTCAAGGAACCCAATAATTCTCTCATTATTTATTCACTCTAATGCCATCCCAAGTGACTTCATATCTTCATAACCACATTGGTTCTTGCATGTCTAAACGCTATGATGTCATGGAGCACAAGAAACGCAAGAACCAATGAGATTTGGTGTTACTGATGTCCCACCATGCTTGAGTAGAACTGGGGATACATGATGTTTATGTTTATTTTGAGGAAAAGCAATTTAACAAAAATACTTTGAAATATGAATCTTTATCTTGCACACACTTTATCTTGCATTGCATAGACCCACAAATGGGATATTTGTGTTAAGCCACATCTGTCTAACTAGCCTTGTGTTCTAAATTGAAGTCTTAACTATTCTGATTGATGTCTCACAAAATCTCATGAAACCTGTTCGAAATATGCATCTGTCATATTTTACCCCAACATCAGTAGTAATAAATGTATTTTTCTTTAGGAATATTAAGCCTGTTTTAGAACTTACGTTTTGTGACATTTATTGCTGAAATGCAAAAAAAAAAATCAATTTTAAAGGTTTTCAAATATCTTGGTAGTATTTAATGATAATATAATGAGAATAAACAAAATAAAAACATTGCAAGCATTGCAAAAGTATTTAAAGTAAAATATCTGAATGCATTATGTATTGTACATAGGGTTGTACGTGTTACCTGTACATGTTTTTGTTAGAATATAGGTGTTTTCATAAAATCTCAAGAGTTTAATGAAAGAGCTGGGAGAATGAATGTCTATGGATGAAAGCAGGACCAAGTGCCTTGAGGGGTCACCAGCTCACTCTGACAGAAAGATTAGATGATTAACCTGCTCACCAGTGTTCCATGTTTTAATCCAGCTGTTCACATCAATGAGTGTCAACACGTGATTATGTATGATTCCACCTTGAACTTTGGCACCTTCTTTACTTTAATAGCACTACCAGTCAGGCCACATTTCAGAGTGTATGCACAGGCACGTTTAAAAATAATTAACTCTGCACAACAGATAGCAACAATGAAATGCCCACCAGCAAATTGATAACAGAACTTACAGAATTACTAAAGGGGATATTTGGAATATGAATATTTGAGAGTGTGAATGTGTGTGAGGGTTTACCAAGTTATTATACAGGGACAAAACTGTCTTGCAAAAGATTTATAAAGTTGGTAGTTGATCAAATGATAAGGGCCTTTTTCAATGTTTTTTGTTTCTTCCAAAATAAAAAATAAAAGTAGGGTTAGTAGTAAGGTTAAGTCTATACATTAGCAAATATAAAGCTTTATATGCAAACAGGTTTATGAAATGTCCTCATTTACACAATGGTTAACTTTTTGCTCAAATTTAATACATTTGATTTGTCCAAGAATGCATATTCTTATGTTGCATCCTGTGAAAAGGAAATTGGATCATAACATCCCTTTCAGTTTTGTAAGTTTATTTGCCCCAGTTTCTTTTTTCTCTTTAACAAACTCAGGGCTGAACTTCTACAAGGATAATTTTCTTCTTCCTGCCTGAGTGTGCAGTACACATTCTCTCTCTCTTTCACTTTTATTATTGGCTACATGTGCATTGTTCCCTCTTGTTTCACAATATTCATGAAAAAGATCTAAATAAAAATAATAAAATAACAGTAATAATGTTACTTTTTCAAAGTTTTCAAATTTAGTGCAGCACTGGGGCATTACTTTAAATGTATCTGCTTGTTTGTGTTTACCATGTTCCTCTTTAGAATATGTGAGAGATGGGTGGAAAAAGAGCAAAAGTTCAGTATTGCTATTCAAAAACCAAATCTAAATGAAAACATTTTCATTAGCTGAAATATGATTTGGTGTACAAGGCAAAGACTCCAGATAAGTGTGAGAAGGCCCTGAAGGAATGCCAAAAATAGCACTGTAACGCTAGCTCTTGTGTATTCAGCTGCATAGGAGTGTGCACCTACGTAGCTTAAAAATGTGTATACTTCCAAGTTGGATGTTTATCTGAGCAGCTCCATGTGTTTGAGCTCACGTGTAGGTGTATATAATAATAATAATAACCCTGGAATTTTCTCAGGTTTTTCTGATTTTTCCAGGAGCAGAGAGCTTGTTTTTTCAAAGCAAGTGTGTTTTCTCTTGTGTAGCTGGAGGCGAGTGATTATAGTTACTGAGATTTCCCAGAATGCTTTTTGCAGAGGGTGTGACCTTGTGCCTACAGCTGAATCATAACAGTGCTAATATTTTTTTTACAACAGCACTCCTGCTTATATAATATTGCTATGCAAATGTGTCTGTGTTGCCAGGTGACTTACAGGAAATATATACATATTATATACATAGTGTATACCTATATACCCAGGAAAAACAGAACTTTTGTGTTTAACAGAAAAACAGCTCAGAATCAAAAGGCACAATCATTTATAAAAAGTTTTTACAACTTAATTTTGATATTTTCTTAAAATATTAAGTCGTACATATCTATGCAAAACTTGAAGGTGTTCTAAGTGGTTGCCAATGTATTGTAAATAGTTCTGAATGTTTGCCATGGTGTTTTGGGTTTCTGGGGCATTGCCCATCAATGGTTGCTAACGAAGGTGCCCACCTCCAAGCCTTTGTGATATTCATTTCACATACGAAATACTAGATGATGATTTCATATGAAATAGTATGAAATCACTGATTGTTAGAAAAAAAGAATGAAGCTCCACCCCTTAACACAACTTAACTAGGGCGAAAGCAAATCATATGAATGAGACAGCATGAATCCATACGAATTAGCCACCTTGTAAAATAACTACAAATTGCTGTGAAATTGTGTTCATTTATTTATTGGAGGTTCATTTATTTTTGTAGCACAAACAGTGTGAAGTGAATTATGAATAATGCACATAGGAAATTATTAAACACTGTTTGAGTCTCTTAGATTTGTGAGAGCAGTCACTTCTGCTTTGAAAGGAATGCTCTGTACGCTCATAAAACACAGGTAAAAAGTATCATGTCACCAGACATTATGACAAATCATCATGATAGGTTATAAAATTTAATTTAATAGCTCAATAAACCAGGATGTCTTTGTGTTTCCTTCCTTAGTAGTCAAGGTGTCAATGACCTCAGAGTAGATGAGCTATTTTACAATACAACTTTTACAATCTACTGAAATGAGTTATGGGTATAATGAGAGAAATTAAAGAGCAATTCGCAGCCCCAGCCATAGGAAGGTAAATGACAATATTATATGGAATTGCTTCCAGATGGCATTTTACATAAAATTATCATTAATTTTCAGTTAATTGTGGAGACCTTTGTAATTTATATTACAGAGTAATATAAATAAAGTACAACAGTATTTGCCTAGAACTTACTGTGCAATAGAGTGTGGGCCAATTAAAAATGTGTTGTGTATAGATTTCAAGGTGCTACCTTACAAAAGACGTCACCATTATACTAGACTGAGACCCCAGGGAATGTTCTGGTATTGAACAACTAAATAACATGATTTATGATTAAGCTAAAGATATGCAACATATTTCCCAAACATTAAACTCACATGGGAGTTACCTATAGTACAGACATGTCAATAATTAGGTCAAAACATTTAAAAATTATATATTATTATTTTAATTTTAAACATGATGGTGCACCAGACTTTTCCTGAGAGATGATCTTATTAAAGAGATGATCTCTCTAAATTAGCAGTGCATTTTAAATATGTGTAGAGGCTACTCTGAATTGTAGTTTCTGTGATTTTGCTCATGTTGTTTAAAGTTTTCTCTACACACAAGGTTATTACAATCAACCTACCCCAACCAGATTTTAAAATTATTGTCACTGATTATGTGGTTAAAAAATTGGATAATTATTGTGAACGATTATTTGGTTAGAAAAGTGCTCTTGACCCTCTTATCTGTATTAATTTATTAAAATTATATTTTTTTCAAATACCAAAATATTTTCTGTCTTAGATTTTGCATGTAACCCTGTTGCCACTTGGTTTCCACCCTATAGAAAGTAACATATTTCTCAGAATGTGGAGTTTTTTTCCAGCATGGCAGGTATAAACAAAAATTGCAGCTGCATTTTTTGAGCCTTCGTTTAGTGATTACACCAAAGACATTTATGAACTTAAATCCTGTTGAGGCATAGATTTAAAATATGCACAAAAATAGAAAAAATCCTATACTTGTTAAAATAGTTTTAAAAAATGTGCTTTGCAGTCTATAAAGCCAGGCACACACTGTGAGTTTGGTCACAATTCCTATAATCCTAGGCCAAAATCTTAGTCTTTGATTGCTGGTTTGACATGTTCACCGACAGCCAATTAATGACTGTTACCATCAGATTTTTCTTCTGATAAAATTCCATAAAAAATGATGGCAAAGGACTCTTAAAAATTACACAGCATGTACACCGATTAAGTGAAGCGAAATTGACATATTTGTCAGGTATGGTAGCCCATACCAGAAATGTAACTATCAGAGGTGAAAAGTGAACACACGCATGCACATGGATTCAAACCCAGGTCTCTGCTGTTTAGCACAGCTAGGCTGACCACCACACCACTGGAGCCTCTGTATAAATTTTGGATCTGGCTCATGAAATGGAGATTTCCCAGATTCATTCCTCATATTAAATACATTGAGAAATGGGGCTGAAATTGGGGCTAAAAGCAAATGTTCTCATGGTTTCTATTCCTGATGCAGGCCATTACACCCTGAGTATACAGCACACTGACAGGCCTGAAGCTGGAGATTTGGGTCAATCATCATCAGTGACAGCAGAGATTAATGCTGTAATCCCATCTGAGTGCTGTGGGAATATTCTCAGCCTTCTCTTAACTGGAATACATTTACACATTTTACTGCTTTGTTAATTAATGTATTTTTTATGTTTGTGAAGTCATTTAGGTCAGTTCTGTACTTTTCCCCTTACTGTATAAAACGTTATGCTAGCAAAATGAGTCGGAATGTGTACTGGCTAATTACGAGCTACAAGAAAAACAGGTGTCAGTTCTGGCCACATTTGCGAAAAAAGACAAAGTTTTCACAACAAAAGTTCATTAAGCCCTCATCTAGTGATCCCAATGCTCTAAATAGCAGTTGAACATCTAAAATGAATTTGCTCATTGTGACTAATTTTGCCAGCACCACAGGTCACATATATTTTGTTGAAGCGTTCGAATGCCACATTATTTTATAAAAAAAAACCTTATGAACCATGATGGAACAAAATAAATTTTAAAATAAAATTTTAAAACTCACGTTTAAAATATCTTAAAATGTTTTCCTCCCTCCTGTATAATGAGCTCAACTGAAGTGGATTTAACATTTAGTCAAATGATGGTGTGCTACTAAAAATGAACTATGATCTTAATTCAGGTTTCATTTGCAGTGCAAATCGGACTGTTTAAGAAAAGAATTCTTTGCATTATCTCACTTTTATTTCTGTCAGATTGTTAATACTCTCATTTGTTTCAACATCTCACTGAACTCTGAGAAAAGTGTCAGTACTTCATGGTGTCTTTGCTTAAAGTGCTTATTTGTAAAAGTCATTCCGTTTGATTACACACAAATAGGAAACTTGAGAAAACTTTTACCTCCTAGAGTGCTTCAGTTAGTTCAGTAGTTAATACCATGCTGGACTCTTTTTTTTTGTTAAAACAAATAGTTGTAGTACTGGGGGCTGGTCAATATACAGTAGATTTCCAGCCATGCTAAAATATGTTATATATCCACAGCTTTGACACAAGGCATGTACAGGTCAACCTTTAACCTTAGTTTTTAGTTTCAGGAATTATAATCCTTTTCACGAGTATTTCAGAGGAAATCTTACTGCATCTGGTAGGTGTTATACTGTAACTGGAGGTCTGTTCAGGTGTTTAAAGTACAGGCTGTGTAAACTGGATTTCTCCAATGTGTTTTTGCTTGTGTGAGAGCATTTCTTTATACATATGTGTATGGGTAGGCCAATCATGTTTAAGAGTACTTCACATGTAAATGTACAAATGCTTTATTTGTATATTTTTAGTTATTTCATTAGTGTTTGTATAGAAGGTATGAAACAGCTGGACTATAAAGTCAAATATGAATGGCCAAGCCAAAGCACAGGCACACAACTGACTTCTACAAAATAGCAAACACGCACTTGGGAAAACGTAGCATATTGCAATATGTCAAACCAGCCTGAAGTGCATACTGTGTGGCTAAACAGCAGATTTGTTTCCGGGATTGCTGCACTGTGAAAAAGAATGCCAGCGAAACGGAGGAGTTGAGTGTCATAAATGACGTACTGGTTGTACGTCATTTAGTGAAGTAATGATGTGGATTCAATGCACGAGTAGTTTCTGTGTGAAGACAACTTATGCAGAGAGTAACACACAAAATGGGAAACCCATTAGTAATCTGTCATCTCAGGGACACTGATAGTATGACAATATCACTCTTTAGTTATATAAAGGAGGTCTATTTGTTGTGTTATTTGACTCATGATAGACAGCTCTTGTGTGTTCATAAAACACAACTTGTGTATTCATGAGAAATGCAACATAGTGACTTAACATCACTATTTCACTTTAACAATTTATGTCGAATGAGTAGAGAAAGTAAGTTTAAATATGTAAATGAACAAATGTTGAGACAGCTATATGTGGACAATTATTTATTTACATTGTATTTGTTCACATCTAAGGGTGTCATCAAAAGTAATAATGTATTATTTTCTTTGGTTTTCTTTGCTTTTCTCTTTAAAATGACCAACCTACTAAATAGTTTTAGCCAAACTGAACAATTACTGTTTAACCTGCCTTAAAAACTAATACAAGAGCTGAAAGGTGATTTGGAGTTGTTTCCAGTTTGACCTGTGATTGGCTGATAGTCTTTTCTAGTTAGAAGCAGTAAGTGAGGCACAAAATTCCCAGATACACACACAAGCGCTATGAGAAGCTAACATTAAAACACATGTACATAACACATGTGGGTTAGCCAAACAGCTAACGGTACCAAGTGAGAATGTGTGATACAAGACAGTAAGTTGAGAAGTTATGTACAACCCGGGGGGCTTGTATAATTAACAAAATATATACAATAAAAATATCACATAAATATCACAAAATTACACAGTGAAAGAAAATGAGAATGGAGACAAAGGAATAACAAAATAGAAGAGACTTTAGGACTGTAATTATATATTAGAAAATATTATATTAGAAAAAATTACATATTAGAAGCAATATTAACAATTTACAAAACCTTAAGCTAAGTTATGTCCGCAGTCTCCCTTTAAGCAAGCCAACATTGTGACAGTTGCAAGGAACCAAAACTAGATGGAGAAAAAACCTTGGGAGAAACTGGGCTCTACCAGGAGGACCAGTTTCCTTTCAGTCAGTTATGTTCAACGTTACGTCAATGTACTGACGTATCTTGGATGACAAGACGTCTCTCAACTTACCGTCTTATATCACACATTCTCACTTGGTACCGTTAGCTGTTTGACTAACCCACATGTGTTATATATATGTGTTTTAATGTTAGCTTCTCATAGCGCTTGTGTGTGTGTCGAGTTATCTGGGAATTTTGTGCATCACTTACTGCTTCTAACTCAAAAAAAAAGTATCAACCAATCACAGGGGAAACTGGGAACAACTCCAAATCACTTTTCAGCTCTTGTATTAGTTATTATACAAGACTATCGCCTTTTCAGTTCTTCAGCATTTGCTGTGTGTGACGGCAGCAGTTCTCGCTCACTTCTGGTGCTGGTCCACTCAGCGCTTCGACAGACCTGGTTATAAAAGAGCTTATGACACACACTGTGTGATTGTGACACTGTCCTTCAGAAATTGTCTTCTACATTCAATTCAGTATTGACTAGTTTAGTATTAACTAAGTTTTAATTTGGGTCTGGTGATTTTATATTTATTTTATATTTATGTTTATGTTAGCCTGATGGCTGAGAGCAGCTATAACATCAGACTGCTGGTATAGACAGAATTACTAAGAATATGAATATAGAATAACAGTAGCATTAGTGTAATGGGTGATAGTGGTGGTTGATTTTTTCACAGTTCCCATGGTGGTCACCCCCTCCTGTAGTCAGGCTGTTGTGAACGTTGTCACGTCGAACTGGAACTTATTTCTGTATCACTCAGAGTCCCTTGGAGGAGAAGGAGAGAGAGGGGGGAGAGAGAGAGAGAGGGAAACAAAACAGACTTATATTAGTGTAGGGGCCGTTCACATAGGATGTGAAAGCCATGTAGTGAAATGGGTGAAAAGTGTACTCGGTTCCAGTTAAGCCTGACTGTTGTGGCCTAGGTGTAATAGCAGTTGAATTAGGTGAACTGCTCGAGTGTGTCTGAGTTCCGAACATTGCTGGGAAGGTCATTCCAGAGTTTTGGTGCTAGGTAGGAGAAAGATCTGCCGCCTTTAGACGTGTTTGATATTCTTGGAATTATTAACAGACCACCATTTTGTGAGCGCAGTGTCTGCAATGGATTGTATTCTGAAAGTAATTCACGAATATACAAAGGTGTGAGACCATTTAGGGCTTTATTGGTAATTAATAGTATTTTAAAATGTATGTGATACTTTACACGTAACCAGTGCAGTGTTGCTAGAATTGGGCTTATGTGGTCATATTTCTTTGATCTAGTGAGCATTCTTGCAGCTGCATTTTGAACCAGCTGAAGCTTATTTATTTTTTTTGCGTGACACCCCCCCAGTAATGAGTTACAATAATCAATTCTTGAAATCATAAATGAGTGGATAAGCTTCTCAGCATCTGAGACAGACAGCATCTTGGAAATGTTTTTGAGGTGGAGGAATGCAGAACGACACATATTGGAAATGTGACTATTGAAAGACAGGTTCTTATCTAGCATTACGCCAAGGTTCTTAACTACAGAAGCTGGGACAATAATGCAACCTTCAATAAGGCTGTTGTGGTCTGTCATATCTAGTTTAGAGTTATTGGGTTCAATAATCTCCTCTGTGTTATTAGAGTTAAGCAGAAGGAAGTTGTTAGACATCCATTTCCTGATATCGTTGATACAGTCTGTTAGCCTAGAAAAATAGTGGGTTTTGCCAGGTTCTGAGGAAATGTAAAGCTGGGTATTGTCAGCGTAGCAATGAAAACTGATGTTGTGTTTTTATCTCCAAGCAGAAGCATATGTAATGAGAAGACAATGGGACCAAGAACTGAACCCTCTGGCACGCCGTATTGTACCTACGAGTAACAGGACTTTTCCTCGTTAACAAGAGCAAAGTGGTAACGGTCAGTTAAATAGGATTTAAATCAGGCTAACGCTTGACCACTAATGCCAACACAGTGCCAACAATGCCAACAATGCCAACAATGCCAAAAGCTGCACTGAGGTCCAGTAATATAAGAAGGGAGGTTTCACCACGGTCAGATGCTAAAAGGAGGTCGTTTGTAACTCTAAGCAAGGCTGTTTCTGTGTTATGGTGGGGCCTAAATCATGACTGAAATTTGTCATATAGGCTATTTTTTGCTAAGAATGTCTGGAGTTGGCGAGACACTACTTTTTACAATATTTTCAATAAAAAGGGGAGATTTGAAATTGGTCTGAAGTTAGTCAGCTCTCCCTGTTCAAGATTTTGCTTTTTATTGAGTGGTCTAATAACTGCCGTTTTAAAGGCTGCTGGAAAATAGCCTAATTCTAATGAGGAATTTATAATATTGAGCACTGGTTCTGACACTGCAGGAAAAACTTCTTTCAGTAGTTTTGTGGGAACAGGAACTAGTATACAGGATGACGTTTTGATGAATTCAATATTTTTATGAGCTTGTCCAATGAAATGGCAGTAAATGAGTCTAGTAGTACTTGAGGCATGCTGTAGTACACAGTGCTAATAGATAGAAGCATGGCTGTTGATATTTTCGATATTTTCTCTAATTTGCTCTATTTTATTTGCAAAGAATTTCATAAAATCATTACTACTGTGCTGTAGTTTAGCATTTTTGTCTGTTGATGCTTTGTCTTTGGTCAAATTTGCAACAATATTAAAAAGAAATCGCGGATTATTCTGATTTTCTCCGATCAGTTTACTTAGGTAGGTAGATTTAGCGGTTTTTAGAGTGTTTGTATTTGTGAACGCTATCTTTCCATGCATCACGCCATACCTCTAAGTTCATATTCCTCCATCTACGCTCCATTTTTCTAGCTGCTTTTTCTAGCTGTTGTTATACCATGGTGCTGGCACTCTCTCCTTTAGTCTAATTGGTGCGACAACTTCTAGGGTACCTGATAAAGCTTTGTTTAAAGCTTCTGTCACAGCATTGAGATTTTCATTGTTGTTTATTACATTACGCATTTGAGACAGATCTGGAAGATTGCTAATAAAACTATCTTTAGTAGCAGATGTGATTGTTCTACTTGGTCGGTGTCGTGGTGTTGGACGAGAGGGCTTATCTATCATTACAGTGTAGAAAACGGGGCAGTGATCTGAAATAGCATCGTTCTGAGGTCATATGAAACATCAATTCAAAGAAATAAAAGACATAATATGAATTTGAATTCAAGAAAACAATACATGATCAACAGAATACAAAATGTGGTACAAAGTCTAAATCATACCTGGCACTCCTGGCCACCTACCCTCAACCATACAGCCGACGAGCACCTATCAAGCCCAGAAGAGTGGCCACCCAGGCCATCCAGCTGATCTGGAGTCGATTTGGGGAGGCACAGGTGGTCCTGTTTGCCCCCCCGGAGTCCTCCCAGTGCCTGCTGTTTTATTCCCAATCCAAGGCCCCCCTCGGCACGGATGCGTTGACACGCAGCTGGCCCTGGGGTCCGTGAAAGTACACGTGCACTGTGCAAAGTCAGGGAGGACAAGGAGCAGGTCTTGCTGGTTGCACCGTACTGGCCCACCTGGACCTGGTTTTCGGACCTAATGCTCCTCGCGACAACCCCACCCTGGTAGATTCCCCTGATGAAGGACCTTCTTTTTCAGGGATGGGGGATTACCTGGCACCTACGCCCGACCTCTGAAACCGCCATGTGTGGTCCTTGGACGGGATGTGAAGAACCTGAGTGATCTACCCCTGGACATGGTGGACACTATCACTCAGACGAGGGCTCCTACCAGAAGGGCTTATTCTGTGAAATGGCGTTCTTCTTGTGGAGAAGACCCCTGCATTGCCCAATCAGCTCTGTGCTTTCTTTTCTGTAGGAAGGGTTGGAACGGAGGTTGTCCCCTTCCACCCTGAAGCTGCCCGTTATCTTTGCCCATTACCTAGCAGTTAAAGGTAAGTATTTAGATAATAGTATATTTAATAGTATTTAGATAATAGTAAATTTAATAAAGAAGTCCATCAAGTCCCCATGATCTGTCCCAGGAGAAGTACCATCCTGTCCCCCACCATCTGGTCTAGAAAATGTTCAGATCTAGCTGACTACAGGACCTTGGACAGATTTAGTGTGGAGGCAGTACATCTGTTCTTATGGGAAGTGTCCCCGATTCCAGTTTACTTAATTAATGCTGTCTTAAGGAATTTGAGTAACAAATCCATAGGACTGTGTAGGCTAGAATAAAGAGGTGGGTCTTTAATCAAGATTTAAACTGACATAGTGTAAACTGACAGAGTGCCTTCCGGACAATACTGGGAGTCTGTTCCAGAGTTTGGGCACTAAATATGAAAAGCATCTACCACCAACACTTGACTTTGAGCAGAATTTTCAGATCACAGTGAACGTGAAGGACTGTAATAAGAGAGGAGTTTGCTCAGGCATTGAGGAGTTAAACCATTCAGGCCCTTGTAAGTAATCAGCAAAATTTTTAAGTTTATACGATGCTTTGTAAGCCAGCGCAGTGTTGACAAAACTGGGCTAATATGTTCATTCTTGTGAGAACTCTGGCTGCTGCATTTTGAACCAGCTGGAGTTTTTGTATTTATCCTGCAAGGCAGCCACCAAGTAGGGCACTGCAATAATCAAGCCTTAATATAATAATTTTTGGTGTGACATAGAGAGCATGTGTCATAGTTTTGATATATTTTTAAGATGGAAAAATGCACTTTTAGAAATATTGAAAATGTGGTTTTCAAAGGACAAATTGCTATCGAAAAGCACATCCAGATTCTTAGCTAATGAAGCAGGTTTCATAGAGCATCCATCAAGAGTAAGACAGTGTTCTAGGTTAAGCAATAAAGACAAAACCCAGAGGCAAATAATGAACATTTGAGGCTTTATTTGATTTTATGTATTTGAATTTTTAGTTTATTTATGTATTATAATTAAGACTGAAAGAGATCATGTGGTAGAACTAAATTACATTTTATTCCTTAACAACTTTAAACCTTAGACTTGCATTAGTCATGCTAAGGTTACTTGTTTTAAATATTATCATCAACAGCACATTAAAATTGCTTTATTTTAAAACACAATTTTATGGCAATCTAATGTGAAACTGTCAGATCTCTGGTATGATAGATAGAGGTTTTGTTTGTCTTGTGAATTGTCCACTTTTAGTTGTGTTGGAGCACATGGTCTTTGTTGTGACAGCTCACTATGTGCTCCACTGTTATTGTAGCTTCTTGTTATCTTATTTAGCTCATGTGCTTATTTAGCTCACCTGCTGTTCCCTTGTGATCTCCCTGTTATAGTTCCATTTTGTCCTCTGTCTTGTATCAAATCATTTTAATACCCTAGTCTAGTCTTGTCCTGACCACATGGTATGTCTCAGACTCCTGGTTTTTCATGCCTTGGTTCTCTCTGCCCTTTCTTCCAAGATAACAGCTAACAACAGTCTGCAAAAAGCCTGTTGGTTCCTGCTCTCCCAGCCCCCAGATTTTCATTCTGCATGTGTGATTACCGTGCTCACAGGGAGACCTTGTGAGTGGGGGACAGTGGTCTCGGACCACTGTGGGACAGTGGTCTCAGGGACAGTGGTCTCGGACCACTGACCCAGAAACAGACCACATAATTTTATTTATTAATTTTTTTTAGGTAAAATGGAAAAATGGAGCATTCTCATAATGTGATACATTATGAGAATGCTTGGCTAAAGAGATGTGTCTTTAATCTAGATTTGAACTGCGAGAGCGAGTCTGAGCATGGACCAGCTTTTTTTGCATATGAAATTGATAAGATGTGATGTTTCTAAGTGATGTTTCCAAGTGATGTTTCTAAGGTGAAAGAAGGCAGTTTTGGTAATATATGCCACGTAAGTTTCAAAAGACAAGTTACTGTCTAATATGACATCCAAGTCTTTAACAGTATTGGATATGGTGATGTTACAACATTCTAATTGGAAGTTGTAATCAGAGAGCTTCTGTTTACATGGGTTTGGTCCAATAAGTAATGTCTCTGTCGTATTTGAATTTAAAAGAAGAAAATTATACTTCATCTAATGCTTTATGTCTTTAATACAGTCTGATAATTTAGCTAAGGTAGAAATTTCATCTGGTCTTGACTTATCCCATGACTTTTAATACTATTTCTGAGGGGCAGCATGTATAATGTGAATAGCAAAGGGTCTAAAATAGATCCTTGAGGCAGGCCATATTTTACGTGCATTAATATAGATGATTCCCATTTATATGAACAAAATGGTAGCGGCCAAACAAGTAGAAGTGAAACCACTGAAGAACCTGACTTTGAATGCCAACATAATTTTGTAGACGATCTAATAGCATGACATGGTCTATAGTGTCAAATGCACTAAGCACTAAGATTAACAATGTAAGTAAGTTACAATGTAAGAGTAAGAGTAACAAAGAGATGCAATGTTGGTCCACAGCTAGATGTAAATTGTTTGTAGTTTTGACCAGGGCAGTCTCTGTTCCATGATGTGGTCTGAATCCTAACTGGAACATTTCAAAAATATTGTTTCTGTGTAAAAAGGCACACAGTAGCATGGATACGACCTTTTCTAACATTTTAGACATACATTGGATATTTAAAATGTGTCTGTAGTTTGCCAGTTCATTTGAATCCAGTTGTGGTTTCTTTATGAGGCTTAATAACTGCTAACTTGAAGGGACGCAGGACATGATCTTGAGATAGAGGAGTTAATAATACTGAGAAGAAGCAATCAAATAAAGCAATCCGAATATTGTTTAATGTTAAAATACTGTGGGCTCAATATGGAAACCAATAATATTAAGTAAAAATCGAGTTATTAGATGGAACAGAGATATTTTAAGAGACTTTTTAAGACAACATGACAGCACTCAGACCACGCTGCAGTAACCTGAAGTCATGGTGGACATGTCTTTCTTGATTACTCTTACCTTGATATTTCAGAACAGATGAAATATGTCCTTACACCAGTGCTCAAAGAGTGTAAAGCTGTCTGCAGGAAAAGAAGCTCACCTATGGACAAACCTTCCTCTCAACACTTCAGGCAGCCTCACTTCCAACTAAAGAAGCCTTTTGCATATTTTTAAAGTCATGTGGCAAGCAGCATCCAGTGACCTGGCTGCCTCTCCCCAGGATTAGTGGATTATGGTCTGAGAAGAGTCTCTGTCACCATGGTACAGTTCCCTTACTGATAATCATTTCTCTGAGTCCCACTGGCACCTCAATAAATTAGGAAAGAAATATGTTTTTAAAAAAATGTATGCCTATAGATAAACCAGATCCAAACTCCATTTAGCTGCAAATCCAGGGTGTCTCTTAAAGCAGGTTACCAACAAATATTTAGTGCAGGTGTTCTAATGTGTTTTTGTTGTCACCAGGAAAAAAGGCTACATTTTTAGATTAAGATATTAGCAGACTAAAAAAACATAAGTCTGATGTACATAATGCATGTAGATAGGGCAAACAGCCTAATAAAGGAACCGGTTTCCCAAAAAAGAAAATTGAGCAAATTGTCATTTATGGGTGAACTATTTCTTTAATGGCTTACTTACATATATAGTTGACTGCATATCAACCTGGGATAGAAGAAAATGTTTTAACATCAAAAACATTAAACATATAACCTTAATTAGAGAATAATTCTCTGTTCAACAGCACCACATGCATTTCCCTGGAAACTCTATGCCATTCATTAAAAGTGGAGCCAATCATGGTGGATTGTTCCAAAAGATGCATGTCCCACAAATTACAAAAGGCAGCTTTATGGTTTTAAAAATCAAGTGCAATTATTTTAACAAGCATAAGTATTTTTGATCGACTGGAGTCTCCAGCTGATCTAATATTAGTGGTGCCGCTATAATCAGAAATGTGTGGAGGAAAAGCAGCGCCACAGGAGAGACAGATGGTAATGAAGAGGGAGGTGTCAAAGGCCTGCAGTCTCTCTCTGTGTGGCCCATAGACCCTCTGGCCATAAACACACATGCACTCAAGCATTTACACAAAAACACATAAAACATTTATTCTTTCATGAGATTATGGCATAGACACTCTGGTGTCCTGCTGAGATAAGTAAAACAAAAAAGCTTCCAAGTATTTATAAGTGCAAGGATCCCAGCGTAACTCCATTGTTTGTAGCTTGCTGTATACGCTCCATAACTACCTACAATCAGCCAACAACAGTGACTCTCAGCTGGTGGCTTTTATGAATGTTTGTTATTTTTTACATGTGGTGGAGTCACATTTTTAAAGGAATTTCTTTGAGAAAGTTTAATCTCTTACAACCCATATTGTGTTTTGGCAGCCCTAGAATAGTTAAAATGCATCTAACTTTCTTAAACACTTTTATGATGAATTTATCACAGTCATATCATGTTGTTTGTTATAGCCTGTATTAAAAGATTTTAAGATGTCTGTCAAAGTTATTTTAGAGTACAGCAGAAATAAATTGTACAGCTCATTTACAATTATGAAAAAAATCTGTTATCTCTGCTCACCCTTCCTACAGTTTTAAACCTGTTGAACAATTGTACAGCTTTAAAAACATAGAATATAGTATTTAATAATCTCTTTAATAATAAAGGTACATGAGTTTTGTTTTAACCTGTTAGATCTTAATGGTTAATTGATGCTTTGCTATTAGTAGTCAAAGGTTGTGAATGGATGTCCAACATTTCATCTGAAAAACCTCTACGCATGGGACAGCAAAACTCACATTATTTGAGCGCATGAGACCTGTGACTGTTTTGTGCCTTTTCAGAACTATAAATGTAACATTCAAAACATACTGTACTGACATATACCATTAGTCCTGTTATGACCAAAAGAGACACTATCATACATGGACATGGTCCATTGACAATTTGTTAATTGTTAATAAAATTAATCCATATTAATATCAAAGGTTCTTTGTGGTTCAAGTATAAAATAAACAAAATCAAATAGAAGCAGGGGGTTCAATGACAAGGCTAGAATATTTGCTCATCCAGTGTAGGTTGGCACAATTTATGCCTTGATGGACTTTGATATTGGAGGAAGAAAAGTGTCACTTGTATGTACATCTATAGTTAAATGTAAACAAAAATGTTTTCCAATTTCAAAGTACAGTGCATTATTGTTTAATTGCTGACTTAAAGCTTTTAACGTCTTTTTAAAGCTTAAACATAGTAAAATCAAAGTGGTACCACAGTAACATACTGCTTTTATATTTTTTATTTATTTTTTATTATTTTATCTTTTCTATAGTTTGAACATTTAATTTAATCAAATGAAAACTCTGAAAGCTCATAAAACAGAGTATATATGACTAAATTATGGTGTAAACAGATGAAAAGGCTTTTATTGCACAGCCTAATGATTAAAACATTTTTACAGTGAAACTGTAATGATGAGTCAGAGGCGTTTCGATCCTTTTGCAGGCTTTATTACAAAACAGGGTAAATAAACAGGCAAAGGTCGGAACCGGCAAACAGTAACAATAGAGGCAGAGCAGAATCATAATCCAGAAAACAGGCAGAGGTCGAGACAAGCGGCTAACAGTCAAAATACAAAAACAGGCAAGGGTCGGGGCTTGGGTAAGGGAAGTAGATGACAGGCCTTGGAAAAGCAGTCTACAATGGTCAGAATAGTAGTGTTACCATTAGAACTGGGCAGATCCGTAAAGAAATCGATTGCAATGTGTGACCAGAGTCTTTGTGGTACTGGAAGAGGCTGTAGTAAACCTGCAGGAAACTGTCTTGGGGTTTTTGAGGTTTGGCAATTATTGCGGTTCTTGATACACTGAATAGTGTCTGTGGGTAATGTAGGCCACCAAAATCGATTGTGTAACAGTTCAATGGCTGCAGTAATTCCTGGATGACCAGAGATCAGGGTTTCATGAACTTGAGTTATTAACCTTCCTCTCAGTGTTTCAGGGACATAGAGACGATCGTCGGGGCATTCATTGAAGAATGTTCTCCGTACTGGACTCAGGTTGATTCTCTTCAGTTTGGTGGGACAGGGCGTCAGCCTTTGTATTCTTAGACCCTGGGCGATAAGTTACCGTGAATTGGAATATGGAAAAGAATAAGGCTTATCGGGCCTGCCTGGGATTGAGTCTTTTAGCTGATCGTAAGTACTCTAGATTCTTGTGGTCAGTGAGTACAGTAAAAGGATGAATCGCTCCCTCTAGCCTGTGTTGCCATTCTTCTAGTGCCAGTTTTATCGCTAAGTGTTCTCTATTACCCACATCATAGTTTCGTTCTGCTGATGATAATTTTCTTGAAAAGAAAGCACACAAGAACATTTTGGCAGGAGTACCATGACGTTGAGATAGAATGGCCCCTACACCTGTGTTAGAGGCCTCCACCTCCACAGTGAATGAGCAATTGGGATCTGGATGTTTTAGAATTGGCGCTGAGGTAAATTGAGTTTTGAGATCTCTGAAGGCTTGGAGAGCTTGTGGGGAGCAAGAGAGTTTGGAGTTTTGTTGTTTGGTTAGGGCTGTTAATGGTGCTACTAGAGAGCTAAATCCTCATATAAATCTCCGATTGAGGCTGGCAAAACCAAGGAACCTTTGCAATTCTCGTACTGTACGAGGTTGAAGCCACTCGGTGACAGCCTGGACCTTCTTCTCATCCATGGCTACTTCCATGTGACTTATAATGTATCCTAGGAAGGAGGTTTTGCTGACGTACTTAAAATGTTTCTCAAAGGAGTTGGAGTATGTCGTCAATATAAACAATAACCCACTTACCTAGCATGTCTTGGAAAATATCGTTCATTAAAGACTGGAAGACTGTGGGCCATTGGCTAAACTGAATGGCATAACTAAATACTCATAATGACCACTACATGTCGAAAATGCCGTTTTCCACTCATCTCCTTCTCGAATGCATATTAGATTATAGGCGTTTCGAAGATCGAGTTTGGTATAGTGTATCTGGCTTGTCTTAACTGTTCTAGTGCTGCTGGAACTAAGGGTAGAGGGTACCAGAATTTTACAGTTACATCATTGAGGCCTCTAAAGTCAATACAGGGTCCTAAACCTCCGTCCTTCTTGACAAAAAAAAAAAAATGGCAGAGGCAGGGGAATTTGAAGGTCTGATAAAACCTTTACTGAGTTCTTCTTGAATATGCTCTTTCATGGCTTCAGACCCGGGTTTGGATAAGGGAAAAATTCTCAGCTTAGGGGGAACAGTACCAGGAATTAAATCTATAGCCCAATCAACTGAACGATGTGCAGGAAGTTGGGAAGCTTTTTGTTTACTACATGCATCACTCAGATCAGAATACTCAGGGGGAATGCCAGGGTTAGACGGAATAGGCGCCTTACAACAGGGAATCTCTTCAGCAGGGAGAATTACTTGAGTTAGACAGTTCTTGGAACACATGGTTTATATTCTACCCCACTGTAGAATATTTCCCTCCGTCCAAGAAATTTGAGGGTTATGTAACTGTAGCCAAGGTAGGCCTAACACAATGGCATGATTCGGGGATTGAATGACGTAGAACTTGATGGTTTCAGAATGTAAGAAACCTATTTGTAATCACACCTCTTCTGTTACTTGTTGTATCCTCCCCTCTCAGAGGGGTCTTCCGTCCAGTGCTTCCACTACCAAAGAGAGGTTACAGTGCTTAAGAGGTATATTATACTGAGTGACAAAACTAAAGTTAAAGTTGCCTGCCGTCTCAGAATCAATTAAAGTGGATGTTTTGATAATTAAGTCTTGACAGGTTAGTTCAGCAGGCAATGTAATACTGGATAGCAGGCATAAATTTCCTTTTTGTCTGTGATATTGCTTGTCAGGGGACAGGTGAGTAATACCTACTTGCATAGGTTTGATTGTGGGGCTGAAGTTAGTGGAAGTGTATGGAAAGGTACGGCAGGGTCGCCTGGAACGATTTAGATTATCCAGTTGGATAGTTAGATCAATTAACTCACCCAGGTCTCTGCCCTCGTCTCGACAAGCCAACTCAGATTGGAGTTCTGGATTCAAGCCTCTTCGGAACAATAGTTTTAGTGTGTCATCGATCCATTCAGTTTGGTCTGCCAGGGTTCGGAAGCTTAGGGCGTACTCTGCTGCGGACTGCTTGCCCTGGATTAGCGAAAGTAGTTGCTCACCTGGGCTTCTTCCTTCAGCAGGGTGCTCAAACACCCCACGGAAGTGCTTAAGGAATTGCTCGAATGTAAGAAAATTGCCGTGATCGATCTTCCATACTGCAGTGGCCCAGTCCAGTGCTTTTTTTCTCCAAGGCAATACAACTAGTCTCAGTAGGGTATAATGAAGGTTGTTGACTCACAAACACTGAGCACTGCAGTAGAAAACCCTTGCACTTGGATGCAGTACCATCGAACTTCTCTGGAGATGCCAGCCGCAGATTTGTAAGCGGGACAGATGCAGGAACCCCAACGTTGAATGAATTGGTAGCAGTGCCAGTAGTTTCAGTGGGTGTCACACATAACCCCTGTAGCGACTGTAACCAACTCCTCTGTTAGCGATGTCATTTGACTGGTGGTGGTGCATCGCGAGTTGGTCGGCCTGGGCTGATAGTTCCGAGGAGAGTCGAAGAATTGCAGCTGGATCGTTTGGTGGCGAAGTCTTCTGTAATGGTGAGTCAGAGGTGTTTCGATCCATTTTCAGGCTTTATTACAAAACAGGGTAATTAAACAGGCAAAGGTCGGAACCAGCAAACAGTAACAACAGAGGCAGAGCAGAATCGTAATCCAGAAAACAGGCAGAGGTTGAGACAGGCGGCTAACAATCAAAATAGAGACTAAGGCTGACAGCTAGCAATCCGTAAAAGTTCATTTCTGTTACCTTTATGCTATTAGCAGCATTGGGCATAAGCTAGACAGTGGGGTTCTGTTCAAGAGGGACAATTTACAGAAGCCACATTTGCATGCATTGTCATTTGGATTAAAGAATACTGATATTCCAATACTGACTGTTTTCATGAGGTGTTATCTAATCTAATGAGATGTTTACATATGCCGGTGATTTCAACTGGAATAATTTTGTGAAATGCATACATTAGCCTATGTCATATTTGTCCCATTTTCAATCCTGTCAAAATGTATATGTCATACGTGTGCTACTTATGGAATGCATTGTGCTTAATCAAGCAGCAGTGTGTCTATGTAGACATACCTTTGCTGGAAGGTGCACAATAAGCTAACCTTTTTGGTGGTGGTGCTAAGAAGCATCGCATTAGGGGTCTGCTAAAAAGGTTTTAATAATAATAATATTTTTTATCTCAAAATAATGTAGTTGTTTTTAATTATTATAGTTTTTATTTCTATTTCAATTAAAAGTAAGTATAGCCTAAGTTGTCATCTGCCATTTGCTCATCTGTATTAAAGTATTCCCTAGTAGTTTTAGATCAAAGTATTAAAAAACAAAGGAACTCAATCTGCGTCATGTAACTACACTTTGGGGACTAAGATTCGCCACATTATGTGTCTCAGGACAGATCTGTTTCCAGTGAACGCAACTCGAAGTAGCCAAACTCATTGTGGCGCTTTTAAGTTCACATGTAAAAAATATGTTTCTGTTTTCTTCTGCCAGTCAACTGCTTCAGGATACGAATATATCATACACAGAGCACCCGCAAGTCAGCTTTAGGACGTTGACTCTCATAGTGAATTATTGAGATGTTAAAGGCCCTTCCCAATGTGTCTCAATGGGTTCTGTGTTTGGTAAGGAAGGCTACAGAATTCAATTTGAGCACTGACCTAAATACCTTTTCGCTCATTTCAAGGCTAACAACACTTAGCCACGGCTGATGCTATAGAAGTCAGTTCCCAACTACCTGGTCAACATCTTTCTTGGCACATAAAATGCCTGGAGATGATGGCTATGTTTCTAGCCTTAAAGCACTTCCTCCTAGACCTCAGGGGCTACCATGTTTTAGTTCATATGCACAATACATCAGCGGTTGCCTATTTAAATCATCAGTGGGGCCTAAGGTCACCCACGTCTTTGCAGAATGGTACATCAGGTTCCTTAACATGATAGATGGTAGGTTAGGATTAAGCAAGATATGCCATTTCAGCTTATATGGATAAAAATTGGATTGACTACAGGACCTTGGGAAAAAGAATAACAGACAGACGTAGTGTGGAGTCAGTACATCTGTTCTTATGGAATGTGTCCCCGGTTCCAGTTTACCTAATTAATGCAGCCTAACAAATCCTTAAGGGATTTGAGAAATACATCCATAAGACTATGCCTAAGCTAAAGTAGAGAGGTGGGTCTTTATTTTAGATTTAAACTGAGAAACTGTATCTGCCTCCCGGACAACACTGGAAAGACTGTTGCAGAGTTTGGGCCACAAATATTAAAATGATCTACCACTCTCACTTGATTTTGAAATTCTGAGTATTACTGGCCAGAATTTTCAGATTTTAGTGAACATGAAGGACTGTAATATGCTCCTCAATATGAGCTTGCTCAGGTATTGAGGAGCTAAACCATTCAGGGCTTTGTAGGTAATCAGCAGAAATTTGAAGTTTATACAATGCTTGATAGGCAGTGCAGTGTTGACAGGACTGGGTCATACTTGTTTGTATTGTAAGAACTCTGGCTGCTGCATTTTAAACCAGCAGGGGTTTTTGTATTAAACCTGCAAAGTAGGGCATTGAAATAATGAAGTCTTGATGTTATGAATGCATGACATTTTTTCTGTGTTTGACACAGAGTGCATGTGTCATGGTTTTGATATATTTGATATATAAAAAATGCAATTTTACAAATATTAAAAATGTGGTTCAAAGAACAAATTGATATCAAAAAGGACACCCAGATTCTTAGCTAATGAAGCAGGCTTTATAGAGCATCCATCAAGAGTAAGACAGTGTTCTAGCTTGTTCAAATATCAAATATACATTTTGTTACTTTGGTGAATTTATGTGTCTCATTGAGCCTCAAAGAAATGCTGAGTATGAAATACTCAGTATACAGATGAGTATCATCAGCATAACAATGAAAACTAACCTTGCAGTTTATAACCTGGTAGCATATACAGGGTGAAAAGCAGAGGCCCAATCACTGGACCCTGCAGCACTCCATACTACATTTGTAATCGATATGACATCTTTTCACTCACAGCAACAAACTGGAATTGTCAGATTTAACCATGCCAGTTCAGTTCCATTTATGCCAACATAATTTTCAAGCCTATTTAACAGAATGCTGTGGTCAATAGTGGCAAAGGGTGCACTAAGATCAAGCAGCACTAGAACAGAGATACAGCCAAGATCAGCCGACGAGAGCAAATCATTTGTCACTCTGATGAGAGCAGTCTCTGTACTATGATATGGTCTATGAATATACTATGAATCTTGCCTGAAAATTCTTGCAAATACCATTTCTTTCCAGGAATTAACATATCTGTAAAGACACCACCTTTTCCAGTATTTTTTAAATAAAGGTTAATTTGAGATGGATCTTTAATTTACTAGTTTCTGGGATCAAGTTGTGTTTTTTAAAAAGGTGTCTGATAACAGCCAGCTTGCAAGATTTTGGACATATCCTAACACTAATGATGAATTAATAATACTATGTATTTATAATTGTATGTATAATTTCAAGAAGCATGTCTTTCAACAGCCTACCAGATTGTGCCTTCCTAAGAATTTCCCATTCAGTGTAATGCTGCAATAGCAGCCACATAAACCTTCAGGGTGGAGGGAGACGATTGTCTTCCCAACCTCTCCTGTAGGAAGGTGAGCATGGATCTGATAGTTGATTTAGATGATTTAGGACAACATTAAATATAAAATATGATTACAAAAATGAGTGGGTCCTAACACGTTGTGAAACCCTGAAAGAGTTTAAAATTTCAACCCCAATGCATCTTTTTCATTATCCACATGGATGTTAAAATCACCAATAATTAACACTTGATCTGTGACCAGTACTACTTCTGATAAAAAGTCAGCAAATTCTTTGATGAAATCTGTGTGGTACCCTGGTGGCCTGTATACAGTAGCCATGTAGAAATGACAAACCTGATTTATCATTTACACCAGATGAAGTTATACTGAGCACCATCACTTCAAAGAATTTTATCTGAAGTCAGATCTCTGGGTAGGTTTAATAATATTATTGCAAAACCTCCCCCTTTGCCTTTTGGACAGAGTTATAACATTCTTATAACAGTAATTTTGGAGGATAGACTAATTTAATGTAATGTAATCGTCTTGTTTTAGACATGTTTTTTGTCAAACAGAGCATATCTAGGTTATTATCGGTGATTATTAACAAAAAGCACATTTGTAGAGAGAGATCTAATATTCTGCAAACCAAGCCATATTAATTGTTTGTCTGTATTATGTATTTTTAAATTAGTTTTACATTGATTAAATTGCCATTAAATTGTTTACAGATTTTTTTATTTAACAGTTCACAGACACAATCTCTATATTATGATATTCAGGTGGTTCTATGTGTTGTAAATGATGTGTCATCTGTGACATGTGAGGGCTAGCAGACAGTTGGTTAAGCCAGTCTGTCTGCTTCCTGACCTGGGCCCCAGTTAATCAAGTATTAGTAGTATTAATAACAAGACTATGTGCCAGATTTCTAGATAAAAGTGCAGCACCACCCCTGGAGGGATGGAGGCCATCTTTTTTCATTATGTCAGGTCTACCCCGAAACTTTTCCCATTTATCTACGAAGCCTATATTATTCATAAGCTGTCACCAAAAGGCCACCTTGAGAGATGGGAGCACTTATCCATAGGTGTCACTTCTGGACAACCTTTTGTCGCCCACAAGGCGCAGTCTGTCACCGTGCACAGTTCCTGCAGTTGCACTGCTTCGAGACCACCCTCATCCAGAACTTTAAGCACCTTGGCTTCATGGACCTGCAGAATAGCCATGGCATGGAGGACTGAGGTGACTTGTCCTGCAGCCCCACAGGCCTTTGCTGTAAGTGAAGAAGAACACCTACAGGCTTTGGACAAGAATCTCGGAATCCTTCACTGCCCCGCCATTGAGAAGAGCCCACAAACCACGTATGGGCAGTGAAAGGCACCTTCCTTGATTTCGTGAGCTCATTATGCACTAAAGGGACCAGGGCAACGCGCTCCTGAGAGTCGCTTCCCAAACCCAGGAAGCAATCATTCAGCCAATCTCAATCAATCTCCCAAATAGCCTTCGGAGCTTGCTAACATGCCCTTGTGTGCAACCGCAACAGATGGGGCAGCACAGGGAGTGCTACCAAAATGTTTCTTACAGAAGAAAGACACATAATTTTTTTCACTTTACAGTATATCACTTTTAGCTTTTACACACAGCTATTTGACTGTCAGTGCACTGCCCTCATAATCATAGTTACAGCATCCACAGACAGAGCTGTAGTGTGTGAGGGCAGTGGGGGTCAGATGAGGTGCCATTTCATCACTGTGTACTGTCACGCACTTTACCTTCTCATGCAGCGTGTGGAAAACAAAATGTTGTAATGAGTTGTTTATCTATCTTCATGTGTACATCTGGCCTGCAAGTAAGCAGTTCATTTAAAAACAGTGGGTAAATTTATAACAGACCTAACAGCACTGTAAATGGGCACCATTCCCAGTCCACACACAAACACATGGGCTACTTGTGAGAAAGCAACTTTAACGCTGGGGTTTTATTTCACAAAAGCGTGGCAAAACACAATACTGCACTGGCAACAGCAATCAACAGCCCGAAACTTTCTGTCTTATGCAATTTCTACTGTTTATTCTTTTAGAAATTATCGTGTTGGGCCATTGTCAACCGGTTGTGCTAGGCTATAAAAATACAATAATAATACAATAAAAGTCCAGGATAATCTACAAATAGATTATCTGGTGGTTCTGGAGCAACTGGATGTTATATTTATTGTATTTACAGTTCTGGTGTGAAGTTTGCTCATTTGTGTTTATATCACTACATGTAGTAGTTGTTAATGTACTACATTCTGTCCAAGAGTATAAATGTGATTTGTATTGTAGGTGGTTTAGGACTCTTGTAATTAAAGCATGAAACTTGTAATTGTAAAAGTCAATGCATATTTTCATTTTCTGTTTTTCTTGTCTAGTTAAATAGACAGTAATAAAAAGTCATTATTTAAACCCAGAAAAAAATCTGATTTAATTCTGAAATTAAACTAGAATAGAAAAAGTGCTATTATTAAAAACAGCTTTAACATTTTATTAATGTTCTGTCTCAGCATGAAGGTAGGACTATATTGACTGTAAGTCCTGTGTTACATACGATATACAACACAATAGAACAAGAAACAATTAACAAAAAGAGACACAAATTCTGTTTCATGTCATCTTTATAGACATTCATAAGCTCTGTTTTTTGAGCATCCCAACCAGCCTGATACAACCACACTGCCTCAACCAATGGGTGTGAGTTTTTTTCTGTTTAGAAATTTTGTTTGGTGCTGCTAGTGGTGCAAGTAATAAAATACTTCACACAATACTTAACACATTCACAATATGTTAACTTAACTGTAATATTGATGTAGATGATGCAAATGATGTGCTGGCAACTGCTTTCATGGACCTGCTAAACTTTTTTTGGCCAGGCAAAACATTAAAAGACCTACTCCTTCCTTTAATCACACACTAGATCTAATTATATTACATGGACTGGACCCTGTAGATATATATATTACACTGCAAAGTGATGAGATCACTGATCATCATCTTATTTCATGGATAATACAAATCACTGATGTTAGCCTTATTGCTCCACGCTATCAAATGGGCAGAACCATTACCCCAACCACAAAAGACAGATTTGCCTTACCCGATCTATCTAACCTACTCAGCACACCCCTAAACGCTAAAGATCTAGATAAAATGACAATCAGCATGGACTGTCTTCACCAGTACTCTTAATACTATTGCACTCGTCAAATTAAAAAAAGTTAAAGAGAAAAGTATTTCTCCATGGTATAACAGTATGACTCCTACTCTAAAGAGAGAAACCTGCAACCTTGAGCGGAAATGAAGAAACTTGCTAATCTAAAAAAACCTCCAGATTCATGGAAGGCAGTTGTCTTGATATAAAAAGGCTCTAAAAACAGCAAAAAAACAACAGATCAGAAAAGACTCTAAAAACAACAGATCTTATCACAGAAATCGAAAAATTTAAAAACAATTTAATACAGTTTTCATTTAATACAGTTGCCAGATTAACTAATAAACAAACACTACCTAAAGACAATGTGCCATCAAACATTAGTAGTAATGACTTTACAAAATTTTTCACATAGAAAATCGAAACCATACGAAATACAAATGAAAATATACCACCCATGACTTTACCTGAAGATTCACCCTTGTTAAAAATTGCCCATCAGGAACAGCTGCCATGCTTTACAGCTATAGGCCAGGATGATCTCAATAAACTTATCATTACTTCCAAACCATCAACATGCTTATTAGAACCCATACCGACTAAACTATTGATAGAGCTGTTACCAGCAGCTCAGGAGTTTCTTCTCAATATTATTTACTCCTCTCTATCTCTAGGTCATGTCCTGAGTCCCTTCAAGTTAGCAGTCATTAAGCCTCTCATAAAGAAACCTCTCATAAAGACCTATTTCAAATATCCCATTTATGTCTAAAATATTAGAAAAGGTTGTATCTATGCAACTGTGCATCTTCTTACACAGAAACAATGTTTTTGAAACTTTCCAGTCAGGATTCAGACCACATCATAGCACAGAAACTGCCCTGGTTAAAATTATAAACAATTTACTTCTAGCTGCAGACCAAGGTTGCATCTCATTGTTAGTCTTACTTGATCTTAGTGCGGGATTTGACACTATAGACCATGTCATGCTGTCAGATCGACTGCTGAAATAATGTTGGCATTCAAGGTCAGGCTCTTCAGTGGTTTCGCTCCTACTTGTCTGACCACTACCATTTTTAAAATTTAGCATTTTAAATGGGGAATCATCTAAATTAATTCCAATAATATATTGCTTGCCTCAAGGATCTATTTTAGGCCCTCTGCTATTTGCATTATACATGCTGCTGTAAGGCAGCTAGTCTAGAGATAAGCACTGGGTTTGTTTGCAGAAGCGTACCATAAAACAACAAAACACCATTTGATGCTTGTTCCCAGGCTATGGTTCCTTGCTTACCCCCATGTGGCACTTTCACCTCTGCCTTCCCCCCTTCCCTCTCATTCTCTCCCTCCTTCTAGGCTCAGATCAATGGAGCTCACTGAACATATATGTGCAACATACACTGTGATGTCATTGAATTTCCATTGTCGTGTTTGGTATCATTCTGAAGGTTATGGTGTGATGGGTAAAAAGGTCTAATTTCTATTATTATTGGATACAGTGTTTTAAGGACACATAAGGAAATAGGGAATAATCTACACCCCTGGTATGGGTGTGTCTTTCCCAGGAGTCCTGGACTTTCATTTGGAGAGATAACTCCCCTTCAGGTCACGAGAACTCTCAGATCAAATCTTGAATTGGCCATAGGGTTTATGACTCTTTGTCTTACATGTGTATATAAGGTGGCTAGGCAAAAGACTTGGGGAAGCATTCTGTAACCAGAACTTCCCAACTGCTGCTGTGTCTTATTTGCAAGGTATGATTTAGACTTTGTACCTCATTTTGTATTCTGTTGATCATGTATTGTTATTTTGAATTCAAATTCATATTATGTCTTTTATTTCTTTGAATTGTTGTCAAAGGGAGTTTATTGTCATTTCAACCATATACAAGTGCATAGTGAAATGAAACAATGTTTCTCCAGGAACTAGGTGCTACATAAAAACACAGAACAACACAGAACCACTAGGCTACATAATTTATACATAATTTATACATAAAGCGCAAACGTGCAGACAGCACAAGACAGTACAATGACTTCTGGGGCAGACAATGGACATAGTATGTCCCAGTGCAGCGCCAACCAGCACACAGTCCTGTTCCAGAGTGATCCTGGTGAAATAGAGATATAAGTGTTAACATAAATGTAAACAGTGACTATGTGCATTATAAGTATTTAGCAGCCAAAAGTATTTAACAGCAGCAAAAAGTATTTAATATGTGAAAAGGATAAACAGTTCTGTGTGTATGAGTGTGTGTGTTCCTTTCAGCTCCAGTTCTGTGTATTGAGGAGTATGATAGCATGAGGGAAGAAACTATTGCATAGCCTGGTCGTGAGGGCCTGAATGCTTTGGTACCGTTTACCAGATGGCAGGAGTGTAAAGAGTGTGTGAGAGGGGTGTGTGGGGTCATCCACAATGCTGGTGGCTTTGCAGATGCAGCGTGAGGTGTAGATGTCTGTGATGGAGGGAAGAAAGACCCCGGTCACCTTGGGTCCCACTCTAAGAGCATTATGCCGTCACAGGATTCTTATGACGGGTGCTTCCCTCATGGGCTGGGGTACGGTTCTTGATGGCCGCCCAGTCTATAGTTGGTGGGAGGGCCCTTATCTCTCCTGGCACATAACTGTCCAGAAATGAGGGTAGTGTTTCTGGTTCTGAAACACTTCCTCCCACATCTCGAGGGCCAACACTTCTTAGTCCATACAGACAACACATTGTGGTCTCGTAAATTACCAAGGAGGGCTGCGTTCACGCCCCCTGTTCAGGCTGGTGCAGCAGACCCTTCTTTGGGCAGAGACCAGGCTGCTCTCCATCAGAGCGATGTACATCACAGGGCATGCAAATCTGGGAGCAGATATTCTGTCAAGGCAGGGGCTGTGATCCAGGGAATGGAAGCTCAACCATGAGTGGTGGAGTCCATTTGGCAGAGGTATGACTGAGTGGAAGTAGATCTGTTCGCCTCTGATGAGTCGACACACTCTGGTTCAGCCTCACTTATCCAACTCCTCTGGGGCTGGATGCCATGGTGCAGATGTGGCCGAGGCGACTCACGACTGTTGCTCCCGGAAGTCCTAGCCAGGATTCGTCAGGCCCAAGTTTGTCTACTTCAAACTTCTGGCATGTAAACCTTGAGGGTAAGTGGGGACAGAGCTTCATTTGCTAGGAAATCGTATGCCATGAAGTGGCAGCTCCTTGTGTCATGGTGTGGCTGACACCATGTTGACCTGGTGCACTGCCCTGTTGGTTCAGCGCTGGAGCTTCTCCAAGAGCGCTTCTCTGCAGGGTTGGCCCATCTGTGCCCCTAGAGTCAGTTTTAGAGTCAGATAAGTTCCTGGCTCCACTTTTAGCTCTTACATCGCTCAAAAGGGGTAAGGGATCTGCAGACTCCATCAGTAGACCCTGCCTGTTTGGATATGCCCCTGGCTTTGTTAAACCCATTTTGCACCATAGGCCAGACCACATCCCTAAGGTGCCCACTGCAGCTGATCACCTGCTGATACTTCAAGCCTTCTGTTCTCCGCTGTTCGAGTTGCCGGATCAGGAAAAGCTTCACTTACTGTGTTCAGTTAGAGCAGTTAAGGACCTATGTCCACTGCTTAGGCCAGTGCCCAGGCCAGTGGTCAGCAGCTCTTAGTCTTTTTTTGGTGGATGCAACCTTGAATGCGAAACAAAAAAAAAACATTTCACTGGGTCACACATGCTATTACTCTGGCTCACAAGGCCTGTGACTTAGTCACCTTTGGGCATAAAGAGCCCATTGTACCAGGGATGTAGCATCATCTAAAGCTCTGTCTAGGGGAGCATCTCTAAGTGATGTTTGTCTTGGAACAAGCTGGTCCTCTTTGCACAATTTATTCAATTTTACAGCTTAGACTTTAATTCAACTCCATGCACTGAGGTCCTCCTAGATTGACAAGTCTAAGTCTGCTCCTGATGTTTTTGTGCCAATGTTTCACAGCATTTGAGGCGGGCCTTCCCTCACTGTGGCTGTAAGAATATAATTTAGTTTGCTGTGTTTGTATCATGTATTTTCTTCTTTAATACCAGATCAACTGGATGTCATGAGGAGATACCTTCAGCAGAGCTCTGGGAGCAAGAGACACAGATAATAGAGTATGGTTGACTCAAGCTCGTTTATTTCCTCAACAGAAGCAGACTATATAGAACATAACAAGATGCACCTAAAACTGTCTCAAGCCATCAAATAGATGGGTTATATTTTATTACCATATACGGTTAGAAACAACAGCTTCAGGGTGCATTCTAGACTTCCTTATGCAACAGAATATATGTCATTCAAAAGGAGAAATCAAAACTCATTAACCCTTAAGGGGTGTTGACTATATTCATTAGTGCGGGGAACTAAATAATCTAACAGTGGCGTAGTGGGTATTACTTCCCCATAGCATCAAGCTGACGCAGTGTCGAGTTCCCTCGAAAGGGAACGTTTCAGGTTACGTATGTAACCCGGTTCCCTGAGACAGGGAACGAGATGCTTGCATGCCTGCACAGCCTTCCTTCAGACTTAAAGCTGATGACGTATTTTGCAGGTGCTATTTAAAGGCATTGTGGCGCACAATGCTACGTCACATGACCTTGACCTGCCTATAAATAGGCCTGATTTTACACGTGTTCAGAGTCGGGCGCGTCTGAAGCGCGTTCCCCATAGCGTCAAGCTGATGAAGCGTCTCGTTCCCTATCTCAGGGAACCGGGTTACATACGTAACCTGAGACATTTTCTATCATTAAGATAATGGCCCCATCCTTGTTGACACATCCCTTATTTATCTCTTTTTCTGACATGTCACTAAATCAGATCCGTAGTTCTAATCCATACAGATGTTCAAATCATTTAATTTAAACCTTTCGATCATAGTTACGGACTGCAGCTTCAGCATGCCAGTGAGAAATGGCCCTCCCTGCTAAGCCTGGTTTCTCACAAGGTTTTTTCTCCATTTATACATCACTTGAGTTTTAGTTTTTTGCCACGGTCACCATGTTGGCTTGCTTACTGGGAAACTGCTGACATTAGCTTAGAACATTTGTTTAGAATTTTGTGTTATTGTTTAATAATCTTATTAATTTTAATTTTCTTTCTTTTTTCATACATTTTCATTTTTATTTCCATATTCAAATAAATCTTAGTTAATTTTATTTCACTGTTAAATATCTTTATATTTCATTTGTACAGCTGCTTTGTAAGCAGTGCACACAACACTGTGCCACTGTAAAAAGTGCTATATAAAGGAACTTGAAGTTGAGCTTGAACAATTTAAAAACAAAACATCTTCAAACAAAATAGTATCAAAATGGACAAGAAACTTCACCTGACCTTGACAAGCTCCTCATCTTGCATGGTTCAAGTTTATTTAATATTACAGATCATCATATCTATACAAACACCTAACTGTCTTAATCAGACAGCAGATAGACATACCAAACCATGTCCAATTCCAACCATTTTAGAAAAGGCAAAGCACTCACACTTAAACAGATGTTGTTGGCCTTTTGTGGTAAATTAAAATCTTTCTCTAATGATACCCTGCCAACGGCACTTCAGAAAACAAATAATTAATTATGCAATCTGGGCTATTTCATAAACTATTAATGTTTATTTTAGAATTCAGTTTTCCCTTGGCTTAAATGTCCATTTCATTGAAGCACACCATTCAGTAATATTTCTTTAGAATATGAGTTTTGCGAGGGAAGCTGACGCTACTCTTGTAGTTATTTACCTACACTAGCTATTGAATTGGTCTCACAAATTTATAGGAAATAGCTTATTTCTGCATAGCAAAATAAAAGCAGGCTTCAAGGGGTTGTCTTTGAAAGGAAAAAGATGTTTTGACCTTAATCATTTGACTGAATGGCAGCATAGATTTAATGATTATAAGGGATCAACCAAACAAGCAGCAACCTGCTCTTGTAATATGTGTCCATCTCATCAATGGATAAACAACAATTACATATTAACATCACAGTAAAGGGTTTACCTTTGAAATTGTCCTCTGCTGTTTTTGTGGACTTTCACTTACATAGTGTTCTGCATGAATAAAGGTCCTTTCTCCTTGTTGCATTCATTTGTCTTAATGGATACAGTAAACAATGCACATTGTTCTAAATGGCAAACATGCAGCAGGTGTATTATTATTGTTGTTGTTGTTGATTTATTTTAATTTTCTTATTCTATTTTTTAACCCTCTGCAGTGACACCAGTTGAATTTTAAATATTTCTCCTATTAAATATGCAGTTGATTTTTTTAATTTTTGTGTTGTTCAAATACTTTGATAAATTTGACCTTAAAGTCCACTCAACTCAAGGATGTCTGAAAGGATGTTTTTTGATCCTGTTAGAATGATCAGTATTAAATAGTATAGGTGTGAAAGTGCTGACAAGGGTTTTCGGTGGCAGGACTAACTAATGTGATTTAAGACTCCAGATAAAGAGATGCTACTCAGAATTTTAAAGTAACCTGATAAGTGTTTTACTTCCCAGTGTAGTTTATTTAATAATGCACCTTCAGCATTTTTTCAACTGATTTACAAAACGGTGTCCTATGTTTCTAGTTTATCTATTCATTTGGTTATTCATGTAAGTAGAATAACTTGTTATAAGCATTTAAGATGGTTGATGGTTTAAAAATGTTAAACATTAATGAGGATCTTTTTGAATGTTCATTTTTATGGTCAGGTGAACATGGAACATGTGGCATACAGACAAACTCCATCAGACAAATAAAAATGTAAAAAAAGTTGTTGACAGTTGCACTTTATCTTATTCTTTATTCAGCCTTTCACATCATGTGTGCTGCATTGTGGTGAGTGAAGTTAACAATTCTCAATACCCCTTGTGTTTTCTGTTCCATTTCATCAGTTGTATGACTTTGGAGATGGCCAGTCATAGAATTTAGAAGTGACTAGGCCACTCATCATGGCATGACCCTGCAAGAAAATGAGAAATGTTTGATCACAACTGTATAGTTCCCCAGCAACTTCAGGCTGTAATAATGTTTCCCCATGGTTTCTATTAAGTAACACAAAAATTAAAAATGTTATTTTGATTGTTCTAAAAAAAATTTAAATGTCCAGTTTTTAGACATTGCATTACTGCTATTGCTTGGTTTAGAACATTTTTTTTTTAACATTTCAATAACAAGATAACCATTTTTGAAACAAATAATAATAAAATAAAATGTTCTATCAAGGTATTAAATGTTCTAAGAACATTTTTGATAACTTTGAAAAAACTTTAAAAGAACTTTTAAAGAATGTTAGCTCTTTTTGTTAGATGGAATCATTTAAGAGCTGACACAATCGCAGAGGTTACTGCAAATGCACTTGCCTTGACTTCAACAATGAAAAAGTGCACTGTAAAAAAAAAACATTTTGCTGCCTTAAATTAAAGGCTGCAAAGTTTTTTTTAACAGTGTATAGATGTCTTAGCTGGTTTGTGAAATGGTCAGCAGGGTCTTTTGTGTGCTTTTCAACTGCAACAGAGGCTCCATCTGTTGTGTCTAGTCCGGGCTTTAAGAATTTACATTAAGCCCTCAGGCCAGTGGCATGAATCTGATCAAGTGCTGGTTTTCTTTGGTGGCTGCAACAAAGTGGTGTTGCTACAGTCATAAAGCAATGCTTAGCACATTGGATCACAGGTGCAATTTCTCTGGCTTCACACAGTTTGCAATCCCAGGTACTCCTGCGCAGATTTGCTGACTGTCTCTCAGTCTCTGTGCAAGCATGTGTTTTCACACCCTGGGGGCAGGCATTTTTCAGTATGTCATAGGTGGTATTAATGTTCCCATAGTATTAGCGCCATGCCACTAATGTGTTGACTTCCTTCAAAAGGGAACTTCTCAGGTTACACATGTAACCAAGGGAACAAGCCTACACAGGCAAGCATAAACATCTTTCCTTTGGTAATATGGTGACATTTAATGCCCTTTTATGGTCTTGGTGACACACCTTACTAGGTCACCTGCTCTTCGGTATCTAAAAATAGGCATCTTTAAATACTGGTGCACAACTGGACCATTCCCATAGGCTTGTCAACACCATGCTGCAGCATCTCATTCTTTTCTCAGGTTTACCAAGATTAAATATGTAACCTGAGATGAGTTTTACTTGTAACCAGATGAGTTTTAAGTTGTTGTTATTATTTGTTGTATATTTTTATTATTATTATTTTACATGCGTTAGTGATTCTTGACAGAAATAGGTGATTGTCAGTTAAAATACATGTCAGTAGCCCCAAGGTCCTGGTATTTCATTCCATTAATTTCATAAATTAATTTTATTAATGGCTAAGTTCCAAACTTTAGCTGGCTTTCTGCCTAGACTGCAATTGTAGGTATCACATTAAGAAATTGAGCTAAACTTTAATTATAAATACAACTATATTACACACTAATATAACCATATTACACAAATATTAGATGGTTCCACCTATTTAAAATAGTATTGAGTTGTTAGCATAATAATATGATACACAGACTCTATTGAATCAACTAAAATTGTCAGTCTAGACAGTAGTATGCTTCTTGTGAGTAGTACTGTACTACTTATGCAATGTCTGTTAAGAACATTTTAGTTCAGTTATTTTTGAGGTTCCATTTAAATTTGAATTCTGCCTTATAAAAGAACTGCCTAACTGCCAGTGACAAAATTAAATACTTAGTTGAAGCAGCTAGAGTGAGACATTTTAAAGGACTTAGGGAATGAGACACTGCATCAGGCTTGACGCTATGGGAAAAGTGCTTCAGGCGCAAGTCTGAAAACGTGTAAAATCAAGTCTATTTATAGGCAGATCAAGGTCATGTGATGTAGCATTGTGTGCCACAAAGCTTGATGCTGTGGGGACGTTAATGCCCACTATACCACACTGAGGGAAAGCCTGCCCCTTGATGCTGTGACACACTGGTACAAAAACATCAGGAGCAGACTTAGACTTTAATTCAACTCCAGGCGCTTAGGTCCTCCTGGGTAGTCAAGTCTAAGATGTAAAACCTAATTATTGTGTGTGAAGAGGACCAGCCTGAAATAGCACAAACATCACTTAGTGGTGCTCCCCTAGACAGAGCTTTAGATGATGCTATACCCCTGGTAGAATGGGCTCTTATGCCTAAAGGCGACTGAGTCACAGGCCTCGTAAGCCAGGGTAATAGCATCTGTGATCCAGTGAGATAAGCACTGTTTTGTGATCACATTACCTCGGTTGCAGCCACCAAAACAGACTAAGAGCTGAAGGGTCTTACGCCACTGGCCTAAAGCGGTGGACATAGGTCCTCAAAGCTCTAACTGGACACAGTAAGTGAAGCCTTTCCTGCTCCGGCGACTCAAATGGCGGAGGACAGAAGACTTGAAGTACCACCAGGTGACTAGCTTTAGTGGGCATCTTGGGGATATAGTCTGGTCTAGGGTGCAAAATGGTTTTAACAAAGCCAGGGGCAAATCCAAACAATCAGAGTCTACTGATGGTGCTTGTAGTTCTCCTACCCTTTGAGCGATGTAAGAGCTAAAAGTAGAACCACCTTTAGAGTCAGAAACTTATCCAAGGCTGACTCTAGGGGATCAGATGGAGAGTTCAATAGTAAGGTCCCAAAAAGGAACCGCGTGTCAGAAAGGCCTCACCCGTTTGGCACCATTCAGAAAACAAGACACCAAAGGATGTCTCCGAATAGAGCCTCCATAGACAGGTTCATGGCTAGGAGACACAGCAGCCACATAAACCTTGAGGGTAGCCGGGCCAGCCCTGCAGAGAGGGCCTCTTGGAGAAACTCCAGCACTGAACAAACAGGGCAGTGAACCGGGTCAACATGGTGTCGACCACACCATAACATACGATTTCCTAGCAGATGAAGCTCTGGAACTCTGGAATTTTAAAGCTGGCTCCCCTCAGTAACCAGACCCACAGTTTCAAAATCTTGGTGGGGGTGAAAGATTGACCCCCCGAGCCTGAGACAGAAGATCCCTCTGGACTGGGAGCTTCCAAGGGACTCTGTCTAGGAGAGACAATATGTCTGAAAGTCAGATTCAAGTGAGCCAGAAGGTCAAGTCCGGGTCGAGTCTCAGCCCTAAGCACCTCATATGAGCTAACACGACTCAATGCCATGTAGTAAACTCTTGGAAGCTGGCCATGACTAACCAGTAGTCTACGTAGTTTAGTACGCAGTTGCCCTAGGTGTCAAAGGAGCCAGGGCTGCATCCACGCATTTTGTGAAGGTGCAAGGCGATGGCTAGGCAACAAGAAAGTACTCTATACTGGTAAGCTTCACCCCCAAAAACCAACCCGAGAAACTTCCTGTGTTTGGCAAATCTCAATGTGAAAGTATGTGTCCTTCAGATCTATCATGACAAACCAGTCCTCGGGAGAATTTGACACACAGTCGTTTGAGCACCAATATCTTGAATCTGCATTTTCTCAGAAAGCCATTAAATGACGTAAATCCAGAACTGGACACAACCCCCGTCCTTTTTGGGAATTATAAAATATCAGCTGTAAAAACGTACATCTCTCATGTGAAGGCGAACACATTCTATAGTCCCTTTCACCAAGAGAATCTCCAGTTCCCAGCCTAACACTAAATGCTGCTGTCCTACTACTAAAATCTGCAAAATGCCATTGAAACAAGGAGGACAAGGAGGCAAACTGAATTCTGTACCCTCTCTCTACTGCACTAACAGTCATAGGGACAAACTGGAAAGTTTCCATGTTGACAGAAAGTATGAGAAAGATACCATCCTGTCTACAGCGAACTGGCAAGAGAAATCTGGACACATGAACTGCTGGGTGCCTTTACCCCTGAACCACCTGGGGTGGCGGAGAAAGCAGAAGCACCCACTGGGGGCTCCGAGGGAGGTTTGGCACAGGCTGTTGACATCAGGTGCTCTTCTTTGCAGCCTTTGAGGAGATCACGGTCCTCAGATCGAATCTCCTCTTAGGCTGCAAGGCCTGCATGTGCTGCCCAGTCCTCTTAGGTCTCTGCCTGGAGTCCCCCGTAGGAGCTCCTTAAACATCTCAGGTTGCTTCTTAGTCTCACGGTATCTGCAAATGACGGAACAAACTGCATCACCGAACAGACCCTGAAGAGCAATCAGAGCATCCAACAGGAAGGCCTTATCCATGCCCTGATTGCTGGATAGGTGCCTCTCTGTTGCCATTAAAGCAACGATAGAACAGCCGAGGGCAAGATCTGTGGCTTCGTGGAGCTCCTGAACCATGTCCAGTTCTAATCCCCCACCTTGATCCTGGTCTTTAAACAGGTCAGCCTGGTACACATGCAGAACTGCCATAGTGTGCAGGGACACACCAGTCTGACCTGCAAATTAGTTATTTGTAATTTGTATAATACATATGAGCTGGATTATGTCAATATAGGTTATATGGACATTGGATATATGTAAATATGTTACATTTGTGTATAAGCTGCGTGCGCTCATCTGATTTGGCAGAGAGCGCATGAGAAAAGGCGAAGCCCATCTGTCACTGCTCCGCCAAATCATGCTGCGAACATCCACTCTGCCTCGGCAGAAGCAAAACCCAACCCGCGAGGTGCAGCTGCCCGGCTCCCAACTGAATTAAAGAGAGTGAGGCGGGAACGTCCTCAGTGGAAGCGATTCACACTGAGGGTAGTCAACTCTCGAGAGCTGATCTAGTGTGCTCTACTCCCAGACAAACCACAAACATATCGTGTGTCACCCGCCTTGATACAGTGTGGGCAGAGTGGCACACACTTAAACTTTTTAAAACTCTTTTTTCTGCTTTCTGTATACTAGCTGCTTCCTAGCACTATTATCTTCTTTTTTCCATCATGCTTAGACCTGACTAACGTGTAGACAAATGGACTTCCTGAAGCCAAAAAGCTAATGACATATTTTGCAGGCGTCTTTTAAAGGCTTTGTGGCGTGCAATGCTAAGGCACATGACCTTGACCTGCCTATAAATAGGCCTGATTGTAAACGTGTTCAGACTCGGGTGCACCTGAAGCGTGTTCCCCATAGCGTCAAGCCTGACGCAGTATCAAGTTTCTTCAAAAGGGATCTATAGTTTGATACTAGCTGCTACTTGTTGCTGGCAACCAGTAATTGAGGGAAAACCATTATCCTTTTAATACCTTTTTTATTCAATTTTTATTTTATATTCTATTTGTATTCTATTTTTTCTGGAAAGAACATTTTACAACTAGAATAAAATGTGAGTGGTGCTTGCCGTGGCAAAACTCGGGGCAGAGGATTTCAACAATGTTGTTTAAATATTGTGCATTAGCATTAACATGTTTTAGCATAAATTAGCATCATGTTAGTATGATTTAGCATGATGCTTACATGATTTAACACAATGCTAGCATGGCTTAGTATAATGACAGCATGAATTAGCATGATTCTAGGATGTGTTAGCATGAATTAGTGTGCTGCTACCATGATTTACATGATAGATGTACTGAAAAATGGCTCATTTATGATGTTATGCAGTTGCTAGAGTGTGTCTGGGTAGTTTCCAAGACACTACCTAAAGCCCACTGACAGCCCAAGTCAAAAAAGGCCACCCACAGGTCTCTGTAATGTTCTAATGCTGAAATATGGCTTATTAATTTCATTACATAGGTCCCATAGATAGCATAAATGGTTGCTAAACTGGTCAGTTTCCATGGTGATATTTAAAGACTACTTGCTCAGTCTACGTAAAAAGAGACCACCCACGTGTCTCTACATGTTCTGATGACTCTCTCCTTTTTCAATGTAAGTCAAAAAGGTGGTTGTTAGGGTACTGTAACTGGTTGTTAGGGCGTGGCTATGCAGTTGTAATATCACTCTTTGTTTCTGCTTGCTAAACTGAGCGATATAAGCTCACCCCCAAGTCTCTACGGCATTCTGGTTCGGAGCTATGACCACAAAATTCAGCCCAGTGTTAAGTCTATGGGATTTTTTCAGTCTAGGGGGCAGTGGCTTGGGAACTATAACTGGTTGGTAGGGCATGGCTATGAAGTTGTAATATCACCCTATCTAATATCGCCAAGTGATATGAGCCCATCTCCAAGTCTCTACAACATTCTTGTGCGGAGCTATGACAACACACAATTAATCCCAAAATTAAGTCTAATTAAGTCAAAATTAAGTCTTGGGAGACATCATACACCCAACTGCATAGCACACCTCTCCTCAATAAGCTTGTTGATTTGACACCTCATTCATGAGTCAGTGTAGGACAAACGGTGTAGGATCAGTTATGTACTAAAGTTTTGTCCATAAAAAGTAGTATGCAAGAGAGTAAAAGCAATGCTTTGCTACGCAAGCACCACTGATAGTAATATTATTTAACATTTGTTAATGAAATAGCTAACAACTAACAATTAACTATTTTTTACAGCATTTATTAATCTTTGTTTGAGTAAGTTAATGCAAATATAATAGTAAATGTTGAAATTAACATTACGACTAATAGATGCTGTTTCAGTGCTGTTCATTGTTGGTGTACATTAACTAAGTACACTAGTACAGTATATACAATGGCCTCAAATAGGTAAGAAACACAATTTAACTCCAGTAATGACCACTTCGATATACTATTTACTGTTAAGACCTAAAGTACTGATGGTATGATATTGTATTCTCTCTCTCTCTCTCTCTCTCTCTCTCTCTCACACACACACACACACACACATTCCTCTCTTGACATATAATTTACATAGTTTTTCCATCATAGAACTGGAAATCAAGATGTCTGACAATACACAAGAAACTAAAGAGTGCAAGAGCTGCACACCTTTAGGGGATCTTTTATATGGAAAAACTCTATTGAAATGTTGAAATGATGAAATGTTGATTTTATTTAATAAATGCAGTTTAGCTGAGCATAAGTAGGTTTGGTTGCTGGTTTGTCTGTTGCCAGACAATCTTTTACGAGGAGATGAGGGACGCATACAGAGATTAGAAAAACTCTGAGCAGACACTTTAGAGCAAATATGCACAGTCCCTCCAAACACCATTAATTGCAAGTGTTTCAAAGGAATCTTTTATCTCCTCTTTGAAAAGCCAGCCTGCAGGGTTGATAGCTAGCCGGCTGGCGCTTACTTTAGCCTGTGGTCATAGGAAATGCCACGCAGTAGCCACATAACAACTAGTGTCTGAGAGCTGGGCTAATTTGTATGTTTTTCCTCTTCCTTCTGCTATGTATTTTTTTCATACAGAGCTACAGGCTATGTCTGATTTGAAGATGATAATAAGTTCTGCTTGTAAAATAAAAAGTCTGAAATAATAGTCACCCACTCAGACGTAAGACGTGGAAACTGGATGTAAAAAGACAAGTTTTAAGCTGGCTGTGCTGAAACAGTTAAATGAGACATCATCACATAAGCTTTTAAAAACTCTTTCTTGCTGGGTTGTATATTACCTATACATTGGGTTATTTCCTTTTACTTGGGTTATTATTTGGGTAAAAGGAGACAATACAATAATAAAAAAATAACAAATAAAAAAACTAGATAGAAAAGTTTAAGGACAAACTTTATGTTGGCTCGACAAAGCCCGGCCTGAAATGTGTATAATGGTTTAAAATACTTTAGGTCTGACATTCTCTAACATGATGGTTGAAGTTTAACATGATTTTAGCATGCTTTAACATGATGACAAAATATTTTTACATAAAGTTAACACAATATTAATTAGCATGATAAGGAAATTTAACATGACACTAAAACATGATGCTATTATGTTTAAACACGAATCTAGCATTAATTAACATGATGCTAGCATGTTTTAGCATCAATTAGCATGATACTAGCACATTTTTGCCAGATGCTAGCAAGTCCCTATATTGAGAGTGATATGTCCATGAATATGTATATATATAACCATGAACCAAAACTCAAATGGTGTATACATGGAGTGAAAAAAAGAGGGACCAGGAGGGACAGTTCTAAAGAAGAAGCCAGTTCTCCATCAAATCCTGAAGATCTGTCACAGGGGTCCATACCATCCTGTCCCCCATCATCTGGTCTCAGTAAAGTTCAGATCCAGCTGACTACAGGACCTTGGGGAAATGAAAGACTCAGAAAGATTTATTGTGGAGTCAGTACATCTGTTATTATGGGAAGTGTCCCCTGTTAATAATCCCTTAAGGGATTTGATTAATAAATCCGTAGGACTATGTGTAGGCTAGATTAAAGAGGTGGGTCTTTAATGTAGATTTAAACTGACATAATGCATCATTGTATATTCATAAAGTACATAATAGGTTTCATATATGACATATATGGACATTGAATACTGCTTACTCTTCCCCAAACAACCCAGAATTATGACCCATCACAATAAACCCAACAATGCCTTTACAGAAACAACCCACCAATTTTTTGACTGCAAGTATGGGCCTACAGAGGTGGGATTATTTTTCATACAAAGACCCTCTTTGTTTAGTTAGCTCATTTGGATAGTTATCTCATTTTTGTTAAAGTAGTTTTCAGCTAACACAGCTAGATTGACTATAGACTAATTACTTTGAAATTGCCGTGGTACAAGCAACCCGTAATTTAAAGTAGTTTCTTTAGCACTGGTTTACTCAAGCTTACTAGTCGTAAAAACTTTATTTGGACTTTTTGCTTCAGCCATCACTATAAATGTGACTTTTCTCCAGATTAGACCAGTCTGATTCACTGCTGTTGTCCAGCGAAGTAAAGAAGTGGAGGGGATTTAATATGACAGCATATAGAAAATACAAAGCAGACATTTCAATTCAAATGTTTGTATTGTAGGCTTCATGTAAAAATGTCATGTCTTAATATAGCTTTAATATGAAGGAGTTCTTTAGTTTGTGTGCCTGAAGTTTTAAGTTTTTTAAGTAAACCCAGGGGAGTCAAGAGAAGCCATAGGTAAAATATTAATACGAAATAAATCAACTGCACAAATATCAAGTGGATAAAAAAACAGAGACCAGTATAGTTCAACATGTGACTGAAAGATTTAAGATCTTTACCGGTTGAGACTTTGTGTCTAAAGCCTCACAGAATACAATGCACTAATAAATGTTTACTTTCTAACATATCAGCTGTCTGATATAGAGAAAAAAACTCTGTTTACTTCAAAGCTAAACTAAAAGAAATTCCTTCCCTTTTAATTTAGTTTTATTTTAAACCGATTAAAAGGGAAGGAATCAATGGAAGGAATCAAAAGGGAATCAATGTTACCACCTTTCTTTATCATTGTGTATGTGTATTTCTTTATAAAGGCACCAACAAAATTTACCAGAACGTCAAGAACAAACTCCAAACGTCAAACTCCACAGTTAGTGAAGCCACTTACCAAACAAGAGGATGTGAGAAAGACCCATTCATTCTGAGACAATAAGCAGGTTTCTGCGGTCTCTTTGAGAGAGACAGTAAGCTAGTGGAAGCAGATCTGATGTGTGTATCAGCAGGGTCTTTTTGACACTGTTTTTCTCACTCTCTGAAAGCGTCACTCCATAAGCAGGATGTCAGGGCTGATGTTCATATCTGTTGATTTACTAACAAGTGTGACCACACTGAAAGTACCTTGTGGGCTTCGTGTGGTAGCATCAGATGATCCTGCAGGTCTGGCAGGTAGTGTGTTTCTCATACATGACAAAGCTGTTTATCTCACTTACTGTAGGTGCTGAACACAGCTTGGAGATTCTGTGGAAGGATCAGGCATGTGGGTTTAATGTCTTTATGATGATTGACAGGCAAGCGTTTTGAAGTAGAGTAAACGAACATGATAACATGATACATGAACATATGGATCAAAATGAGGGACTCTTGAAGCAAGCCAAGCAAATTTTGTTTCCTGTTACTACACAAACAACATTTTGGAACGTACATTTTGAGCTTTATCAGTGCAGCTTGTCAGCAAATAAGTTCAAACAAGCTGAAACATGATCATTGGCTTTTTAAACACTTCTTTTAGAAGGCTCTTTTATTTTTAAGAAAGGCCAAAATGTCAACATTACTTATTCAACATATTACCAGAGAAAACCATAGCACACACCCATTTTGTTCAAACATTCTGTGTTTGTTAACTCTTCATGTATCATAGTTTTAAGAACATTTAAAGCAGTATGGTCAGAAACCTTACCATGAAATTTAAAAATCTGAATCAAGTAATGCATTCCTAAAAATATAGTAAGATTATTCTGCGCATCGGCATAAATGATGTTTGTCTCCGTCAGTCAGAGATCATTAAAGAGGCATGTGAACTTGTGTGTGAATGTCGCTGACACTGTAATATGCTTTGTCCTTCTCCCTGCTTATCGTGGTGACGAAATACACAGCAGAACGTCATCACTAAATGGATGGATGTCTGTGTTGTGTTTGCAGAATAATATAGGTTTTATAATTAATTGGAAAAGTATTTGGGGTAGACATGACCTGTTGAAAAGAGGTCTAAAAATCTGGCACATAGCCTTAGGTATTATTATTATTAATTCTTGACTAACTGGGGCCCAGTTCTGGTCAGACACAATCTACAACACATAAAATGACCTAAATATTATAATATAGAAACTGTCTTTCCCCAGGATTGAAAAACAAAAAACGCTTAAACAATTTAATGGCAAATGAATCAATGTTAAACTAATAAAAAAGATACATAATACAAACAAACAATTAATATGGCTTGGTTTGCTGAATATTAGATCTCTCTCTCCAAAAGCACTTTTTGCTAATGATATGATCACAGATCATACCCTTGATGTGCTCTGTTTGACAGAAACAAGGCTAAAATGAGACAATTGCATCATATTAAATGAGTCTACCCCCAGACCCCTGTTATCTACCCCCTGTTGTCTGGTGTAAATGATCAATTTAAGTTTGTCATGTCTACTGGTTACTGTATACAAGCCACAAGGATACCACACAGACTTTATCAAAGAATTTGCTGCTCTTTTATTAGAAGTAGTATTGACCGCAGATCAAGTCCTAATTGTTAGTGATTTTAACATCCATGTGGAAAATGGAAAAGGGGTTGCATTAGGGTTAGCTTTCAAACACACTTACAACGTGTTAAAACCCACTCATTGTTGTAATAATGTTTTAGATTTAATATTGTCCTATGGTGTAAATGATGATGACATTAATATTCTGTGGCAGAGCAAAGACATTTCAGATCATTATCTGGTGTCCTGTTTAATACATATACCTATGGATGCAAAATGAGCTCTTTGCTACAAAAACAGTAGAACAATAACTTCTGCCACTAAAGATGGTTTTACCAGCAATCTACTTGAATGGTCTTAATTTCTTAGCATAACAGATAACTTTGATAACCTCTGACAATTTAACAGAAAATGTTAACTTTCTCTTTTTTGACACCTTAGATAAATTTGCTTCTCTATGCCTAAACAATTATTGTAGGTTATGTGTGGAATATTTTGGTCCAACAATTAAATTTTGTTTTGTCTGAATTTAGTAGCAGAAAGCTACTAATCATCTACATAAGTTTTGATATACTATACTATACGTTCTGTTAGTTTGGTAAATTTGTGTCTCGTTGGGCCTCTAAGAAATTTGCAGCTGGGTATTATCAGCATAACAATTGTAATGATGAGCTATTCACCCAAGGATCCATTTGCAGCATTTATTTAGAACAGTCAGACAGCCAAAGATCGAGTACCAGAAAACAGGAATGAGAAGGGCAAGGCAAAGACAAAATGTGAGACAGGCAAGGGTCAAGGCAGGGAGCAAACAATCACAAAAGTGGGCAGGTGGCAAACAAGCAAAAGTATAAACAGTCCAAGGTCAAGACACAGATAGGAAAAGTACAAGGGAAATCCTCTCAGAATTGTAGCCAGGGCAAAACAAGACTTCACAATGACAGAACGTTTGTAAGGGGTTTATATAGGAAGACTAATTGGGTGCAGGTGTGAGAGGGAGTGGTCAATCCCAGGTATGAGTTATTGTGGGAATTGAAGTCCGAATGTAATTGAACTCCGGTTAGTATACTGGTTACAGTTCCCTCTGGCGGAGCAGAGACCACCTCTGTAACAACAATGAAAACTAGCTCCATGTCTCTTAATAATTATTAATTATTCTATTTATTCTAATAATTAAAGAAAATCATAAAATCTATGCTATGATATTGGCAACTGTCAGAAGCAGTTGATGGTTTATTTTTGGTTAATTTTGTCACTGTATTAAATAAAGATCTAGGGTTATATTTATTTTCTTATAAAAATTTAAAATGTAGGCAGATGTGGGGCTTTTAAAGGCATTTATGTAATTTGAAACACTCTCCTTTTATACTGTATGGAATACCTCTAGTTTTGTTTGCTTCCAGTTACGCTCTAATTTCCGAAGTTCTCTTTTCAGGGTATAAGTATGCTTGTTTTACCATGGTGCTGGGCTGCTGTCCTTTGTTTTCCTTAAATGTAGAGGAGCAACTTTGTCTAAGGTGTTAGAAAAGAGGAGTTAACATTTTCTGTTACATTTTCAACATTCCTCGGTGCTGGGAGACTTCTGACATTTAACCTGGTTTAGAGTTTTGTAAATTGTTAATATAGCTTTTAGCATGAAGATTTAACTACAGTCCTAAAGACTGTTTTGCTATTTCTTTGTCTCCTTTTCTCATGTATATTGCAGTGTTCAAATATTTTATGGTATTATTGCAAATCCCCTATACCCTTGTCCTATAAAATTTTGTTTTTTTTGTAAGCGCCATCTTCATGAAAGATGGAACGTCATATCTTGCTTAATATGACACCTGTCATTGATCATCTTATTGACTATGTCGCATAGTCTCAGAAGTACATACTTTTTTAGTAGGCAGTCTGAATAAATTACTCTCATAGGCTACTGAGAGAAATATGAGCCTTTACACACAATGGCAGGTTTTTCTGATTTATTTAAATGGTCCAAACCATATAAATTAATAATAATATCATGTTTTCTTTTTTCCAAGTTGTACATGATTGATAACTTTTCTATTTTACCTCTCTTTTCTGCTACCATCTCGTTAATCCCATGATTCCCATTGGGCAAAATTCAAATATTGCCACCTTCATTTGACAAGCAGTTTACCCTAAGGAATGTTGTCATGGGTGTTCTGACCTTCGCTGGTGCAATGGTGGGCGGAGTATGATCCCTTTACTATACCTCTCTATGCCTACTGTTCTCACATCTGCCCTGCGTTGAATTATGGAGTTTCATAACACTTTAAAGCATGCAGTGCCTACAGCAATATTTATGTAATACAGTTGTGCTCTTTTGAGTTTAAGGACTACACTAGGACATAATTGTAATTTAGATTTATTCCTACTAGAAAACTAGCTGAACAGAATCATTGGCACAGATGGACGTATGTCTGGGCTCTTCAACAGTAATTGAGTTGATTAAATGTCACAGACCAGCGTGTTTAACATTCAAACACATACATGAAACTGTTCATTCTCAGTTTGAACAGGAAGCTGGAGATAAGTCCTGGCAGGCATTACCATTGACCTTGTTTAAGCAGGCAGCTGTAATTAAGACCCTAGCTGAAAACCTGACTCCAGTGTGACGAAGCCTGAGGACAGCAGAAGAAGTGGAGGTTGGAAAAAGAAACGTGATCCTCACAGGCTCGGTGGCTGTGCTCAACGATGCTGCCAAGGCCGAGGTTTACCCACTAATTCGCCCAAATGAGCGCCCTTGTTCACGGTACCTTTACACATGCAGACACACTCACATAAGCACACATACCAGTGTCCCTGCAGATCAGAGAGCAGTGAAGGGTTGTGAGGGTTTGGTTGTCCTGGGACTAAAGATAGTTTAGCATAATGCCGGACATTGATCTATTGTGAGGACCTGTGGTATGATATTAGCACTGCAGCAATGCAATTAAATTCAGTCCAGTTTTAGCATAATGTTGAACCTATTTTCAATAATGAATTTTTTAAATCCACAAGAATGTGAAAACTTGAAACAATGGTGTCTGATACACTCTTCTCTTGTGATATATGGTTTGTCCACACAGGAATAGGTAATTATGCACCTATTAGGATTAGCTCATTTAAATTATAACTCAGCTGTGTCTGGACACCATCTAATACCTTCTTAATTATCAATCATCATTGTCTTACACTGGTTGTATAAAATCCTCATCGTTACTCCAGATTTATCTGTCTGTCTCACCTCAAGGACAGACATTTCAAGGAATTCAGACCAGTATGTGCTGGCTTATTCACATTTAACTTTAATTCTGTCGACATGCAAAACAAACAATCCTACTGTTAAATAATAAAGTATTTTTCATTGCAATTTTTCAATTGGCATTTGCCATTTCAGGGGGCTAGTGATACAATGCATTTATGCATGACATTTGTTTATTGTAAACTTAATGTAGACTACAATTGTGTTGGAATTATCACTTCTATTTAGTCACTCTGACAAAGAAAGAAATTTGCTCACTCATCCAGGTTTAGTATAAATGTATCTTTTCCAAGCATATCCCAGGTTTATTAACACTCTTTGGAAATAAAAATAAAATACAAACAAACAAAACATCATTTTCTATCAGCGTTTAAACTTTTCTACTAGCATTTACTAGTGCCTTGCCTCTCGTCTGTCCAATAATAGTTGGTGGAGCCTTCTCTATTGCTGGAATTTCATCTTTATTAAGAGTTTGGATGTATATCAGAGTCAGATTAAAGACACCATAGGCAGCAAATAACAGATTAGCTGAGCAGAGAATCATTGTTATGCTATGGTCCTTAGAATAAAATACTATTAAATTATATGGTCTGAACTGTGGTTAGTCCAAAAACACAAACATAAGACAAAAATATTTTTTTCAAATATTAATTCTAGGTTTCTGCAAAAACAAAATTATAATTTGTATGTTATGTTGTTGGGTCATTGTTCTCTTCTCTATCATTCTTTTTCTAAATGACTTCCCTTAAAGTGAAATTCATCCATCAAGTCTTAAGTAGCTTTCGAACAGGACATTGACCTTGAGTACCTGGCATTGATTTCCTGTGGCATTGCAAAGAAAGTAGTCGTTACCATGCTGCCCAACAGCAGGGCATAACTGGTAACAGATTCTTCAAATCCCGAAGCTCAACTCTGATGGATGGCCTTTGACTGCAGCACATCAATTCTCACCTGCCTTAGTGGGGGTGACACCTGCAAAGAATTTATCATAATAACCCAAACTAACACATCAACCTGAAAAAGATGAAACAAAATATAATTCTTAAAAAAAAAATTCACAGAAGACACTAAAACACTTAAGACACCCACAAGATATCTTGAGTGCACTGAAGCACTGAAGAAACACACACATACACACATAGTAACAGTCAAAAATTATCCATACACTCTACTTATAATGAAACACCCCAGTGTTATTCATTTAAAAAAAAAAACATTTTTCAGTCCAAAAACAAAACCAGCAAACGTGGTCTTTAGGAAATTTGATCAGAAAAGTTCCCTATAAAAATTTCTGATTTGACTGCAGACTATTTTGGCAAATCTGAGCACAGTTTGAAACACTGTTGCGATCTTTCCTGCTAGCCTGTGAAACTTATTTTGCATCTGTCTGGGGAAAACTGAGATCTTATCTGTCGTTTTTCTTCCCTTTGGGAATTGTTATGAAATAATATTGTCTGGAAAAATTGTCATTAATAGTGGGGGCAGTTGTGGCCTACTGGTAAGTGAGTCGGGCTTGTGTGTGTGGGTGTGTTCACAACTTGCAGTGTGTGTTCACTCCTCAACAGTGATGGGTTAAATGCAGAGGTCACATTTCGGGTATGGGTTACCATATCTGACAAATATGTCACTTTCACTTCAAAAAATTGTCATTAATAGTGTCATTAAGAGGTGTGTTCAGAGAAACCAACTGCAAATTGAATGATTGATTGGCAATTGATATATGATCTATAAAAAAGGTTACTTGCCTAGTAAATAAGAAAAAAATTTTCAGGTGTTAAATAATTTGTAGTTCACAAAGACTTTCAAGTAGATCCTGAAATCTGTAGAACAGTTGCTCTGTCACAAAGGTCTACACTGGTCTGTTTGCTTTGGACAAACTAAGTGCAAAATTACCTGCCTGTGAAGAGACAAAAGAAAAAAGTGTCTAAGATAAACATATACATATTTTTTTTTATTTTCAGCTTCATTCTCTCTCTTTTTCTCTCAGCTAGGCAACTCAGGTAATGTCTCTATGGCGACTGTAAGGGGGCCAGGCCTGACCACAGCGCCAGGACCCAAACCACAACCCATTTAGAGTGGAGCAGACGAGAGTTTAAGCTTTACCCACTGGCCCCTCTCCTCTTTCCTCCCCTTAACTGCACAATGCCCTCTTTCAGCCTCTGAGCAGCCCTTCATGCACCAGAGACAAGCAGTCTTCACTGCCCACCCCCTTCATTAACCCCTACAGCTAAAGAGCTTAACACTGCTCACTGGCGACATCCTCAATAAAGCAGATGTGCTGTGGTTGGATGGAAGGGAGACATTAGGGGTTTACTCTAAATAACAATTGTTTGAGCAAATTCAGCTTCTGTTTGTTGAACCCTAAAGGAAGTGTGGTTAATGGTGTTTGGTTATAACATGTTTGATAAGTAATGACGTGTGATGTCACTGATGTTCAGCCTGACCATATGTAAAATATTTGATTGAAGCTGCTGCATAAGATAAGACTTTGAAGGAATAATAATTTAATGTATCCAACTATAGTAAACTAGTTCAGAAACTGACAAATTATGCAGAAAACAGGGTAATCTTCAAGATGTTTTCTTTGTAGTTATGACCTCAGTCACTTTCTGAACGTCACGTAGACCTTTTCCACAAATATACCATGGGTTGCTTAAAGTTTTTAGTGATATGTGCCTACTGATCGTTAGAATAAACTAAATTTCAGTGTGGGCTGGGCAATAATGCTATGAGAGTATAGTTTTAACCAGCTAACCAACTGTGGGTTTAATCATTACATTATGTTTTATTTGGATTGTGTGCATTTTCAGTCTATGGTATTTTTAAGAAAAGGTCTCCACTCTGGTTTGCCCTCCAAGACACCCTCTCCTGTCCACACAGGGGATCGAGAGGGCTAGAAGAAAAACTTCAGTCTAGAGACCACACACATGCCACAAACCAGCTCAGTGCCAGATCCTTAGTTCAGACAGTTACCATGTTATTCCACTCCAGCGTTTGGTAATAGGATGCACAATTCACAGTTGCGATTTTCCATAATAAGTGGAAGAAAGCATTATGTGAGCAACATGAGAAATCAAATCATGAATTGATTTGAAACAAGACATAGCTTTGATGACAAACTAACCTTTTTTTTTATTAGACTGATTTGGAGAAAGACTTTATAATGGTAATAACAGTTATACTAAAATATGTCCTGGTATTTTTAGGTTTTCCAAGACAGTGGGAACCCTACATTTTTCAATAGGTTGACAGTAGTTTTAGGTTAATAGCAAAGAGCCTAAAAACTTTTAATGTACAATAATCAAGCACACTCTGCTTTATTGTCTCTCTTCATCAGATATTATCGGAAAGTCTTATTCATTTTAGTCAGCTAGTTTATTACAATGAACCAGTTTAAAGAATAAAGTATTTAGTTAACAAGTTTACAAAAAATGAAATACTTATTTTTTTTGTTTTCTGTAGTTGGTTCATTGTGTGTTCTTTAATGGGAAGGAACATGGCATTAGGACAGTAAAATGTGAACAAAATGTACTTGCCTTTGTTTGTATGCAGATCTTCTACAGGCTGGTTCTCATTCTCCACAGCCCCTCTGCCTTTGATCCTCTGTTTTTCACTCCATCTCTTTCCCTGTAATGTTTGATTAAGCGGAACATTAGACAGGAATAATCTATCCACAGATGTTTGCTGGACCCAGTTGTCCTGATTATCATGCTTTGATAAGAAAGAACTTTGAGTGATTCTTTAAAGTATTGATTGCTGAAATACAGCGCTCAGGTAGCAGAGGAATCAGGCCAAAGAAAAAAGGGAGGATTAGGATGAATGAATGATCTTTGATATAGAAATACTTTGCAGAGACATTTATTCAAAGTTATAACTCATACATGTCCCTTTCATTTCATGGTGTAGAAAGCACATTTAAAATAAGATTTTCATCTTTCCAATGTTTAACTTATAGATAGGTGGATATGTATATTACATCTGTTAAATATTAAATATTATGTCTGTTAAATATTAAAGTTAAATATTGAAAGTTAAATGATTTTGTAACTTAATGTATTTCCATAATTCAACACATTTCTGACTGAAACAGGGTATTAGAAAATGTAGGAAGCCTCTTAATTTTGGCAAATAACAATTGATAGGATTGTGAAAGGACTTCCTACATTTTAATTTTTGGGTTGCTTATATCTAGCTGATTTTCGTGAATGTTGCAGCCTAACAGATTGTAACCTGACATTTGTAACAGTGTGCTATTTAAACAGTGTAGCACCAAAGCAAGAAACACAGAAGTCCTTCAGACATTACCATAAAATTCAGCTCAGATCATCAGCTACAACCAAGACGTTTGTCATTATTTCCAAGACTGTGATACCTGAATATATGGCTACTCTCTTTGCTCATATCCCAGTTGGTGTGCTCGTGGAAACCTCAGATGTGTTCACAATCATTGTATTAAATTATTAAATTATTATTTGATTAGAAGGTAAGGATAAGGGCCTGGCATGTTATTCTTTCAGGAAATGCCTATGACTTACATGTGTTGTAATATGACCCACTTGCATGACATGTTTTGCTGGACTAGGAAAGGGAGGTTAAGGGAAGGTTGTGGAAAAATCTAATGTTGTTTTATATGGTTATATGCAAAGCGGCAGGGATGACATCATTGCCACATTCTAGCTTGTTGATAAAGTTTAACATTACAGAGACTTGGCAATTTGAAGGGTCAAATACACACTTAAGTGTGACACTGACAAAAATACGTTACCTTTAATAATGTGTTACAACAGACTTTGGACCTTTCCCCCAAGTGATAGCTGGTATGGTCCAAGATGCATGCAAAGGATGAATCTATATATATATATATATATATATATATATGGTACAATAATGGTACAATAACTAATTACAATATAACTATAATGGTACAAAAATGGTTATATTGGTTACTAACAGATGTTCAGATATTTTTGGCATGGTATTGTTATTATTTACCTTCCTTTTAGTTAATCAGACATCTGTCATCATCATATAATGTGTACATAACAATGTAAATTGCCAATGTATGCCCTCATGGGACGGTATGGTCTTTGTTCATTTATTCATTATATACTTCTTATTCTGTGTAGGGACAGAAGCAGCCTATCCCAGCATCCTAGAGAGAAAGCTGAGGAACATCTTAAAAGGTGGCTGATCCGTAACCTTACACTTTCATAACAATACCATTACACGGGCCAGCCATAGCATTTTGGAGGCCTTAAGCAAATTTTGAAATGGGGCCCCCATCTTCCAATGTACACCACATACCTATCTTCCGCAGATTACATCAGACCACTGTAAAAAGGACAACGTCAAATTAACCGTACAATGTTGCAATGAATACATATTTAACTAAAATGTATTTGATAGAACATGCAAATTGGAATTATATTGTGTCAATGTGGGATAAATAGGATACATAGTATACATGCAACATATTTATCAACAACATAACTAAAACCAGCTTAAAACTGTGCAAATAGAGTTTGTGGTAACTGTGGAGCGCAAATAAAAATTACACAAACATTCCAATTATACAGATAAACAAAATACATATTAAATACTTTTAGAAAACACTAAAACATTTCACAACAGTGCAAATGAAAATGATATTGTAACAAAGTAAAATGAACTATATATGTACATTCTGGAGAAATGAGTGGTGCTTGCTGTGGCAAAACTCAGGAATATTTAAACAATGTTAACATGTTTTAACATGATGATTTAGCGTAATGTTAGATGTTAGTATGTTTTAGCATGATGTTAGCATAATGAGGCATGATGTTAGCATGATGCTAACATGGCTTAGCATGATTTAGCATGATAGATATACTAAATTATTAAGTTTATTCCAGATGTTAGGAGGTTGCTAAGGTGATCTAAATGATTGTTAGGGCGTGGTCAGGAAGTTGCCAGGGCAATACCTAAAGCCCACTGACAGTCCGAGTCAAATAAGCCCACCCACATGTCTCTACTGTGTTCTATTGCCGACATATGTCTTATTAATTTTATTATATGGTTGCTAGGGTGGTAGCTAGAGTTAACAGGTAAAACCAATATGGATGTGTGTGTGTGAATCAAAAGAGCCAACTCCCATGTCTCTATAATGTTCTGGTGCTGAGATAATTCATGTTGGTTGCTAGGGTGCTCTAAATGGTTGTTAGGGCATGGCTGGACAGTTTCCATGGTAATAATTAAAGACTACTTGGCAGTCTGAGTCAAAAGAGGCCACCCACTTGTCTCTATGATGCTCTGATGCCTCTCACCTTTTTAAATGGAAGTCAATGGGGTGGTTGCTAGGGTACTGTAACTGGTTTCTAGGGTGTGGTTATGAAGTTGTAATGTCACCATTTGTTGCTGCTTAATAATCTTATTAAGTGTTTATGGCATTCTGATGCGGAGCTATGACATCACAAAGATCTGCCCAATGTTACGGCTGTTTTTTTTTCAATGGAAGTCAAATAGGAACAAAACAAGGACAAACAAGTGAGGGAAATAAACCGATAACGAGATTAACCAGGAAACAAGGGGCCACCACTGACTCAATGGAGTCCTGAGGGGTCCTTCTTTTTCAGGTCTCCCGCTCAGTAGGGGGAGACTGGACATGCCGGAGTGGAGCCCCAAGGGAAACAAAACCCAAGGACAGACCCTCTGGAGCTGGACCCCGACAGGACCGTGAGGAGATGGGAAGAGGACTCACAGGAGTCTTAGCAGAAGCTCTCTGCTCCCTTTCATGATGACTCAACTCCCACACCAGGTCCCAGAATGGCAAAAGGACCATCCAATTTCACTGTTGCAACGGTGGAGGGTGGTCAAGGCCGGCCATGTCCTCCTTCATCCCGTCTGACTCCAAGGCATATTGCCAGAGGGTCTGCCCCTCCTGGGGAAGAAGAGGTCCCACGTAGTTGCGCATGTCAGCGTCCATGAAATGCCACCACTCCTCTGTTAGCACCATTCCTATTATATAAGCTGTTCGCTTGGTTCAATTTTGGCCGGTTCACTCTGTCACAATCACGAGGAGTGAACCCAATTGCAGACCATTGCGATCTTTATTTTTAAATAAACAAAACAAGAACCTACGAGGGGGCAAAATGAGAAACAAAACAAGGCTTTATAAAAAACTCTAAACAACTCTCCAACATAACCTGAGCAAAAACACGGAGCAAACACAGAACAAAAATCACGGCAAGAGTCCAACAAGAAACCAACAGGAAACCGATAAGACTGGAAACAGCAACATTAGGAAATGAACCGGCACAAGACAGAAAACACAAGGGCATTAAATAGGAATAAAACAAGGACAAACAGGTGAGGGAAATGAACTGATAAAGAGACTAACATGGAAACAAGGAAGTGGGGCCAAGACACACGACCGGAGAGCACATGGCAAATATAAACAAAACAGAGGCCATGTGCCTCCACAAAAAACAAAGACCCAGACCCAGAGCAGAGTTTAGATCCAAGAACCAAGACTAGGATGAGTCAGGATCCAAACAGCATGCTCTGACACAGAACACAGGGAATGTCAGGATCATGGCAAGATAATCTAGAAAGACTCAGAACCGGAAGCCAGGACCTGACACTGACACTATGTGACGTGTAGTCAATTAACAAGATAGATGATAGGTATCATATTAAGCAAGATATGCCGTTCCAACTTACATGGAGATGGCACATAGAACGCTCCTCTGGCATATTAAAGCTGTAATTTGTAATTTTTTCTGATATAAACAGAGAGTTGATAATAACGATTTATATAATAGGATGAAATAATATTTTATAGTGGTATAAACAGGACTGCTATAAATTTTTAAATTTTGCCACTATAGTACATTGCTACTCTAGAACAAAACAAAGATTTGTTTAGGGGTGTAGGGTGTACTAAGCAGACAAACTGTATATATGGCAGAGTCATGCCATTGTGATATTTTTTTTCCAATAGAATCTATTGGTGTTGTTAATATGCTGACACTTTCCACTTCCTAATGTCAGAACCCAGATCAGCCCAGTATCAATGCAAATATTTCATGTAATTCAATTGAATCAACCTGTAATTTAATCTCAGTACATTTATTAATGCGCAAAGGAATCTGAGAATGTTGGCTTGCCTGCCCCCACGACACCCATCTGAAGAAAGGGCAGCCAAAGTGAAGGCATTTAGAGTCCTCTGACCCTTTTCACTGTGAGAAAATTCTCCATTCACAATCCAGTATTCTTCTTCAGCACTGCAGTCTGGTGGACGCGTCCCTACAGTCGGGTCCAGAATGCCATCACTGATGCTCTTTGTCCTGACGCGTTAGCATTCCAGGAATGCCCACATGCCCCACATGTCTACCTCTTCCTTGTTTTCACAATTATGTATCTGTTTACTTTCAAAAGAGGCTTTTCTTGCAACATGTCTCACGCTCTTGTGAAAATTGGCCAAAACCTGTGCTGTGCCTGAAACCAAGTCTCACCATTGTATGTCAGTGACAAATTATTGATTCAAACAGTTCTATAGATTCACACTTCATTGGCTTTGTGTATGCCAGCATGGTAGTTGCTGTAGTAGTCTGCATTACAAAACCCCAAAATATTTTTTTCTTAGGTTTTAAAACCTGCACTGTAAATTACTCACTCATGCTACAACATTTTGTGATGTATTTTTTCGGTAAATGTTTTTAAACACTTAATATTTGGTAACTCTAGTTTTGGATTAGTCTATTGTAGTTTGGATTAGTCTAGGCTTTGAAGATGTCTAGATTTAAAAATGAGAAAAATAAGAAAATTAAAGATTTATTTCTTATTTAATAAAGATTTAATTATTTAATAATTCTTAATTAATAAATAATACATCTTTATTACTATTACTAATCTCAGGTTTAGTAACACAATTCAATTCAAACTTAAAGTGAGATGTGTTTATTAGGAAAAGGCCCCATTGTGTCTCTTTATGTTGAGAGAAACTATGAGAAAAACTAATTTCTGTTTTTAGAAATCTTTATAATGCCCTGGCCAGAACTCTATGTGATAAGACTTAGAAGTATCAGTAGCTTAGCCGGCAGTGAAACCATATCCTGCAAACTGTCCTCTTCTGACACAAATAGTGATGTTGCTCAGTAATGTGGACTTGGTTTAGGTAAGTCTGGGTTTATTCACCCATCAGCAACTCATGTACCATATACCTCTTTGTATATATATATATATATATATATATATATATATCCTCTTTCTTTGTATACTTTTTCATTCGATCAATTTAAATTGTTTCTGTATAGAGAAATACTACAGGTTATATAAAGGGCTGTATAAAGGGCTCCCTTTCGAGGGCACTCGAAAGTCATGCTTGACGCTATGGGGAACGCGCTTCAGGTGTTCCCGAGTCTGAACACGTGTAAAACCAGGCCTATTTATAGGCAAGTTCAAGGCCATGCTGAGGACACTCCGCTCCTTGCGGGTCAGGCTTCACTCATGGGGGATGGGCCCCAGGCGTCACTTGCAGCAAGAGATGGGCCCTGCCTTTTCTCTCGCGCTCTCTGCCAAATTGGATGAGCACACGGCAGATGAGCTCATTCTGGCAGCATCAGATGACAATGCTAGCAGCCAGATGAGTGCTGAGACAGACTAGCTTACTCTTTTTGCTGCATTTTAGGAGCTGGTTGATGTTGTTTTTTGTGCTGTCGAGAAACTGAGCCTTGATTGGTCAGATGAATGGTAGCACACTAAAACATCTTTTGATAGGTGATAGGTGTCTATCATCCAACAGAAAACAGCCTCCCCGTCACAATCCGTCACAAGTGTCTAAGTTGTGCAAGAACCCATATTCGGCTTGTGTTTTTACTCCAGCTACAAGCAATTATTCCCCCATTGTGGGTTTGCACGGGTATGGGGCAATGCCTGAAGTTGAAGAGACCCTTGCAGGCTATCTCTCTCCCTCTACAGCATCGTTGTGGAGGAAACCTGCCTTGCCCTCCGGGCTCTGGTGGGCAAGGCATATGCGGCAGCAGGTCATATATGCAAGGGCCCAGGGAATAGAGGCTCTGTCCGCGAGTGGTGGAATCCATATGGCAGAGGTATGGCCTAGCGGAAGTGGATTTGTTCTCCCTCTGAGGAGTCGACACACTATCTGCTGTGGTCTAGTCTCCCTCATCCAGCTCCCTTGAGGCTGGATGCCATGGTACAGACATGGCCAAGACTGTGTCTGTAAGCATTTCCCCCAAAAGCCTTGATCCTGGGAGTCCTAGCCGGGGTTTGCCAGGACCAAGCTCGGCTGCTTCTAGTAGCGCCGTTCTGGCTGACCCGGATCTGGTTCTCGGGCATAATGTCTCTTGTGGACATTCCTTGGGATTCATTGTCCTGCAATGAATATCGCAGCACAAATCGACGTCTTAAATATAGCAAAGCAGTATAAATAAAAACACTTAAAACACTACGAACTATCCACAAGTATTAATCAACACAACTGAAACAACGTAAACAAGGTAAGCTAAGCAAGGACTTACCCGCTACTGCCGTCTCTTGCTAACTAATCACTTCTCCTGGATTACTAGAGTAAGCAGGCAGTTTAAGTATTCTTATGTTCACTGAACACGCCTTTTTATTTAGCAAAACAAAAGCTTATAACACTGCTTTACGGTGGTATTGATCCAAGCCATTCATACGCTATAGGCTTTTGTTTAGCTAAATAAAAAGGCGTGTTCAGCTGTATTTAGTCATTATTATCCAAGTAGTTACAAACTTAAGCACTACCTCTGCTCTGGCGCAGTAGCTTCAGCCCTCTTGTGAAGCCCTCCTCGTGTGAGGACCTATTAAGGGTAAAGACCTGTGACCCTACAGGCATTACTCCACAGAGCAAGGACACCATCAAGGCACTTAAAAATCTCTTGTTTTTTTATTTACTTCATTATATCCCCATTTCCTGCTTTTCAATGTTTTTACCTACAATATGTGCTTCCAGTATATTCCTGTCCTTTATAACAGGCGTCATCCCCACCCAGCACGCAAGAAACAGGTTTGCTTATATCAAATAACTGGAAATATACTCTACTGCCATCACTATCCTTTAATCAATCTTTTGAATATCATGCTGGTACAATCACTTCTTCCTCACAAATTCATGTTGCTGTAATTTACCGTCCCCCAGGTCCCCTACACAACTTCTTAGAGAATCTAGACAGGATTCTCTCCTACTTCCCTGAGGATGGCAGGCCACTTATAGTTTTTGGGAACTTCATCATCTACCTAGAGAAACCCACTGCAGGCTGCAGGCTTGCAGCTGCAGGCTTCCAAGAGCTACTCGTCTCATTTGACCTCTCTCCTCAAGACTTCTGGAACTCACAAATCTGGCAACCAACTAGACCTCATTTTTACATGCAACTGCACCACAGACAAGATTACTCTTTCCCCTCTTCATACTTCTGATCACTTTTTCATTTTATTCAATATCAATCTCCCCACATGCAACAAGCGGCAAGTGTCAAGCATGACACAGTGTCTCATTCCTTGTCTCAGAACTGGGTTACATTTGTACCCTGAGACAATTTTAAAAAACAAACTGAAGCAACATATGCATTAATGAGGTAAAATAAGGAAATATATAAGATTTTAACAGGTTATAAGGTAAGCAAATTTGTCACATAGACAAACTACTTTCAGCTTTGTTCAAAAGTTCTTACTTTAACTGAAGCACAAGACATTCTTTTGCTTTGAAACATTCTCCTATCATGCTAAGAGAACATACATCATCAAGTTTAAACCGTGTTAGCTCAAGCCTTCATCAAATCAAAAGGGGGCACATACCAGCTGCTAAGCAATTTTGTGTAAAATGTGTGTAATTTGTGCAATTTGTGTAAAGTTCTTAAATGTAATTTCTCACCCAAACTGGTGTGCTGATGATATAATTGGTAATGCAAATTGTGAGGTAAAGTAGGAAAATGAAAAGTATATAATTTTACTAATAGGCTCAGACTCTCTCAGTTCTTCTCTGGTGTTTATGTGGCCTACCAAACCATCTGGAGCCATTCCAAAAACCCTCTTGAAACTTGAACAAAATCCAAGCTTATGTAACAAGATGAGGACTTGGAGATGCTGGCCTGCCACAACAAATTGGCCTTGTGGAGCAAGTGATAAAAGCAGGGAAGGGGGATTGTGCATTGGGATTAGTATTTGAGATATTGCTCTGACGTGATGTGAGATCACCTGTGGCTGCTGTGGGTGAGGGGGCTCATCACACAGTTTGGCTGTGACCCAAGAGCGATCTTTAGCGGTTGCTCCAAATATGATTTCAGTGTTGATTAGGGTAACAAACTATAAAATATTTTAAAGAAAATAAAACCCACACTCTCTGTTTGTCTTTCAGAAAATCAAGCAGTTCAGGCAGGTCACATTACTCAAGCTTGCAATTAGCAACCACTTAGCTGACATCTACCATCTATTCAGATAAATACCAGAATAGTTCTTTTTATGTTGTCTTGTCTTTTCTGTTGTCTCTCTATTGCATGGATGCAAGCAGCTCTTAATATTTAATTGGACATTTTTTTTGTTCATTTAGCAGGCATTTTTATCCAAAGCTACTAACAAAGTCGAGAACTACACATTTTGCCTTAAGAACCAAAAGCCAAGTCTACCAAGTTACATTTACAAAAGTATATTGTATTCTGCTGCTAGACACAAGATGAACAGAAGAAGATTTCTTTAATATGTAGGAAAGAATATCGGAGCATTAGGGATTAGTCAGGTGTCTGTAAAACAGATGTGTTTTGAGTTGTTTTTTGAAGGTTGTGATGGTCTCAGCGGATCGGATGGAGGCTGGGAGTTCATTCCACCACAAAGGAACAGAATAGATTAACATTTTAAAGAGTGATCTGGTACCTCGTTGTGGGGGAACAATCAGACGTCATTCATTAACAAACCGTAGCTGGTGGGAGGGGACGTATTTTTGAAGGAGTGAGTTGAGGTAGGAGGGTGAGGTTCCGGTGACTGTCCTAAAGGCAAGGGTCAGAGATTTAAATTTGATGCGGGGGGCTACAGGTAGCCTGTGGAGTAGCTAACACTACACTATATCCAACCAAAAAAATAAATACTATAAGACTTAAAAGACTATTATAATACAGCAGCAAATGAAAATGCATCACAACTATTTCAGTTCTTTACCAATCATCTTTCCCCACATTTAAGTGTATCTTCTATGCAATACAGCAAAAGTCAATGGTTCTTTCTAGATTTGTTTTTTATTTGTATCTGTAATTGTTAATATTAAAACGTATATACAAAACCAATATACACTTAAATGCACTTATTGATGTGAAACCTAGCGAATGTAAATAAGAATTTGACAGCTACAGCAGAGGGCATCCGTCACCTAAAGAAATAATTTAGAGAAACAACATTTTCAGCCTCTTCTGACCTAGTGCTATGTTTCTGATAATAACACAATATGTCTTTTTTGTGGCAGCAGGTGTAAATGAGACATAGTATATATCACACCTGAGGGCCTCATGGGGCCTTGAATAAACATTTTACTGTACAACATTTTACTGTAAACCACACGCTTCATCAGTTAGCCTATTACCCCAGATATTAGGTTTTTTTTGTACAGTGTATAGGGACTAAACAACTATTTGGTAGATAACTTATACAATGCATATATTATGCACATAACATGTGAACTGTTTGGTTCTTTCTAACCTGATTTATGTCCACTGACCAGCATTTAGTTCTTTATCATTTTCCAAAAACTTAAAAGCAAGGTTTCATAATTGTTAATGACACACATGAGCTCCGAGAAGGAACATGTCTGATGTTTGCAGCTCAACCTCTTCAGATCAGTCATTTCCTGCCACAGGAAGTTCCGTAGCCAGAGAGACCAGCATCTGTTTTCAATGTGATCAGATGGTGCAGTATACAGACACTGTCTTTTGTTAAAGGACATCTTTCATTGCTTTTTTATTATGCATTACACCAAGAACTTTGTGAACACTATAGTGAATACTGTACAATTTAACAGCACAGTGCCTGTAAAAGGTTCTCCCTTGCAGCCCCACAGGCACACAGTCATGAACATGTTTTGGGATATCCAGCTGGCAGGATATTAAAGACAGCATATGATTCAGGCATGATCCAATTCTCTCAGAGACTATTAAAGGAAGAGTGCATGGAGGAATGCTGTTTTGATTACCTCAAATTACATAATGTCCCCTCTTACAAACTGTTTTATTCCTTCTGATCAGTCCCACATCTAATTTTTGAATATATTTTGTATAGAACTGTATTTCAATAATATTAAATTGTAACTCATTCAAAAGCACTTAAATAGAACCACAAATATTGTCAAAGACAGTAATGGATTTCATGTGTGCATGGCAGTATGTGCAAACCAGTTTTTTAAATAAAATAAAACATTTAATATGCTTTACCTGAGATGGTCAAATTAATCATTTAAGGACACATTTTAGGACAGGGATTATGTTTTATCTTTTAATGATGTGAGGCAAAAGACAATTAACTACCAGTAGTGTTCAGTCCAGAAAACTGCCCAATGTCTGCCAGACTACAGTTATGTAAAGAAATGAAAACACATCACAGAGCTGTAAAAATTCTGAATGACAGTCAAACCAATAAAAACAAGAGCCTTTCAAATATGCAGGGGAACTTCCAGATCTGTTTTTTAAGGGATGACATGAACTTTACATGCCTTATATGGAAGATCAGTCCTGCTATCTTCAAACCAATCACATGATGAGAGCTCCCTTTATTGAATGACTGTGAAGCAGACACTTTATCCTGCTGATAATGTATCTGTTGCACATTTGACTGACACAAGAGAGAGTACATATAGATCAATGTAATAATAAAGAATTAAACTGTGACACAAATGTGTAGAATAAAAACAACTAACATTTTAAGTGGACACATGGAATTTTTTTTATATGACTTTAATTTCCAATAAAACTTCAGGGGATAGTTTAACAAAAAATGAAAATTCTTCCATTATTTACTCAACCTTTTGTCATTCCAATCCTGTATGACGTTTCTGCTTCTGAGGAACACAGAAGAAGATATTTTGAAGTAGAAAAGTGGCACCCAATGACTTCCACTTTATGCACACAAAACCACTAAGACAACATTTCTCAAAACATCACAAATCACAACATCAAAAATGTTGTGTCAAAAATGAACTGTCCCTTTAACTTGGTCAACTGTTAGCATTATACAGGACTAAATTTTATATATATATATATATATATATATATATATATATATAGTGCACATGGTGCAAATTTGTAGACTGATTGGCAGACTGATTTGCAAATTAATGGTGCTGTAGTCACAACTGGCAAAAGTGACATTGTTTTTGTTTTTTCAAGTAAAGAAAAGAAGAGATGAAAAAACCAACAAAATACCTGATACCACAACAACAACAGAAACCCAGATGAACAAGTTCTTGTGCGAAGAGCTCAGGAAAAACACACATGTACAACTTTAATTTGATTAGAATTTGAAATATAAACTAGGTGTTGTACACCACCTCTCCAAATCATGTTTTTGATCATAATTTTACTAATTACTTACTAGGCCCTGAATGGTAAGATGTACTAGCTTCACACTACATATGTCTGTCTTTCATTTCCCCAAGGTCCTGTAGTCAGCTGGATATGGACTTTATGCAGACCAGATGGTGGGGAACAGGATGGTAAGACTCCTGAGACAGATCATCGGGATTTGATGGACTTCTTTATTAAACTTACTATTATCTACATACCTACCTCCAGCTCAGTTATTTTCTATATTTTTGTTTTCTGCCTAGTCTGTTGGTAACATTTTTCAGTGCCTGATATATTGTCAGATATAATCAGACCTGACAGTCTTAAATCAATAAATAATTATAAATTGTTATAATCAATTCTCCATTCATATCCAAGAAAGTTACTAATTGAAGTTTTATGTGCCAGAGGAGAACTGACCCTCTTAGTTGAGCCTGCTCTAACTACTCTATCTCTATCTACTCTGTCTGGAAGTACTACTCTAACTCTATCTACTCTGCCTGCTCTAACTACTCTAACTCTATCTACTCTGTCTGGAAGGGGAACACACTCTATAGCCCCTTTGTCCAGAGGAGTTTGCAGCTTGTGTCAAGAGGTGTGCCTTCTCCAGTCTCACAGTAGTGGGAACCACTCCATTGAAACACGGAGGACGGTGTGGAAACTGAATTCTGTAACCCTTTTCTACAGTCTTTAGGACCCAGACTTCGCTGTGCTGGGGGCATACATATTCGGTGTCTTCCTTCCACATCTCTGGACACGAACGTCTGTGAACATTTGTGTCGAGGGCACAAAGACACAGGAGTTGTAGGACTTATTCCATGACTAAGGTAACTTATCATGGAGATCCTAAAAGAAGGGGAGAAATTGACACTAAAGCTCTTCTCCTTGTCCACCCTACAGAAATCTGTCGTCTAGCTTGGAACGGCAGTCTAACTGAAATCTGGCCACAGCATGAGTCACTACCTCGAGCAGCTCCTCATATGCTTTGTTGTCACGTGAGGAGCGCTCCAAGGCAGCGTTCTCTTTCTTCATAGCCATAAAGGCATCTGTTCAGTCTTAAGAAGCACCAGAGTGTGCTCGAGATGTAAAATCGGGAATCCATGATCTGGCAAAAGATTCGGGAGAGAGATTAACCCACCTCATATCCCTTTCTGCTAGATCAACATGCAAGCCCCAAGATCTTAGCAAGGGCACAAAGGCTCACTCTTGTCTAAAGAAAGTGAGTCTAGAGCAAAGCACTATGATATGAAATGTCTCATAGTGCTTGCAGTCAGCGCCCTCAAGGGCTAAGACAGCGTGTTCCTTCCCCAAACACTCCAAACAAAACTTATGACGATCATCCTCAGAGATGGACAGTGAGCAAGGCCCATCTCTGTTTTATTTTTGAAGAACTAAGCCTATTTGCTCAACTGGGGGATAGACACACCAAAGACACACACAACACAAAGCGTTCTCTGAAGACAAATAAACCTGAAGATGAATTTGTTTCACGTCAACTTATAGTCTCCAGGATGTGCATTCTGATGATGTTGTCACCAGTTATTTAAGTTCAAGTTCTTGCTTCACAACTGATCAAACGAAGAACGTTCTCATTAGCATTATGACACAGCATCAAGAATATCTTTTGATAAAGAACATTTCAGGCAAGTGATAATAAACTTTTGAGAAGTATTGTATATTATTTACAAACATATTAATCTTGAGATTTGTATCGTATGCTTTAGAAACACTTAATGTAGCAAACTGCATCTAATTATTGTGGTATTGTTGAGTGGTAATGAGAGAATGGAAGCTTCTAGAAGTGCAGTTTGTGTTCCCCAGATGCTATAATGATTAATATGCTGCACCATAAAAGCCAAAGACAATATGACAAATTAAATGGTTAGCGCTAGTAAAATGTTTACAGCCCTTTGTATGGTGAAAAGGGTTTTCTTCTTTTTCTGCTCACTTTACTTTCTTCTGTTTTTTTTTTCAAAATTAAATGAACACTATACAATAAAAAAGAGGAGTCACCTGTAGGGGGAAAAAAAATTTGTGGTGACGAATTCGTGGTACGGTAAACTGAGGGGAAGAATTGCAAAACCGTCACCATAGATTGTTTTTTTTTTCCCCATAGGTGAGTCCCAGGGCTCCGTAGATACCTATTGCAAAGAAAGACATAATAGAAAATATGTGTGTGATTACAGGGCTGACTATGACTACAGTGGCCTGCATGGCTTTAGGTGTTGATTTAGTGCGGGGCTCGTGTTGAGTGGCAGTCACAGATATCTGGAGCCATACACTCTGTTCTGAGCCTCTTTACATACAAAAAAGCTTTTGGTTTGCCTTTGACCACCATCCCCCCTCTTTTTTGGAGCGAGTCAGTCAAGAAGGTGTGTATTACTGTCACATCCCACTAAAACTGCTGTTTTCCTCCTCCCGAAAGCAGATGCTGAGTACAGGTTTCATACATCTACACACACATACCAGATTACACATCTGTAAATAATAAATCAAAGATAGCTTGACTGTTTTTATTAACAAAACATGCACATTCACAAAAACATTCTCTATCTCTGGTTTACAGTGAACAAATAAGATCCACAAAGTTATGCATTATGCTATATTTCTGCCACTGTTTGTCTTATACCACTAAACATCTACAGTACTCTGTATACACATTCCACACAAGCAGTCTCACATACAAACATATACACAGTGTGTGCAGCAGATCACAAAGCATGTTTTCTGTTTTACTTGTTGGGAATGTACAGCGATGTTTTCTCTTCGTAAGTCACTTCCTCTCTGCTGCTTTGAAGGAGTGTCTCCTGGTTTCTAGGTATTCAGTTTGTTTCTTGTCTCAGTGTTTGCTCTTTCACACCATGCATTGCCTTCTCATTCATGTTGTAATTGTGATTCTAGAACTCTCCTATACACCACAGTAAAGGATTCATGCCATACAATGATTTTTTATCATAATTTTTTATAATAATAATAATAATAATTTAAATAAAAATGCTTTTTGTATATCAGTAAGGCTAGGCCTTCTAAACGACCTCTTTATGAATTACTAGTCCCTTTGCATATGTAATGAATTAATATTTACTTATTGTATGTATGTAAAGTATGACGTTTTCTACAATGATTTTGTGAGATAATCTGCAGAAGGGGTTTAAACATTGTTAGATGTGTTAGATGGTGTGAACGTACACAGATTCTGTATGTTCTTGCTTACAGTACTTGTAAAACATATAAAAAAACATTTAATTTTGTATTTATCTACTGCTCCTACATTCTCTTGTATGAGAGTTAAAGCACCCTCAGTTAAAGCACCACTCCTTCTTTAAGTTTAAAGCCATGTAAAAGAATTTAAAAGCAATAAGTGCTTGATTCTTTGGTCAGTAAATGAAGAGAGGACACTCATGTGTCCCATTTTAATTTACTGAAGTGCTGACTGTTTATTGCTGTGGAAAATGTTGATATACTGAGTTATACTGCAAATAGCAAATGCTGTTAATAACCCCAGAATCACAGAAGAATGTCTCCTACCCACCAGCAAACCAGTGGTTTAGCAGAAGAACTGTCTAACAAATTATTAGCTGTCTAACAAATTATTAGAGATGATGTCTAGGTGCTGGAATACAGTCTTCTTTATATGAATGTGGAGTTAAACAAGCGATTGAATAGCTTAATTAAAACTGTCTAATACCGTTATATGGTGGGAGACTAATTGTTTTTCCAAAGATGCCACATCCTCCAGAAAGCCTGGATCACACCAGATTGCAGATTGCACAGCTCTCACAGATGTGCCGTTTCCTGTTTTTGTTATAGTTTATTCAAAAATAAAAATTCAATCATTACATTTATTTATTTAACATTGTTTGTGACTTTTATATACAATTAAGCAGCAAAAATGACAAAAAGGTGCCATAGAAGTGTCTAGTCCTTCCTCCCCAAACCTCACATTTCAAGTCTTTCCCAAGGCTTTTGGGAAAAAATAGACTGAGATTGAGTCTATTAACTGAGCAGTGGCATCCATTTACAATATAATAATTGTGGACAGTTATGTTAAGTTATGTTGCAGTCTGCCAAAACAATTGAATGATTATAATGTTATTACAATGTACCTGTACATATTTTCCCGCAAATTCCTAGTTCAGTGTCAGTAATTGTAAAACATTACATTACAATTATACATTCAACTGTTAGGCAGATAAACGTAAAATTAACATTATATAATAATATGAACTCAATCATACTGTATGACTGTGTATAATAACTAATTTGCACCTGCAAACAACCGTGTTTGTGCTAACATAATTAGCACATCTCTAATTAGCACGCAATTGAACAGCAATCATTATATGCATATCTTATACACGTATATTTGCAATGTATCAAACGTTCACTATATATGTCTAGTCAATGGTTCAATGGTTTCAGCTTACAGTTTGTGTTTTTCCTATGGTTAAAGTAATAGGTTTCTTTCCTGTAGGGTCTTATGAAACACATCTTATGTTTAAGTGCACTATTATTAGAACACATCCAGCGAATTTTCATGTACATGCTTGACTATGAGTCCTAAGGAATAGGGTTTTATGTATTCCTGTGGGTGGAGACCTGACCCAACATGACCTCTGACCTGTCAGTGTGTCCACTGCTCTTGCTAGTATCTTTCTGCTAGCAGAGGGAAACTTCACCCACTCTGAAACAATCTCATGTTTCTTGCTGTGTGGCCTACCTATTAAGAAAGAATTAAGTCCCAGAGGTAACAAATAGCTTGTGATTGGATATTTTAGAGTCTGTAAATTTATGTTTGACCTCAGTTTTGTGAGATACACGTTTTGGTGTATAAGTGACGTCTTTCTCATGCAGTTGGGTAGTTAGAGATTACTACCTGTATTGTCCTGCCCGAGGGTTTACTGTGCACCCCTGATCACAGACTCTCAAAACTTTCATCAAGGTTTTTCTGAATATAACACACTCCTGTAGAGAAACAGCAAGAGATGAGTAGTCAATTGCAGGCATTGAGCAACTGACCAATAATAAAATTAAAAATAGATTAAAATCATTAAAACAGTAATGATTCTGATAGCTTTACTTATAACATGTTGTAAATATGCTTGTTTAAACGAGTTTAAAAATTGTTTAAAATTGTTTAAATAATATCATTTACATTTGACAGGTTTTACCTCCAAATGTTTTCACTCAAATAAAACTCCAGCCTTCTCCCATTGCCTCATAATGTGCTGTTGCAAACCTTCCAAGTCAAAACCTTTGACCCTGTCCAACAAATAAGACTGTTTAAATAAAGACTAATAAGACTGCTTGCATGTGCCAAACAGGGAATGAAACAATATTACTGCCTTCAAAGTGTTTTATTTGTGTCTTTGTCTCTGCATTTCAGAGTTACCCTTGGTCATCTTTGATTGTTTTACATTTTGGCCAAAACTTTAGATATTAGATAAAAATATGATTATCTTACGGGACCAAGAGTTTTGAGTAGTTTTAAGTATTTTTAAGTCTTCTGTTGCTCCTAGACCAATATGACAAATATACCAAGATTCTGTCAATCAAACAGTTTTTGGCCCAACCATATAATTTTCATCAGGTTTTAGGTGTAGGACGCCCAATCCTGTTCCTGGAGGGCCAGGGACCTGCATTGTTTAACTCCAGCTTGCCCTGATTAAAACTAAAACTAAACCCTGCAGAAGATTGGAAGGTAATAATTGAACAGTTAAAAAGAATTTTGTTCAGGCCCAAAACCCTCAATCCAACCTTCAAATTTGTCTGTCTGTCAATTTGTTTGACAGACTGTCTGTCAAAATTGTCTTGACAAAAGTTTTCCTGGATCAACATTTATTGTTGGTCCTGCAACAACATTCCTGTCAAATAAACATATTCTTAAACCTAACCTTAACACTTATTGTAACCATTAACTTTATCAATGGTTAATGACAGATTGATGGAAATGTTAACCCAGGAACATGCTCTATTTTGCAATTTAACACTGACCTACCTTGATATAAGCAAAACATACCCAGCTGCTAGCTATATCTCACAGATTCAGTACCCTATCGATTTTTAACGTTTCTTTGGCTTGTAGTGTGTCAGTAGTGGTATTTCACTCACAACCAAGCAGCAGTTCCAGCCCATTTTAATGAGTCTAACAGCTTTATGGAATGAGACCAAGACACAACAGGAAAAGCTCTGGCTGTCACCACATCTGCCTTCTCTGGAAAGAGTGCAAAGAAAATAAGTTTACGTAGTGATTACATTTCATGGTCCTCAGTAGCACTGGTGCTCTCCTTGTTGGAAGATAGATGGGGGGAATCCAAAACAGAGCAGTCTATAGAGATCCTGTACTCATGTTCAATACAAGGTTTTTATGTACATTTTGGCCTATGTATGGCAGAACAGTGGAGAGGATGGCAGGAATGATTTTTAAAGGAGGGGAACAGAAGCCTTGGAATGTCAACAGGACTCAAACTCAGGTCACGGAAAGCACATGCAGCCCTCAAGACTATTGGCTCTGACTTGTTCAATCCTTGTTTTGTGCTGTCAGAACTATAACATACACTGCACACATAGGACTAAAGAAAAAGGGGTTGAGATAAAGATGAGTGATACTTATTAATTTGTAAAAGACGCTCATAGCATTCTTCTATGTACAGTTTGGTAACATTTTATTTGACTGTGTCTTTGTTATGTATGTTACATTAACTTACTGCAGTAATAACGTAAATTATGCATAATTACATGCAACTGATCCTAACCCAAACCCTAATCCTAACCCTAAAATAAGGATATGTTGTTGATAAATATTACTCAGTACTTGTGTATAATTCTATAATGACACTGTAGCAAGTACACTAAAATAAAGTGTTTTGAAATGTTTTTTCCTTTCATGTTAATAACTTTGTAACTATGGTAAGGCAACGTTTGATAATCTTTATAAGCAATTTGTCCTAAAGGTAGAAATTAAACTTTTTGCAGTACTATATGGATGAGTGTATTAAGGCTCCATGTCTAATTCTCAGCAGATGTTACATCTGGCAAAATGAGTTACACCCAATGTTTTTTCCAACAGAATGGTGGTGCAGACCATTAACACATAATTATGTTGTGTCAACAAAACTGTACATGCAAAAAACAAGCATTTGGCCAGTGGCTGAGCCTTCAGTATACTTTATTATTTCACTATAGTGCAATGACAAACTAAGACAACTTTGTGTAGTTAACTGATAGGAGTGCTGAGTTCACCATGCATAGAGATACCAGATAAACAGAGTTTCTGTTCTGCAGTTGAGTCTTTAAGTTTAATTTATTTTCAAACATTTAAAAGGACTGAGCAGATAGAAACAAAGCCAAAATGCCACTGGCTAGTATTGAATTATTTTAGGGTCAATCACAATTAGCAGGACAATAACTACCCCTTCCTCTGACATCATGGCTATTTCATTACCCAAGAACAAATGCCAATGCCTTTACAATTTAAGTTAACTTTGATAATATGAATTGAACATTACTAAGCAAGGAGACTGCAGTAATGATGAGGACAGCGACAGTAATGCAGTAATGATGAGGACAAGAGATTTCCCTTGTCTCTGAACAGTGGAGGTTTTTGTTCCCCATGTGTAGGTGTTTTAGACAGACCCATCTGGTTTGGTTCTATTATTGTGGCCAGGAATTTTGGTCAGTTTATGGTGCATAACTCTGTCCACTCAAAATATTGTTTGAGTTAGCCAGAGGATTCAGTTCTTTGGCCGCACTTTTTTTTGTGACATAGAAACCGGGTCTTAATTTCCTTCAATATGCAACAAAATGATGGACAAGTAGATAATGTCCACTGATCACCCAACAGACTCACCTGACATAATGTATCAGCACAATTTCATGGCAATTCGTATCTATTTTTTGTTTTAGCGATTAGATGGCTAATTCATAGAATTTGTACGATCTCAGTGGTACTTTTATCTACGATTTGCATTAACCCCAGTAATGGTTCACCTGAAAATTAAAATGTGTTGTTATTTTACTCACCCTCAGGCCATCCAAGATATAGGTGATAGTTTTTATCAGAAAAGGCTTTATGATAGTTTTTATCATACTGCCACAGACACTCTTTGCTCAACACTAACATCCTGTCTAGACAACCTCTGTCCTCTCTCCTCCAGGCAAGCTTGTGCTACTCCCTCCAATCCCTGGCTGTCTGAAGTCCTGTGTGAACACCAAACAAAACTTAGGGCGGCTGAGAGAAAATGGCACAAACCAGAAGTATCAGACACTGTCCTCCTCCACCAATATCCACTCCGCTAAGACGGCATATTACACCACCAAGGTCAGCAACACAACTTTCAACTCCCTCCTCTGTCCTCATCCACCTCCTCCTACAACTTCCTTATCAGTGGATAACTTTGCAGACTTTTTCACAAACAAAATAGCATCAGTAAGCAGCCAGTTCATATCACCACCAACTCCAAGACCTGACCCACCCACACCCAAAACTCTACTTACCTCTTTTTCTAGACTCAGCGAAGCAGAGGTGTCCAAATTTCTATCATGTCACCCCACTACCTGCCCACTCGACCCAATCCCCTCTCATCTCATACAGGCCATATCAAGCTCACTCACACCATCACTCACAAACATCATCAACTTCCATCAAACTTCCAGTGATACAGACCTGTATCACTCCTCCCGTTCATAGCAAAAACACTTGAACAGGCTGTTCTCAACCAGACAACATCTTTCCTCTCACAGAATAACCGGCTTGACGACATGCAGTATGGCTTCAAGAACAACCACTCCACCGAGACTGCTGTCCGTCACCGAAGCCTTGAGGACAGCTAAAGTGGAGTCCAAATCCACTGTACTATTGCTACTCGATCTGTCTGCAGCCTTTGACATGGTAAACCACCAGGTCCTCCTTAACACCCTGTCCTCGCTGGGGATCCAACACGCTGATGTAGATTTGCCTGTATAACCTTACCTTACTAAACATGCAACACAGCTCCTTGTCCAGGCGCTTGTCATTTTAAGGCTGGACTACAGCAATGCTCTGTTGGCCAGCCTTCCAACATGGGCAATCAAACCACTACAACTAACTCAGAATGCAGCAGCTCGACTTGTCTTCAAGGAACCTAAAAGGGCCCATGTCACACCTCTTCTCATTGCTCTTCATCGGCTACCAGTTGCTACACGCAACAATTTCAAATCTCTACTCCTTGTATACAAAACCACTACTGGCTCTGCACCAACCAACTCTTCAAAAAATGGAAGAGGGTATTACATTTTTAAAAATGGTTCTCTTGTTGTCCACAGAAGTCACCAGATGTCGGTAAGTAAATGACAACAGTTTTTATTTTATTTCATTATTATTAACTCTTTAAGGTATATTATCATGCACTTAATTGTCTAGTTGGAGAAAAAATAAAAAAGAGGAAAAAAATGAATTTTCGTGGAAGTTTTGCAGTATACCCTACATGGAGCTGAGCTGGTTCCAGTTGAGCTACAGGACTATTATCCCCTAATAATAAAATAACACCTGGGAAAATTTCTGGGTTTAATTTTGATCTATACATACATATTGTAACCTCTACAAATATGCTTCCATATCTGGTAAATGACAGACTCTTTACTTCATATTATTCCTCAAATACTGTGTTTGCTTATCAGACATACTCACAAACCACATATATAACACATAAAGGATTTAACCTGTTCATAATTCTATAATTCAATATTAATTAATTTATTTATTTTTCCATTGAAAATAATAATAAAGTATAAACAAATAAATGTGTTTGTTTACCTACAATAATCAGTAAAAGAATGATAGAGGACAGCAACCACACAGCATTTTTTCTCATTTAAATGTACAAGACATTATAACACAAACAGAAGGCTCTCTCAATCGTTGTTATTGGGATACCAAACCAAATAATGAATGTAATAATTACCTGCAGATAATAACTGTAAATCATTAAATGGCCCAACACAGAAGGTTATTTTTAAAGGATGATCCATCACTATTCTCCTGGGGTGTGCTATGAAAGGTCAGATGACACCTCATTATAGGACGTGTTTGTGCACCCAATTGTGTGTTTATGTGTGCTAACAGGAAGTTTTGATCAAATAGTAACCACTAAATTTTTTTTAACTTTACAAAAGTACACTATATCATGCATCCAAAAATGACCTTATTTTGAATTAGTTTGTCTTTTAGAATTACTGTGATCATATTTTTTCCCATCAAGTGTAAAACCAACAGAGAAATTTGTGTAGTGCATAATAAAGGACTGTGTATAATTGCAACACTGATCATTGATATTTCCTCTAAAGCTGCATGACTTACAGGCATTTTTGACGCAAGATTCCTGTGTATGTCATTGCTACAGCAGGTACCAAACACCTAGACATCTTCACACACCGATTCCTGCATGCAAACCACTTTCAGTGAAACATATCTTAATTAATGACATTACTTCTACACCTGTACAGGCATGTCTTGAATGAATATGACCTGCAGTATGAATGAGTAAAGCCCTTCTCTGATGGTTCTTCCTAAATATAACATGGCTGTACCGTACTCATAAACAACTGTCAGTATTTCATGAAATTTTAAAAACATTACATAGAAGAATGCAAGTTTTACATGGACAAGAACAGATATATATATTCTGTGATTATATATTGTTTATATTACCTTGAATATATACAGTGTATTCAGAAAGACCCCTTTTTTCAATTTTGTTATGTTGCAGCCTGATACTACAATCATTTAAGTGAATTTTGTCCTTATTAATCTACACTCAGTATCCCATAATTACAAAGCAACAGAATTTCTTTTTTAAAAAAATTGTCTGTAATAAAAAATGTCTGTAAATGTATTAAAAAGTAAAAACTGAAATATCACATTTGCATAAGTATTCAGACCCTTTACTCAGTACTTAGCTGAGCACCTTTGGCAACAATTACAGCCTCAAGTCGTTTTGGGTATGATGCCACAGGCTTTGTACACCTGGATTGGGTTGCCTTTCGAGGGAACTCGACACTGCGTCAGGCTTGACGCTATGGGGAACACCTTTGGTGTGACTGGTGTCTGAATCTCATGTCTAATCACGCTAATGAAATTGGCCCACAGCAGTGCTTAATGCACATCAGTGTGCTCACGAGCTCAGCTTTTTTGTCTTCAGGAGCTGTTTGTTTGCTCTGTAGTCACATGCTATGTCCTTCAGAAAATGTGTGCCCCCATGTCAGAGGTTTTTGACACCGGAGGACACGCATGGACTCTTGCTGCCGGCGAGCCAGGAGATGCAGTATGTGGCAGAGGATGCGATGTGCATGGACGAGCCTTCTCAGCCTGCCTGCTTGTTGGAGGTCATCATCTATGCCACGGAGCGGTTAGATTTTCCCTGGTGGCACAAGAAGCAGGTGATCGATCATTGCTGGCTAGATGAGCGGTTCCTGGCTGCCCATGGCCAATAACCTCAGATGAGCCTGCCTTTTCTTCCCGATCTGCATGCTGAGATCAAGAGGTCATGAAAGAGGCTGTATTCTGCTTGTTTTTTTTTGATTCATGGGCTAACTACGCAAACATGGAGGGAATGATGGAGTGTAGCTATGTGGGGGTGCCCCCTGTTGATGAGACGTTTGCAGGCTATCTCTTAGTGTGTGGGCGTTGTTCCTGCAGGCTTCTACATCGTCCAGCTGGGCTGCTTCAGGTCACTTCGCAGCTCAATGGCAGGGCGTATGCAGCAACAGATCAAGCAGGTGCTGCGCTGCACACCATAGCAGTGTTACAAGCGTATCAGGCTGACCTGCTTAAGGACCTGGATCAAGGGAAGGGGCTTTCCCCTGACGCGGTGGCTGAGATATGCCGCTGCACAGATTTGGCTCTCAGAGCCACCAAACAGACAGCCATGGCCATAGGTTGTTCTATAGCAGCTATGGTGGCCACAGAGAGACTGGATGAGTCTGGCTGATGTTGGGGAGAAAGAAAGAAAGTTTCTCCTCGACTCGCCAGTCTCACCCTCTGAACTTTTTAGCACGTCGGTGGAGGTGGTCATTGAGAAGTTCAGAGTGACAGACGTGCAGTCTAGGGCTTTCCAGCAGTCTACAACCGAGGATCGTAGGCAAGGCCAGAGGCAGAACGTGGCTGATCATGCGCCTTCCCCCTCTCGAGCTAAAGCATGGAGGAAGCACAATGCCAGACGCAGGAGGCAAAGAACACCTGAGCTGAGGCTCAGGCAGGAGTATAGAAGACCCACAACAACCACTCCCGCCCCACATCTTCTGTCCTTCAAAGTGACACAAGCATTCACAATAAACCATCATGGGTGGGACCAGTGATGAATATGGCGGCCTCAAGTTTAGGTCAGTTCTGATGGTCCAGCTAGTGCTCATCTAGCCCAGTGTTACGGTCATATGCTTGGTGTGAGTTGGGCTGCCGCCTCAGATATTGGCGTTTGGTGGGCAGGTTGCCTGTATGGAAGCTCTCCTGGCTGAGGAGTTGTAGCTCACTGTGGGTGAGCTCTTCTTTGGCTAGCCGTTCATGGGTTTGAGTCCCAGTCTGACTCTGGGTGAGATCTGTGAGGTTCCCCGTCAGAGCGTGCCTGTGGTGCAAGCCAGTTACACGCCTCACTACATTTGAGAGATCTGGGTTTGAGCCCCACTTCGGGTCACTCTAGTACAGGCCGTCCCAGGTCCCCAAAGACCATGTGTTTTGGTTCCTCAGGGTTGGTTTTGATGTGGGTCCAACCACCCCTGATGAACCTCTTTTCGATTTCTTTACTCCCCTCAAGAGAGTATCTGCTGCCAGATGTGTTTTTTCTGTTGTATACTGAGGCAAGAAGTTCAATTCAATTCAACTTTATTTGTATAGCGCTTTTACAATGTGGCATTATCTCAAAGCTGCTTTACAGGGAGGAAAAAGAAAAAACAAGGAAATATAGACAATGATACAGTAACAATCAATTATCAATCAATTATCAATAACTAAGTATCGAGTAAGATATTAACTATGGAGTATCAAATATCTATTATCCGCAGTCTCCCAGTGAGCCCTCCAACATGGCAACAGTGGCAAGGAACCCAAACTCCAATGATGAATGTGGAGAAAAAACCTCGTTACAGCTGCAAACAGGTATATATAAAAAATACGAAAAAGCTTTGTTTAAGGTTTCTGTCACAGCATCAAGATCTTGAGACAGATCTGGGAGATTGCTAATAAAACTGTCTTTGGTAGTAGATGTGATTGTTCTGCTTGGTCCTTGTCGTGGTGTCGGACAAGAGGGCTTATCTAACATTACAGTGTAGAAGATGGGGCAGTGATCTGAAATAGCATCGTTCTGAGGTAATATTTCTATGTTGTTTATATTGAGTCCAAATGACAGGATTAGGTCCAAAGTGTGATTACATTTATGAGTGAGTCCAGGTAAGCAGGTAAGGGGCCAGAGCATGTTACAAGTTCACACACCTCCTTAATGTGCTCTGGCTCCTGGTATACATTCAACAATTGTGGCTGGTGCCTCTATTTCCAAGTTCCGTATAATAGAATCGCCAATAACCAGGGCGCTTGATACCGGCGTCTCAGCAGGTGCGTTGCTGAGTGGGGAGAACCGGTTAGACAGTATAACAGGAGCGGGAGAGTGACACCCCTTTTCGTTAAGACTATGCCGCCTGACTGTCACCCAGCTGCCCTGCCGCATTGGGCCTGTTGTCGGAACCGAGCCATGATCATAGCATGTTATGCTAGGTGTATCCGAATTAGTGTCTGTTAAATTTACACCCTTACTAGCCTCAAGAAGTGTTCGGATGCGTGATTCTAATTCTGCAACCTTAAGAAGAAGAACCTTAGGAAGATAAGCTGTGCATGTGGTGCAGGTTACGATAAAAAGTTTTATTACCGTTTACAGGCTGAGAGACGGAGGTCTCGGAGTCCGGTTGCGGCATGTGTGAGGAAGTCATCGGGTGCCTGCATCGCGCCGGGGCTGGGGTGATGTTCATCACGGCGGACCGGGACTCACGTGAACGGGCCCAGGCAAACTTCTCCACCGCTTCACACTCTGCACACACAGAGCCACACACACCGAATAGATCCGCCATTAAAATAACTTGACAGTAATCCTTTAGTGATGATGGTAGATAGGTTGGTACAAGCTGCTTCTGGAGCTGCTAGGAAATGCTAACAGTCTAGTGGGCTAAATGATATAATGAGCAAGAAGTTACATATAGTTTATAGGTTTATGTAGTTTGTATAGTTTAACACAACAGATTAAGTATTTAAGATATAACTAGAGTGAAATATATATAAAATATACCTAGAATGAACGGTAAAACAAAAAAAGTTTGGAGGAGCTCCGAAACCACACGCTCAAACAGGAAGTGATGCCAGGAAGTTGAGAAAACAGAGCTATACTGTATGTGATAGCGTAGGTTCTCCTGACTGGGAGAGCGCCTCGAGGGCGGGGTCCCCTGGTACTATTCCAGCCAGGTTGCTGGACTCTCAGGGGTTCTGCCATCTTAGCGATTGACACTCTCTCCTAGAGAGCTCCGCCTTCCTGAGGCATGGGTCGAGCATAGAGCAGGCTCATTGGTATATCCCTCCCACTCCCTCAGGACCAGTTACTGCAGGCAGTGATGGCTGTTTTCTACTGCTCTGGCCCAGGGTGAGTTGGGCTAATACCTGGTTTAGGGGGGGTCCTACACTTCCCACGGGGCTCGCTGGAGAGGACAGTATTTTCGGGGGATGCAGATAGTTTTTACTTTGACTCCTCTAGGTTGCGTGCAGAGTAGTACCCTACAGTGGGTCCTCTGCCCTCCCTAGAGCAGGAGGTGGGTAAACTCCGCCTAAAGCTCTAACCTTTATGTAGTCGGCCCAGGGCGTGCTTGGATTGTGTGCTGACATTGACCTAGGGGACTGGTGCTCAAATCCTGTGTCGAACACCTCCCTGTGTGTGAGTGTGCTGTACCTGACAGCAGGGCTCTGCATTTAGGTGAATGACCTCTGAAAAACCATCTAAGCTGCCAAACACCAGTACAGAGAGAAAGTAGAAGGTCAGTTCAACTCAAACAGCACAAGAAGCATGTAGCAGGGAATCAATAACATTATGGACTTAAAGAGAAATAAACACCTCGCTATGAACACCGCTGCCTCTCTCCCGGACGAGCTAAATTCTTTTTACGCTCGTTTTAAAACAAATAACCCCGCCCTCACAGAGCTCCCGCGATCGCCATAGGATGTCACTTGGTCCTTCCATCGGGTGAATATTCGCATTCCGGGCTGCATACTCAGAGCACGCTACCAGATGTTCTACCTCTCCCTCTCTCTATCTGTGGTTTCTTCATGTTTAAAAACATCCACCATTGTGCCTGTACCAAAACAATCAAAGATCTCATGCTTGAATGACTGGCGCCCTGTTGCTCTGACGCCCATCATCAGCAAGTGCTTTGAAAGACTGATCCGAGACATCTGCTCTGTACTACCTGTCTCACTGGACCCACTACAGTTTGCATACCGTGACAACCACTCTACAGACAATGTTGTTGCACTTACCCTACACACTGATCTCTCCCACCTGGAAAAAAGAACACCTATGTGAGAATGCTGTTTGTGGACTACAGCTCAGCATTCAACATCATAGTGCTCTCTAAGCTTGATGCGAAACTATGGGCTCTGGGTCTGAACAGCTCCCTGTCCAGCTGGATCCTGGACTTCCTATCAGGCAGGTGTCAGGTGGTCAGAATGGGTAACAACATCTCCTCTCCACTGATCCTCAACACTGGAGCCCCTCAGGGCTGCGTTCTCAGCCCCCTCCTGTACTCCCTATACACCCACAACTGCATGCCCACACACAGCTCTAATGTCATTGTGAAATTTGCTGATGACACAATGGTGGTAGGCCTGATCTCCGTCAACAACGAATCTACAGAGAAGAGGTGTGCACTCTGACACACTGGTGCCAGGAGAACCACCTCTCACTCAACATCGACAAGACCAAAGAGATTGTTGTGGACTTCAGGAGACAGGAAGTTAGAGAACACACCCCCATCACCATCAATGGGTCGCCAGTGGAGCGGGTCAACAGCTTCAGGTTCCTGGTTGTTCATATCACTGAAGACCTCACATGATGCAGTAGTGCAGAAAGCCCACCAGCACCTCTTCTACCTCAGGCGTCTGAGGAAGTTAGGTATGAACCACAACATCTTCAGATCATTCTACACCTGCACTGTGGAGAGCATTCTGTCTGGTTGCATCACAGCCTGGTACGAGAACACCACTGCCCTCAACCACAAGGCCCTGCAGAGGGTGGTGTGAACTGCCCGCCACATCACAGGAGGTGAGCTTCCCTCCAGGATATCTACAACGGGCGGTGTCTGAGAAAGGCCCGGAAGATCATCAGTGACTCTAGCTACCCAAGTCGCGGTCTGCTCTCCCTACTGCCGGTAGACGGTACTGCTGCATCCGGACCGCACTAGCCGACTAAGGGACAGCTTCTTTCCTCAAGCTGTCTGATTACTTAATGTGAACTGACATAATTCCAACCCACTCCCGCCCTTCTCCATACACTACACATTAACTACTTCACACATCACATAACTCGTTTAATTACGAGTCCATGTTCATTGGTCTTGTATGTACACTTTACACAATATATTTACTGTCTGTCTGTATGTATGTATGTGTGTGTGTATATATATACATATATGGAAATGCACATATTGTGTGTACAAATATAAATTGTTATATATTGTTACACATTTTCCCCCCCCACCCCCCCCCCCCCCACCCCCCCCATTTTTTTTTTAAAAAATGTTTTTAAATAGTCAATGTGTTTTTTTAAATTTTTATTTTAATATTTAGCCAAATAATAATAGTTTATCACAAAAAGACACCTTTTTTTCTTTATTTACTTTCTCTGTTACAATCAAAAAGAACATCAAAGTCCAAAAATGGCATAAAGCGCCATAGAAGTAGGCCAGTATGAATTGTGTGCTATATTCCAAATCCTCTAAAGCCATTCCTCAGTTTTGAGAAGAACGAGCCAAATGTGCACATTTGAATGTATGTAGGACAGCAGGATAAAAATCATTTATGCTTAAAACTAGGGTCCCTCCCAAAAATACAAGTCCATTGGTGTGTTCTGTCATATTTTTTGCATGTAGTGGTGGCTTATTTGGATTTGTCAAATTAATATTTCAAACAAGTTGTCTATATTTAATTGCCTCTTCTGACCCAAGACCTTTTGACTTTTCTGTGTCCTTGAAAGTTTTCTGTTGATGCTTTTCTCATAATCGTGTCATATTCATTGGTTTATGTTATCAAGCGTGGTAAGAGGGCACAGGCCATGGTCATGATCACTCTTCAGACTTTGTGTCCAACTGTTGTTACATCCATGTAGCACCTTTTAAATGTGGCTGAAAGACCAAAACCTTTAAAAATTTAAGTCAATAATAAAGAAACAGGCCCAACATAATGCTGTCCCTCTGGTTTTTGCCCTACTGTTGTCTCACGGGTCGCCCAGGCAGTGGATGATAAATGAATTAACGTAATTACTCACAGCACTGCCCGCATTCTGGAAGCTGGGTGAAAATTGAGCTTCCACAAGGACCCTTTTTCTCTTCTGTGTAGCTCCTCTATAAACTGTAATGGTAGATCTTTGATTCATAATGCATGTTTGAATCAATGGTGGTCTTACATTTCCATGTTTAACTGATGCTCAGCTAAAAAAAGTGTGATGTTAGTAAACATGTTTAAAAAAGATATATATATATAAGATATATATATAGTTCATTTCTATTCAATTAAAATGTGCTTTCACAAAACCAGAGCAGTTTGTGCAACCACAGCTGTAGCTCTTCTCTGTTTGTTATATATGATCATAGTGATACACATAACATCCTTTTCACTGAGTATGCAAGAGAAGTTTCACATGCTTTCATGATTGTCATGTCCTCTCTCACGTACTTGTGTTTTCCAGCTTCCTGTGTCAGGTTTCATCTCTCAGTCAATAGAAAGTATCACACATATATTTTCACTCAGGTCAATCCACATCTCATACTCTGAATATAGGTCAGTGAACAAGTTTTTTAGATGTAGATCACAGAAGTTCTGAAATGTTGTTATTCTGAAACCTCTATTTTTTGCCTACGGTTGAATCTCATGCAACCTGTCAAGAACATGTCAAAGCACATTTGACTGTAATAAAAAGAAAATGAACCATTAACTTTTGCCATTGTGACATTATCTTTTAGGACATTTTTTTCCCTAAATGAACTAATAAAAATCTTAATGTTCCTAAAAAAGCATCAATTAAATCTTACCTGGTCGTTTTGCCTGGAGTCATAGTTAACTGTAGAATTTTAACATGGTTATGTTATCTTTGTTTGCCCAGTGAATGTGTGGAAACAAAAACAACCACACAGCTTGGGTTTGCCCAATGTGTACAGCAGCCTACACTCTAATCAGAGTCAGATTGAGTAATGAAGTTAGCCAAATAACACAGATTGATTTATTCATCTGTTGAACAGTTATTGTATTTGATCTGACATCTGAGCTCTGACATCACATACAAGGTTAAAGGTCAAAGTAAAGCTTTTGATAAATGTAAGTAAAGTGGCTTGTGGAAACTTTACTGTAAATAAAAAAAATTAAATTAAAAAGGTTACTTTACTGTAAGCTACCTGCTTAAATAAGAACTGTAAGAAAACTAGAGCTCATGGACATACCCATGAGTGCATTGAGTTTAGTGACTACAAGAGGATAACCACACCCATTATTAGTTGGTACCTTTTATCTTTACAGCAAGGATCTGTATGAAAAGTCACAGGAACAAAATACTGTTTCCAGTTTTTGTTACTAAGCATGTTCTCATTCCCCTTTCATTTTACACCATCTTGACAAATCATTGCTTAGCCTTATAGGATTGCCTAAAGAAGACAAATTTAGATTGAAATTATGTGTCTTAAGGCCCAGGTATTCTTAGTTTCCACTCCATCAGTTCAGCACACAAGCCTTTCAAAGTACAGTTTAAGCATAAATGTATTTTTCTATTTGCAGTGAATCCTATCCGCATTATATTTTCTGAACACAGGACAATGTGTGCAGACCTCAGCGCTCTCTGTTTATAACAAAAATAACATGGACTGCCTGCATGTCAGAGCTGAACATAAACAAGCAACGTATCCATTGGGCTTTAGGAGGCAGCATTATAACTAAAACTGGAAGTCTTTTTTCATGTTTCACTTTTTTCATGTTATATATCGTATATATATAAAACATTATTCTTTAGTTGTAAGATGAACGTATTATACACGTTACAGAATTTAAAAAATGTTTGAATAATGTTCTTAAAACTGGACTTTTTAACATGGACATTCAAAATAATGTTTGTGTTGCTTCATGTTGTTTTACAACCTTAAATTATTAGCTGGGTTGTACTTCAGTAACTTCTCAGAAACAGTCCTCATTTTTCTTTAACATTTAAAGCATTAGTAACAACGCAGATTATGAATCCATACTGTGAGAACTGGATTCTCACAGTATGAGAAGGTTTTATGGCTGTTATATGGCCATATTGTGATTACCTGTGACACTCCGTCTGCAGTCTCAAAACACAACCAAAGTCACGCTCAGACACGGCCATCACACATTCTTGCTTGTGATAAAGCTTTAATGTGTCACTGAAAAAGTGACACAAAAGTGACATTGAAGTGCTTTGCATTCACAATGCATTTTATAAGTAAAGCACACAGTGGAGATCTGAGATCAGTTCAAGTGAAGTGTTTACACATATGTGTTGTCAAATATTTTCTCTTTGAATATATAAATAGCAGCATAAGCCCACTGAATGCTTTAATTAAGCTTTAATTTGCTTTATTTGCTTGCTACACTGTAGTCTTTCACGTCCAATAATTCTGTCTGCTTGCCCTCTCAATATCTTATGTGTTTTCTCTGCAAACATTTGTTCTGTTATGCATCTGGATCAGCAGTTTGATTGCTGCATGGATACAAAGTGATAATGATGCTATTACCTTTTATAAGTTTGTACAGTAGTTCTGTGGAACACTGTTAAATTCAAAACAGTTTGCTGTAGGATTAAACATCTGCCTGTGCATCTATGATAGCAGATCAGCTAAGATAGAAAATGTCCACTGTTCTTTATTGATTCTTAATTTTTCTTAGGTACTGTACTGATTTGGATATGTAGAAATATTGCTTGTTTAGGTGACCCCTACAAAGTTTCACTTTGGATAATAACTTAAGGATTCATCCTGGAAGCTTTAGATCTTTTAATGTAATGTGCTTAGGTTATTCACTGGAGATATTACTTAAGTGAAGGTATTACTTTAGTCTGAGCTACAGTGCAAAGGGTAATGTATACCCTTACATACACATTATATACAGAAGGTCTCTGTCAATTTCAAAGATTATCTCTAATATTATTTTTGCTATGTCTTTGTCTCCCATTTTCTTTTTTATTGTGTAACGTTCAGATATTTTATGGTAATATTGCAAATCCCTTATACCCCTGTCCCATAAAATATTACCTCCTTTCTGTGTGCCATCTCTGTGTAAGCTGGAACAGCATATATTGCTTAATATGATACCTATCATCTATCTTGTTAATTGACTACATGTTGCATAGTCTCAGAAGTATATACTGTTTTAATAGGCAGTCTGAATGCATTATCCTCTCATAGACTTTGCGTGTAATGACAAGTGTTTCTAATGCATGTCCATTTATTCAAATGGTTCAAACTTAATTAACTGGTAATTTTTATCAGTTGGTTTAGTTCAAATGTAAATGAAATGTTAGTTCAAATTAAATTTGACAATTTTTCTGTTTTCCATGCTTAATTTTTCATTATATGTAAAGCTGCTTTGAAGCAATGCAACATTGCAACATATAGCAAAACCGCTATATACAATATGTTTATTGTGTCTCCATTATATGTTAATAGCTATGTTTGTGAAACATGCTAAATGCTGCTTGGTAATATTGAAATAAGGAAAATAAACAGCAATCATTTTCCTAATGCAGAAAAATTAAAGCTTGTGCATAGCAATGCACACTAACAACCACTCAGCAAACACCTAGCAACTATATAGCAACGCCCTAGTTACATTGCAGAACACACAAGCCCCATGGCAATGAGTTTTGCATAGGTAAACACCACTCACATTTTCTACAGAAACAAAATGTTACAGTTGCAATCTGAAATTTAAATATTAGCTGTATCACTGATTTAAATCAAATAGACAAAAGGAGTAAACAAAAGGAGTATGTGAGGTCTATTTATTAATTCATACAATGTTAATTTTTTTAAATTACTGCCAAATTTTGTCATATGCCTCATGATCTTTCTGGGACTGTCCTCTATTTATTTACATTTTATAAATACACACTCTAAAAAAGATGTTTTTTTTCTGTCATACAATGTTTTATTTCATTCAGTGTCAAAAAACAGACAGTACAAACAGCTTCTTTTTGTCAGGACATATGAAGTGCACATGCAGAGGGAAACTAAAAGTGCACATACAGTGCAAACACAGTGCACATATACATAGAGTACCAGCTACTGATGTAATCATTCATGGCCAGTAGTCTGAGAGATTTCACCTATTATTACACTCATCTCACTCTGGCCTCTAAAAGTAACACAGATCCCAAGCATGAGATTACAGACTTTGCCAGAAAAGATACATGATTAAATCATTTACATGAAGTAAATGATTACAGGTCTTAAAAGCACCTAACACACATTCTATAGGGGCACAGAGGAGGGTTCTTCATTGGGCAGTTCACCATAATTAAAATTATTTTATATAATTTAAATGTATCATTAAAAGTTACATAATTAAAAAAGTTTAAATAACATTCTTATAACCACTAAATAACATTAATAAAACTGGGCATTTTAAGCAGTCCTAGAACATCCAAGAAATGTTAGAGAAATGTTCTTACAACCTAAAATTGTTAGATGGGAAATGAATTTGCTCATATACTGTCCTCTGGGCTAACTCAATATTGAATACTTGAGGAATAAAAAGGAGAGAAAAATCACAATGACATACTCCCACAATTGACCCTGAACTCCAGTAAAAGCACAACAAACATAAGAGTAGTTTAATATATGACTAGATGAGGCAGATCCCACAAAACTGATAAACAAGTTGTATAGCCATTTTTATAGCCATTGTCTTGGTCTTGTGCTTTGTATCATTTGGTTCATAACTGAATGACAGCCTTTCATAGTTTTGTCTCAGACTTTTTTTGGTGGAGCCTAATGTAGGCTGATTCATCTATATTAAATATTATTTTGGATTTTAACAAAATAAGCTGTTAATTTAGAGCATAATCGCAATTGTAAGTATGCTTATGTCAAAATATTTTACAATGGATTATGCATTTATTTTTTTTTATCAGAGCAGACTCACAGCTTTAATTTCCAGCCACCAAAGAAATACACTAATTTCTCATTCTATCTCACACTATCATGTAAATATTGCTGTGTTCACTTTAAATGTTTCAAATTACTTTATATTGGCCCATCCCCTTCCAGTCTAATGACAGATTATTTCCCAAAATTACTTATGTGTGTTTCTCTGTTACATTGTTGTACAACATCCGTTGTATTGACTTGTATTGAAGTCTATTGACTCTGTTACATCAAGTGTATTGATCGCTTTGATTTATATCTAACAGTAAATGTAAAGTCATAAAAGTTACACTATATCAGTGTAATACTGATACGCCCCATCCTGTCTATATCCAAAAGGTGGCACTATTGAGTTTTCAAAATGGCACTTACTTGCCTTGTTTATTATTATTTGCAGAGTTTAATGTATATGGATACTTATGTGTGTGTTATATAAACTTATATCTGCTTACATATATTGGGAAAAAATTTGTACCCAAATGTCAGCAAAACCTGACAAATCTGAGCAAAACTATCCTCATTTGTAAAAACGCTTTTAAAATATAGTTAATTAATAGTTAACTGTATAAACTATATATAGTTAATAGTTGATTTTCTTTTTCAAAAAAATTTAAAAATGTCAAATGTTTTCTGTTAGGGTGAAAGTGTGTGTGTCTGTGTTACTTTCTAAGCTGAAAGCCGAAAAAAATGCATTAAATAATTCAAAAGCGCTACAAAAATTCAATGGGCATTTTCATTGGGCAAACGCGTTATGAAGTATGCAAACTTTAAATCAACGCAGAAGAAACATTCGTTTAACGGACAGTAATAAAGTTAAGCAAAAACAGAATAACCGTATTCTAAAAATGCAGGTGGAAAGAGTTAAATATTCACAGTGAATCGATTTAACTCTTTCCTCCCGCACTGTTAAAATGATAGTCAGCTGACGATAAGTTTGGCTTTCCAAACTCGTATGTAAATAACTCTGAGATCCAGCTCACTCATTGGTCATTCCGCGACCGACGTCACGACAACTATAAAACTCAGCATTGCTTTTAAACTACCGTGTCTGTTTTTAAAACTCATCTGACTCGACGCGTGTCAGTAGCGTTTAGCGCACTTCTCAAACTGCACACTCATTCCTTTGGCAAAGATGATGTTTGCTGGTGTAGAGCCACCAAAGTGTTAAATGTTTGAAATACAAAGCCGCCAAATTTTCTAGAGCACAGCGAAGAGAAAGCGTTCCGATGCGCTGTGCCAAGGAGAGCTCATAATCAGGAGTCAGGAGAGCCCTGAAAAAGACTTCGGGTTTGTTTTCTCTCGCTAAGAGGGCAACACTGTAACATCAAGCTGGCTCACTCTCTCCCGACGCAGCCCGTTTTGACAGGTGCTCTTCACCCGCTGTGGAGGACTGTCAGCAGCAAAAGGATGGCCTCAGAGCTGGCACTGAGCAGCTCCGACCTGCCCACCAGTCCCCTGGCCATGGAATATGTTAATGACTTCGATCTGATGAAGTTTGAGGTGAAGAAAGAGCCACTGGAGCCCGATCGCAGCATCAGCAAGTGCAGCCGCCTGATCGCCGGGGGCTCCCTGTCTTCCACACCGATGAGCACGCCCTGCAGCTCGGTTCCCCCTTCCCCAAGCTTCTCGGCGCCTAGCCCGGGCTTCGGGAGCGAGCAGAAGGCGCACCTGGAGGATTTCTACTGGATGACGGGTTACCAACAGCAGCTGAACCCGGAGGCGCTGGGCTTCAGCCCCGAGGACGCGGTGGAGGCGCTGATCAACAGCGGTCACCAGCTCCAGAGTTTCGACGGCTATGCGAGAGGGCAGCAGTTCAGCGGCGCAGCAGGGGTGGGAGGCGTCGTGGCCGCGGAAGATATGGGATCCGCCGCCGCGGTGGTGTCCGCAGTCATCGCCGCCGCCGTAGCGCAGAACGGGACCCCTCACCACCACCATCACCACAGTCACCAGCAGCACCAAACTCCCGGGGTTCAAACCAGTAACAACACCTCCTCCGTCGCCCACCACCATCACGCCCACCTGGACGAACGCTTCTCCGACGAACAGCTTGTGACCATGTCTGTGCGGGAGCTCAACCGGCAACTGCGCGGCGTCAGCAAAGAGGAGGTGATCCGACTCAAACAGAAGAGGAGAACCCTCAAAAACAGAGGCTATGCCCAGTCCTGTCGCTATAAGAGGGTCCAGCAGAGGCACGTCCTGGAAGGCGAGAAGACCCAGCTCATGCAGCAGGTGGACCACCTCAAGCAGGAGATCTCCAGACTGGTGCGCGAGAGGGACGCGTACAAGGAAAAGTACGAGAAGCTGGTGAGCAGCGGCTTAAGAGAAAACTCCTGCAGCAGCGACAACAACCCCTCATCACCGGAGTTTTTCATGTGAGTTGCATAAAACAGCCTACAAAAGAACCAGTAGTTTTAACAACAATACAAGTTTTGTTCCTCTGTTTCGGGGGTCGTTGATCAAAACTGCCATTTTTTTCAGTTTTATGTGAACTGATATCAGTTCTCATTTAATGTTGTTTTGCAACCAGACTGAACTTTTTCTTCATGTACATTCATGTCTGGTATTCTCATGTGTATGCATATACACGCAGGATACTGACCTTCATCACCACTTTCGCTTTTTTCTTTAAATTTTTCAGTTTTTAATTTAATTTTATTATTATTTTTTGCTGAAAAGTAATGTTTGATCTTTTGTTGTTCTTTTGTCGAAGTCAGAGGATTTTTTGTCATGTCCTCCATTATCATCTCCTGTCTTCTGCTTGCTGTTTTGTAAGTTAACATGATACTTTACAGACATTATTGTTATATATAAAAACATGTTATTTGAAGTGCCTGCATGCTGGTCATGTATGGTATTTTTCTTTCTTTATTCTCTCCTATTGTATGCGCTTAAAAATGAACTTCTATTCATCATGGCATCCATACATTGCTTTAATTTCCCAGTCACTTTTTTGGAACACATACTTAAAAAGTGAGAGGAAGGGAACAAGGACATGGTTTCTAAAAGAAATCCTCCCTCTGGGACTTGTAGCAGAAAACAGGTTGTGTTTTCAAACTTTTGGTTTTTGGAACTATGGAACAAACCACATTTCATGCTTTGTCTAAGAAGAATTGAAGGTAGCCCATGCCACATGTTGACACTCACCAGGGAATGGTGCCTAAGAGTTCCGAAGTTTAGGTGTTGTGCATGTCACGAGGTTAGATATTTGGGAAGGCTCTGAGTTTGTATACAGCTGGATTTTTCTCATGCAGGGCTCAGCTTTTAGCAGCACGTGCTTGCAATGAAAACAGCAGTTTGACAGGTTTAGTTCTTGTTCTAGCCTACCATTTACTGTATTTTACTGTAAAACCAAAGTGTTAAACTAGAATTTCAAGTCAACATGGAAAATTCTGCATTTGGGCAAAAAGAATAACATCTCATGTAAATCTGACCTATTTGGAATGAGTTGCGATAAATGTAGCTTGTAGCAAATGATCTATGACACAGTGAAGTCTATCTAGAACGCTAATTTAAAAGGCACCCATCATGACTTTGCTATAACTAAAGGATGTGATCTTTTTTAGATATATATTGTCAAACAGGACTCTTTCTTTCTTTTTTTGAATGAATTCATTATTTACAAGGCAATAATATAGTAATCAATATTAAAATGTCTGGACACCGTTCGTCAATATTTTTATATTTTAAAAAAAACTGTTAATTACAACTTAATGCATATATATTTTGCTGTGCAAAATTATTTCACCCACTGACCATATTTGATGTTCATATGTGCTTGTTTTTTTTTCACACAATTATATGATATGCAATAAAATGTGATTTGGGCCTCCTAAAGTCTTCTCTGGAAGTGGTTTGTTAATGATTAAGTTGTCTAGAATTCCTGCTCAGTAACAGCTGAATTTCATTAAAGCTTTAATTTAGCATATTGTTGTTTAGCTCAGATAAGAGTAACATTAATGACAGAAAATGCTTTTTTTAAAAAAAAAATATGGAAATACAACATATGGTATCTCGCAAACTTAAATATCCCCTGTGGAAAATTCCACAGGCTAATCAAACAGCAACCAAAAGCACACCAATAATGTCTCAATAATGCATTTTATAGCACACAATACAGCATTGCAAAGTTAAGCTGTATGCCAGCTTGACTTTATGTCTTGACTGAGGTTGCAACATTATAAGTATCACCTCATCTCCTTAACTGTTTTAGCTGTGACTGACTCACAATAGAAACTATTAATTACAAAATAAAAGTTTGGCTCTCCTTTAATTGTGCGAGATCATTGACTCAGTTGATATGGCAGATATCAACTGTTCTTATAAATGTGTGAGGAGGTGTTTATTTAGGTGCTAAGTTACAATACAAGACAACCATTTAACAATACATATAAATGTTTGTATATGAGTTTGAGACGTTTTTTGAGGTCACAGTTTTAATACTGCAGGAAGATAAGCATGTACATTACTGCAATGCCTCTCAGCGGCTGGTTTGCCTGTCAAAAATGTGTCACATAGCTGTTCTGATGTGGTGGACATCAGGGAAAGAATACTAATTAATATACATAACAAAAAATAAAATGCAAAAAGAATAAAATCTAAGCCACATAATTGCTTGGGCTATGACATTAGACTTTGTTTTTTAGAAAATGTACAAAATCGTCAATTTTGCTTTTCAGCATAAATGTTGTATTAGTAGTTTGTTGTTTAATGTTTGACTTTTTGTTTACTTTCACACAATAAACAAATGTTGGTAGCTTTGCTAGGTTGCCACTCGTGTACCAGGTCACAAATCAAAACCAGTTGAGAACCACTGCACTAGCGGAAGCATTATTTGTGGTCAAAGTGAACATTCATGCGCATTCATGTTTTCTGTGTGTCTGTGTGTGTAAGCCATATTTTTGTTCCCAGTCCAACAGACAATTCCACTCTTTCTACTTCTAGACGTCCCATCTGACCATCGATCTAAGGCCATTAATCAAAACATATACAGCCTTTACATCCTCTTAAAAGTGGTTCTAAATAGTACCAAAAAGGGTTCTTCAGCTTGTAACAATAGCAGAACCCTTTTTGGTGCTAAATAGAATCCTTTTTAGGTTCCATAAAGAATCTTGCCTTTAAAAGTTTTGTATAGAACCTCAGTGGTTCTCAGGATGGTTATATGTTTAAGATGTTTTACAGTTTAAACAAAAAAAAATAAAAAATTAATACATGTAGTAAATACTTTTATTTACTACTTTTGTCACAACAAATGTCATGCAAAATTAAATATGTTTATTAAATCACATTTAATAAATGTCACGTCACAGATTAAAAATATACATCAGTATAAATTTATAAAAACATGTAAATATAACAAATCACTACCCAAATGACGGAATAATGCTAGGTAACTGGTGCAATAATGATACAATTCAGCAAAGATAATCATTGTTAATGAACATCAATTACATGAAATAATTAAAATAAAAAAGTATCTGAACATATGATCAAATGACAGTAAATACAGAATATTAACACATTCTTTACAGGGCAAAATGACATTCAGTTCAATTTGAATTTCTTTAATTCAAGAAAAAAAATAATATTACAGAATGTTGATCTAACATTACTAACTGTAAAAATAAGTAGGATTGTTATCATATTACTGCATTTGTAGCAACATTAATAAAGTAAATTCTCTAATATATATTAAAAAGTCTCCCAGTGAGCAAGCCAAAGGTGACAGTGGCAATGAAAACAAGGAGAGACAGTTGTCCTCTGGCACATTAACAAAACAAAGCTTAATCTTTTTATAGATCTGTAGATTGAATAACAATTTAACATATTTCAAGTTTAAAAAATCATATTACATATTCTATAACATTTGATGGTTTATTTAAGTTTTTAACTAATAAGAATTATCTGAGGCATGGTTATCCTGTGCAACAAATCTTGTTTATTTTGCTGATTTCAAACTGTAGCTGTGGATCTACACATTTCTCATGATTAACGTGTGTTGACTTTAGGCCCCTAAATAATCATTCATGAGGCACAAGCAGATTGGGTTTGTGTATAAATCATGAACATTAAATTAAAAGTAACAATTTACATAAGAATTTTGTATTTTTTGTGTTTCACAAATTATTTACATAGAAATTAGTCCTGCTCGTGTGTCTGGAATGAGTCCCCATATCCATATTAACACATATGTGGTTGAATTGTGTGATGTCATCAGTGAACTTCAACATGTGAATGTGTGACATCATAATGACATTAAAAATACCAGTTGGGCAATTTAGTTTGTGGTGCATCTTGACATTCTCTTTCTCTCTCTCTCTCTCTCTCTCTCTCTCTCTCTCAGTTATTCCAGAAAGTTCCTTCATCTGTGACTGTGAGCTCCCTGACCTTGGCCTTGAGAAGTGAGGTAAAACACTTCCTGTCTTAAAAATTTCCTTTCCTCTGTACACCTCTCCCGCAACACTACAACTACACATGTGAAACATCACAGGCAGGAAATGATTTCAAAATTATCACCATGATTTAAAAGCCAGTGAAAGCATAATTACCTGTGCAAATTCGTGATATGACATTTATTATAGTTTTATTATAGTTAATAACATTATTCCTAATGTTTGTCAGTGCCCTGTGCATGTTAATCTTTTGTTGGTACATACATTACTAGTCAAAAGTTTGAACACACTTGGCTGTAATTATACTTCCCATTTACATTTTACATTTTATAGACTTTTATAAGTCTAAATATTCAATTCAACTTTATTTGTATAGCGCTTCTACAACGTGGCATTGTCTCAAAGCCGCTTTACAGGGAGGAAAAAGAAAAAACAAGGAAATATAGACAATGATACAGTAACAACGGTATGTCAATTATCAATCAATTATCAATAACTAAGTATCAAGTAAGATATTAACTATGGAGTATCAAATATCTATTATCCATAGTCTCCCAGTGAGCACTCCAACACGGCAACAGTGGCAAGGAACCCAAACTCCAATGATGAATGTGGAAAAGAATGTTAAAGTTTTATATATTTGCAGCATCATAATCAGTGCTGTTATGATTTCAGTATTGATTTATAGTAATAACTAGTTTTAATTTGGGTCTGGTGATTTTATATTCATTTTATGTTAGCCTGATGGCTGACATAATACAATCAGGGATGTTTTGGCTAGGATGCCGACGTTAAATGAGACTGAGAGCAGCTATAACATCAAACTGCTGGCATAGACAGAATCATGTATTTTGCTAAAAATATGAGTATAGATTAACAGTTGCATTAATGTAAGAGGTGATGGTGGCGGTTGATTTTTCACAGTTCCCATGGTGGTCACCCCCTCCTTGGTTAGGCTGTTGTGAGCGTTCTCTCGCCAAACTGGACTTAATCTGTATCGCTCAGTCCCTGAGTCCCTCGGAGGAGAGGGAGGGAGAGAGAAAGATAGAGAGAGGGAAACAAAACAGGCTTATATTAGCGTAGCGGCCATTCTCACACAATGTGGAAGCCATGTAGTAGAGTGAGTAAAAAGTGTGCTCGGTTCCGGTTACACCTAGTTGTTGCGGCCTAGGTGTGACAGTAGTTAAGTGAATGCTTGTCTGAAGAGATAGGTCATGATTCTCTTTACAAATTTGATTCTCTTTACATTTTTTAAATTTTATTTTAAATTGTTTTTGATAGCCGCCCAGGATACACCTTATAAAGTTAGCTGAGAGATTGTGCAAAATGTGAAGTGCTATAATCTTGGCAAAAGATTGCTACTTTGAAGATGTTTGAATTAAACATCTTTGGTTTCATAATTATTATATGTTCATGGCTGTTTAGAAATGTAGAAAATAGATAAGTTATAGTTATATTATCTGCAACTTACAGTTAATAAAGAATGAGTAGGAATGTCATTTCACTTATTGTACTGTATAGCAAAAATGTGATGGTGTTTTATAGAAATTACAATAGTTGTTGGGGACTATGATACTAAAGCTATCTACATTTTATTTAAAATTGTAATTTAAATATGTATTTGCTTTTGGCAAATCTGTGAATAACCCTAGTTTTTAAGTATGGCAGTTATTTGACCGAGTACATCATTCTGCACCTGAATTTCACCTTACAGTGAGGATGACACTTTCTAAGGCTGTCAGAAGTTTATTATTGTCATTCAACCATATAATCACATATATATACATGTGATTGTACCTAGTCCCTTGTTGTCTATGTAGTCTTAAGTTTTATGTGGCACCATGGTCCTGGAGGAACGTTGTTTTATTCCAATATGTGCTGCGCCTGCAATATATGGTTGAATGACATTAATAAACTTCTGACAGTCTAAAGTGCTGCATTAAGCTTTTTACTCACTTTACACTGACTATAAATGATTGTTGTAAATTAACCTTACCAGAGGCCAGACTTTCAGGACGGGGTGGTGGGTTTCTGAAAAGTGTGTTCCATCTTTCTCCAGGCTCAGTGTGTACTATTGTAGGACTACATGACATTTCACCGAAGCACCTCCTGCTCTTCACTGCTGGGTAGGGCTTCTGCAGTCTCGGGACAGTGAAGGATTGAGGTGTTTGCGTAGGACTTTGCTGAATCATAAAAGTGTTTTTAGTGACAGCAGCTAAGCAAGCGTGATTAATTTAATATACAATATCTTCTAGAGCAAGACAAAATGTATATGATTCCAAATTTTATATAAGTCCCCTTCTGTCAAATTCGATGTCCATTTAGTATGTTTTCTCTCCACTGGGAAAAATGAGAAGGAGCTGTCAGAAGATAGCAAGGACAAATCAGCTTTCAATAAAGAGCTTTAAGTGTCGTTGTTTTCAGCGCTTCTCGGTGCGGGTGTGAATCAGCTACCCTTTAAAAGTGGCTCAGGAACCTGCTCTGTTATCCTCTATAACACTCTTGGCCAATAAGCCTTTACCTGAACATTACAAGGAATATATCCAAAATTGAAGATTTAAGTCAATGACTTAACAGGCAGTGTTGTTGGATGAAGACAGAAAATTTAATCGAAATTGAATTAGGATGGGAAAAAGAAAAAAATTGAATTACTTTAACCACTTGAACCACAGATACATTTTATTCTTTCCACAAAGTTACATACACAAGATTATGTCATCATGCAACATGCTGACTTCAGAAAACAACTACATATAGAAATCTAGTAGATAGATGCCATGTAAACATTGGGTGTGTTGTGGTGCTTCAAATCTTTTATTAAAATCAAACTTCTTTTAATTAAATTAAATCTAATTTAATTAAAATTTAATTAAAATATATTTATGTAGTATTTTTTTTAAATATTACATTGTTTCAAAGCAGCTTTAAATATGACAAAGCACACAACAGGAAAATTGTAACATAGTACATAGAGACATTTATGAGGTATTTAGGAAAAACAACTGAGATATTAACGGCAACTCATCTGTGATGTTTATTATGGTACACTCTGTATACTGGCTAAGAAGGCAGCATTTTATTTATTTATTTATTTTGGTTTTAGACAGTAGGACATAATTGGTTTTGGTTCACGCTCCATAAAAAAAAAAACATGGGCTGCCTGAACTTCTCCATTGCATGTGGCAATAGTTCAGACACAAGTGGGGGGACAGATAGGATACAGAAGCCCTACTTGTGCCGTGTGTGGCGAGGTGAGGCTTGACTGGCCGCTGAGAGTTTCCCGCTGTGGGCTGCTCAGACATGCTGATGGAGTGACGTTTGGTAAGGATGGTGCCATTCATCATGGCCTTCACTACTGCATTTACCCAACAACAGTGCCTCAAAACTCAGACACTAAGAATGGCTCTTATCACTGCTGTAGTTGAGGCTTCTGGGATTAAGACATAAAAACCACATGTACCTGAATTCAGATAGATAGTTAAAGGCAGGCAGACAATTTTGGGAAATTAGTTGTCACTTTTTGTTAATTGTTTTCAATGTACATGTGTCTGAGTTTAGGTTTGTTAGCCCCTGCTGATACACACTACACTATTAGGCACATTTCTCCATTGATGGCCATTTAATCACAATTGACAGCCAAAACTCACAAAAATTAAATCATTTCAATGTTTTGCCAATGACTGCTTTTTTGGCCAGTTTTCACTATCTTTCCCTGCTTGCAACAAAGGCAACAACCAGATTGTGTACTCCTAAGGCTGTGGGCTCCAGCTGAGCAACTGGCATTGAGATACATGGAGAGATAGCTCTCTCCAAGTATCTATTAAAATGCTTCAGTCAGACAGATGTCTTTGATGTCTTTTGACAGATTACATCGGATCTTACTGTTTTGTCAGCATCTTGTACCATGAGTTGCCACATTTTTAAGACAGCTTGTTAAAATAATTATACTATATATATAAATAATATATAAATAATTTAACTTTGATTCTGTTGCACTTGATTTAGATGGTAATGAACACAAGAACACGTTCTGTGTGTGTGTACTCTCAAACCCGCTCCAGAGTGTTGAGCACCGATGCTGCCTAGGATTAAAAGTCACCATATGGAGTGTTCACTTCCTGCCCCAGCTTTAACCAATCAGACTTCAACATACTAGATAATTTGCCACTACGTCCAATGCCAAAATTTAAAAGTAAATGTTGTAGAAAAAAGTGACAATTATTGGAATGCAATTATTGACTTATGAGTGCTCAAAAACGTCCTCTGTGAGCAATAAAAATAAGTGATGCATTAACCCATCCACCTTGCTGATTCAGAGTCACTGTGTTTCACTGAGCAGGACAGGTCGACCCAGACCTGCTGTGTCCACCCGATCTTCCAGCCACCTTCTCCATGCGAGGGAAACTGGAGATGGAGGCTGACGGTCTATATTAAGCCATGCAGGTAGCAAACACTATATTTTTGGCTTTAAGATTAAAAATATTGACACCTATGTACAGTCAGGGCAATAACACATTCAGCAAGTTTTAAGTTTCTTGATTGCTTCTCAGTATCAGCCATGACAAAATTAACTCTTGTATATGTGTGTAGACTGATCTTGCAGGAAATCAGTGATGGCAGGTCAAATTGTGTGCCTGCTGAAATCTGTGGTTGCTTTCTAAATTTCCGAAGTGGCAACTATACTTGAATGCATGCACATTTTTGCTCAAAACACTTCACAAATGCATGGCCTAAGCAAATACTATGAAACATTTGAGTGGTAATTACATATTTTTACATACTCAATCCTACTTTTTTGTCAAAGGCACAGCAGGGCATGAACTTGTCAGTAATTTGGCACATTAGGGCACAATTTTTGTGCCATACAAAATTTGAAGCAACACTCAGATTTCCTGTGAGATCATGCAGCAGTGTCTGTAGTACATCTTTAGTTCTTTTTCTGAAGCCAGCTGGACCCAAGAGGAGTGTAAAATTATTGCTTTAGAACAGCAAATCATGTTGTCTATTAAACTGCGTCTTTAGTGCTGTGTAATGTAAACTGTATAATTTTAGGTTAGAGCTATTCGTTCTAACTTCAGTCTCAGAAGATTTTATGACTTATCAGAAAGATAAGACATCAGAAAGGCATTTAGTAATTTTATACAGTTTTATTTGTACTTTTGAATTCACAAAACAATTCTATTTAACCCCACATTTAGTGAACATGGGTGTGGGTGTGATTACAATCTGTTGTACCAATTTATTACTGTTAATTATTATGAACTGGTTCAATATTTTGTGCTTGTGACATATTCATGATTTTAAGTAGCTGCAATATAATGTGCCATATTCGTGGATGCTATTGATATTACATATGTCTCATCATGTCTGTTAATCTATAAAAAGTCTCATAGATATGATGTGCTGTATGTTGCTATGATTGCTACTCCTGTCCCATAAGATGCTATATTTCTGTTGAACACTGGAATGGCATATTTTGCTTAATATGATATAATATTTATCACTTCAGTCAACCCTTTATTCATCAACCTACTATAAACATAGTATGCCTAATTAGTTTTATTAATATAAATCTCATACATATTATTTGCAATAATACCATGTATTCTTTGTTAAACATGTCTGACGTTTATTCTATATAGTATATTTTATTTTACTAATACTAAGATACTAATTAATGTTAAAACATGCTAGCAACATGCTTCTTTTACACTAATTGATGTTAAAACATGTTAGCATCATGCTAAAAAGTGCTAACATTATGGTAATTGATGTTAAAACATGTTAGCATTATGTTACAATGTACTAACATCATGTTAACGTGTTATCATCATGCTAAAATGTGCTATCATCATGCTAATTGATGTTAAAGTGTTAGCATCATGCTAAAACATGTTAGCATCATGTTAGAACATGTTAGCACCATGTTAGAACGTGTTAGCATCATGCTAAAACATGTTAGCATCATGTTAGAACATGTTAACGTCATGTTAGAACGTGTTAGCATCATGCTATTACATGCTAGCATCCTGTTAAAATGTGCTAACATCATGCTAACTGATGTTTAAACATGTTAAAATCATGCTAGATTATGTTTAAATGTTAACAGCATACTAAAACGTGAAACTAGTCACCATCGTGTTAGAGATTGTTAGACCTAAAGTATTTCAAACCATTAAACACTTTTCAGGCCAGGATTTTTCAAGGCAACATAAAATTTGTCCTCAAACTTTACTATCTAGTTATTGGGTCTGATAATATGTCAGGCACTGAGAAACGTTACATTTATATTTATGCATTTGGCAGACGCTTTTATACAAAGCGACTTACAGTGCATTCAAGTTATACATTTGTGTCACTACATGTGCTCCCTGGGAATCGAACCCACAACTTCTTGCGCTGCTAACACAATGCTCTACCACTGAGCTACAGGAGAACCTATGAAATATTACTAATAGAAATGACAACAAAAGCATAATGTTACTAAATGCAGCTATAACATCACACTACTGTGACTAGGCAGGGAACAAAAATATAGAAACTTACAAGGTTGGAGATAGGTATGTAGATAAAAGTAAGTTTAATAAAGACGTCCATCAAGTCCTGATGATCTGTCTCAGGAGTCGTACCATCCTGTCTCTCACCATCTGGTCTGGATAAAGTCCAGGTCCAGCTGACTGTAGGAACTTTGGGGAAATGAAATACAGACTGATTTAGCGTGGAGCCAATACATCTGTTTTTCTGGGAAGTGTCCGGTTTACCTAATTAATGCAGCCTAACAATCCCTTAAGGGATCTGAGTAATAAATCCATAGGACTATGTGTAGGCTAGATTAAAGTGGTGGGTCTTTAATCTAGATTTAAACTGACAGAGTCTATCTGCCTACCCGGACAATACTTGAAAACTCTCCCAGAGTTTGGGCATCAAATAAGAAAAGGATCTACCACCCATGCTTGATTTGGAAATTCTGGGTATTATCAACTGGTCAAAATTTTCATATCGCAGTGAACATTAAGGACTGTAATAAGAAAGGAGCTCGCTCAGGCATTGAGGAGCTAAACCATTCAGGGCCTTTTAAGTAATCAGCAAAATATTGAAGTTTATACAATGGTTGACATACAATGGCAACCAGTGCATGGTTGATTTATTTTTAAGATGTAAAAATAATCCAGTTTAACAAATATTGGAAATGCAGTTTTCAAGGAACAAATTGCTATTAAAAAGGACACACAGATTCTTAGCTAAGGAAGCAGGCTTTATAGAGCATCCATCAAGAGTAAGACAGTGTTCTAGGTTGTTCTGTGTGGAGTTTGGTCCAATAAATAAACTGTATGTTTTGTCTAAATTCAGTAGTATAAAGTTGCTAGTCATCCCAGTTTTGATGTTGACTATATACTTTGGTGGTTTGTTGAATACATGCGTCTCGTTGGGCCTAGAAGAAATGTACTGATAAGTATCATCAGCATAACAATGAAAACTAACTCCATGTCTCATCATTATTGCTCCCAGAGGTAGCATTTACAGGTTGAAAAGCAGAGGCCCAAGCACTGAGCCCTGCGGTACTCCATACTGAACTTGAACATACTGATCAATATGACCTTTTCACTCACAGCAAAAAATTGGAATCGGTCAGATAAATATGATTTAAACCATGCCAGTGCAGTTCCATTTATGCCAACATCATTTTCAAGCCTATTTAAAGAATGCTGTGGTCAATAGTATCAAAGGCTGCGCTAAGGTCGAGTAACACTAGACGAGAGATGTAGCCATGATCGGCTGACAAGAGCAAATCATTTGTCACTCTGATGAGAGCAGTCTCTGTACTATGATATGGTCTGAATCCTCATTGGAAATTGCAGATATAATTTCTTTCCATGAATTAATATATCTGTGAAGACACCACCTTCTTAAGAATTTTTGAAATAAAAAGTAAATTTGAGATGTGTCTGTAATTTACTAGTTCCCTGGGATGAAGTTGAGGTTTTTTAATAAGGGGGTCTGATAACAGCCAGTTTGTAAGGTTTTGGGACATATTCCAACACCAATGATTAATTAATAATACTATGCAGAGAATGTATAATTTCAGGAAGCATCTCTTTCAACAGCCTGGTAGGTGTAGGATCTAGCATACATGTTGTTAATTTAGATGATTTAATTATTTTTGACAGGAGCATGTCACATGTTTATGATTTTTTTCTCAGACAGTATCTATTTTGTTATTAAAGAAATTCATAAAATCAGCACTGCTATGATATTGACAGCTGTCAGATGCAGTTAACACTTTATCTTTATGTCTTTTTATTTATGCACTGTAACAAATAAATATCTAGGGTTGTGTTTATTTTCCACTGGAAGATTTTAAAAAAGTAGGCAGATCTGGAGCTTTTTAAGGCCTTTCTATAATTTGAAACACTCTCCTCTCCTTTCATGTTGTATGGGATACCCTGAGTTTTGTTTGCTTCCAATTTTACTCCATTTTCCGGGGCTGCTCTTTTTAGGGTGTGAGTATACTCTTTATACCATGGTGTTGGGCTGTTTTCCTTTATCTTTTTTTAACAAGGGAATTAACGTTTTCTGTTGCGCTACCAAGGTTTTCAAAGTTCTGTCTGTTTCATTAAGAAATTGAAACAGTTGATAGATGATAAATAAACTGTAGTAGCAGAATTTATCATTCTTTGGTATTTGTAGCAAGGAGCTTATTTTGCAACCATAGGTAAATGTATTATACAGGACACCAAATAATGAGTGATCTGACATGTCTTCACTCTGCTGCAGAATATTAATGTCATCAACATTTACACAATAGGACAGTATTAAATCTAAGGTATGATTACCACAATGAGTGGGTCCTGACATGTTGTGAAACTCCAATAGAGTTTAAAATGTTTTTAAAAGCCAACCCCAGTGCATTGTTTTCATTAACCATGTGGATGGTAAAATCATCAACAATTAAGACTTGATCTATGGCCAATACTACTTCTGATAAAAGTCAGGAAATTCTTTGATAAAGAAAGTAGCCAGTAGAAATGACAAACTCTGTTTATCATTTACACCAGATGAAGTTATATTGAGCATCTTTCTTTTAAACGAGTTGTATCTTAAATAATATCTGATCTTTGGGGGTTAGACTCATTTAATGTAATATAAGTGTCTCATTTTAGCCATGTTTCTGTCAAGCAGAGCAAATCTAGGTTTTGATCTGTGATCATATTATTAACAAAAAGCACTTGTTGGGAGAGATCTAAATTCTGCAAACCAAGCCTTATTAATTGTTTGTCTGAATTATGTGTCAATGGAAATGTTATCCTGGGAATCTTGTTATTCATTTGATAGCTGAACATAATTTTGTTACAATGTATTCACAGTCAATCTTTGTTGAATAAAGCTACGTGCAATAGAAATACTTGTCAGTGCATGCAAAGGCTCATCTCTATCTTAGTGGTCTATGAGAAGGTAATGTATTCAGACTGCCTACTGCAACAGTGTGTACTTTTAAGACTGTGCAACATTTAGCCAATTAACATGATAGATGACAATTATCATATCAAGCAAGTCATTCCAGCTTACATGAATATGGCACTTAACAATGAACATAACATTTTTAGGACAGGAGTATGAGAGATTTGCAATAACACAATAATAACACAACAATCTGAACATTGCATAATGAAAGAGAAAGGGAGAAGAGATAGAAATAGAGAAATAGTAAAGTCTTTAGGACTGCAGTTAGATCATTATGCTAAAAGCAATATTAACAATTTATGAAACCTAAGTTAAATGTCAGTTTAATGTCAAATTAACTGTCTCTCAGTAAACAAACCAACAGGGTGAAAATGGCAAGAAAACCAAAACTCAAATTATGTATAGATGGAGAAAAAAACTTGTAAAAAAACAGGCTGCAATTCATAACTTTTTGCTTAAAAATACACTAGTTTATAATTTTATACTGATTTAAAAAACTGTCAGGTCTGATTTTGTGACAAAGGTCAGGCACTGGGTAATGTTATAGACAGAGATAGCGATAGAAGCATACTGTTTGTTACAGTGGAGGCCCCACACGATCCAGCAGCCATTACCTGGTTATCCACTGAGCTAACAGCACAAGCTTCTCAGTTAAGTATGCATCATCATCAGCTTGTTTGTCTCACAACACTCACCAAAGAGCTGGTGACCCTTCAGGGATTGCAAATACCACTGAGAGATACAGCGTCTGCACCATTAGAATCTACCAATAGGCTAGCTTTTCCAGATAAATTTGATGGGAAAGCCTCTCGCTGTAAAGGTTTTCTGTTGCAATGGTCTTTATTTGTGGAACAGCAGCCCACACTGTACCCCACAGAAACTAGCTGGATAGCCTTTGTATGCTCACTACTTACCAGAGGAGTGCTGGGCTGGGCCACCGCTGTGTGGATGTCGGATAACTTCTCTTTCCCGACATTTGAGAAGTTCTTGCAACTTTTTCAAGAAGGCTTCGATCACCCAGCTGATGGGCAATGTCCCAGTGAACGACTTCTTGCTCTAAGTCAAGATACACAGACCTCGGGCGACTTCGCTCTGAGTTTCCCTATTTTAGCAGCCCAGACCAACTGGAAGGAGGACACACTGAAACTGTTGTACCGGAAAGGATTAAAGGCAGAATTACAAGCAGAGCTAGCATGTTGTGACGAGGGGAGAAACCTGAGTGAGTACATTGAACTATCTATTCAAATCGACAATCTTTTACACTCTCATCTACCTTCTCGTGTTGCCTCAAGCCATGCCTGCAATGCTATCCAGAGCTGAACCCATGCAACTGGGATTCACCCCTCTCTCTCCTGAAGAACACCAACGCTGAAGGCAGCAACGTCTATGCCTGTACTGTGGCCGATCACCAAAAGTCTACCTGTCCAGAAAGACCCTCCAAGCAAACAGCATCGGTGAGTGATGTCAATAAATTAACCTCTCCAAGATCTAATTTTGAACTCTCTGTAAAAATTTCCTTGGCCAAGCAGTCTGTAAAAGCTACCGCTTTACGGGTAGCCGGGGGCAGCCGGAAACTTCATGTCCTACTGTTTCGCTCAGGAGCATCAGCTCGATCTAATACCCTGTGGTTCCTCTCTAGTGGTGGAGGCGCTAGATGGTCGACCTCTGGGAGATGGTTGTGGGATCAAGTTATGCATCGGCCTGCTACACTCCAAGAACATCCAGTTTTATTTAATTCCAGTTTCCAAGTATGCTATCATCCTGGGCCTACCCTGGTTCCGTTCCCATAACCCAGAAATTTCCTGGAGGGAGGGTCAAACCCTTCAATGGGGCTCGTCATGTCACAATAACACACTAACGTCCACAGAAATACCCAGTCAGTACCCTGGATGCTGCAACCATTCCATCTGAATATTCAGATCTACTCCAAGCCTTCAGCAAGAACAAAACCTCTCAGTTACCTCCTCATAGATCTGTTGATTGTGCCATTGACCTTGTTCTGGGATCAACGCCCCCTAAGGGTAGAATTCTTCCCCTGTCTCAACCTGAGTCAGAAGCCATGAGGGGTTCATTAAACCTTTCAACTCTCCCACAGCCGCTGGCTTTTTCTTCGTTGAAAAGAAGGATGGTGGGCTCTGACCATGTATCGACTACCTAGGGTTGAATGAGGTAACCATCAAGTTTTGCTACCCTCTCCCACTGGTTCCGGTAGCCCTAGAACATCTACTAAAGGCCAAATTCTACACCAAGCTAGACCTTTGTAATGCCTACAACCTTGTATGAATATGAGAGGGTGATGAGTGGAAGACAGCATTCTCCACATCTAGTGGCCACTACGAATAACTTAGCCAACAGCCCCTCTGTTTTCCAGTCATTTATGAATTATATTTTCTGAGATATGCTAGACAAATGGGTAATAGTCTACATTGATGACATCCTGATCTACTCAAATTCCCTGGAAGAACACATTAACCTCGTCAGGTCAGTGCTTAAACGTTTAATCCAGTTTCAATTGTATGCTAAAGAAGAGAAATGTGAGTTCCATCGGACCAGCACTTTATTCCTGGGCTACGTGATTAGTCAAGAAGGTGTCGCTATGGACAACAAAAAGGTTTAAGCAGTTGAATAATAGCCACAACCCGGTACAGTGAAATAACTACAACGATTCCTAGGTTTTGCTAATTTTTATAGATGTTTCATACGTAATTTCAGTACAGTAGCAGCCCCACTAACTGCCTTAACTAAACATCAATCATCCAAGTTCAGGTGGATCCCTGAGGCACAGAGAGCCTTCCAAGATCTCAAAACCCGCTTTACATCTGCTCCTATACTCAAACATCCAGATCCGAACCAACCCTTCAAATACTGGAGTGGGAGCTGTCTTGTCCCAGCGTCATGGCTCTCCAGCCAAAATGTTTCCCTGTGCTTCTCGAGGAAGTTGTCCCCGGCTAAACAAAACTATGATGTGGGTAATCGAGAACTGTTAGCCATTAAATTAGCCTTAGAGGAATGGAGACATTGACTGGAGGGGGCTGCTTATCCTTTTAATGTTTTAACTGATCATAAAAATTTAGAGTATCTACGCTCAGCAAAGAGATTGAATTCCAGGCAGGCTCGTTGGGCACTTTTCTTCACATGATTCAATTTCTCTGTTACTTACCGCCCAGGCTCCAAGAACACTAAAGCCAATGCTCTATCTTGCCAGACCGAGAGAGTCACTGATCCAACCACACATGAAGACATAATCCCAGAGAATCTTCTAGTGGCCCCGGTGCAGTGGGATATCATGACTGAAATTAATCACTTGAACAGCCAAACTCCTCCGCCTCCTGAATGCCCTGATAATCTGACCTTCATCCCAGTTCCGCTACATAAACAACTCCTCACATAGGTCCATGAAAATCCCAGCTCTGGTCTCCTCGGTATAACGGCTATGATACAATTACTTTGAAACCATTTTTGGTGGCTATCTCTAACCTCAGACACAATCTAATATATTAATCAATGCAATAACTGCCACCAAGACTCCCAAGCAATTACCTGCTGGCTTACTTCAGCCGCTACCTACCCCTCAAAGATCCTGGCCTCATATAGCCATAGATTTCATCACAGATCTACCCAATTCACCACCATACTCACTATTGTAGATCGCTTTTCCAAAGCATGTAGACTGGTTCCGTTGCCTAAGCTCCCCACTTCTTTAGAGACTGCAGAACTACTGTGTAACCATGTCTTTAGATGCTACGGACTTCCAGAAGATATTGTATCAGATTGCAGACCACAATTTACCTCACAAGTCTGGGCTGCCTTCTTCAAGCATCTCAATGTAAATTTTTTAAGAATTGAGATTAGTCTCACCTCAAGATTGTTAATAAGATTAATTTTAATAAATAAATTTTATTATGGTCATCACCCCCAGTCTAACTGCCAAACAGAACACGTCAATCAGGAGATTATCAGATTCTTTCGTTCCTACTGTCATCAATGACAAGCTGATTGGAGTCACAATCTGATGTGGGCTGAATATGCTCAAAACTCTCTTGTAAAATCATCTACGGGCATGACCCGTTTCAAGTGCATACTGGGTATCCAACCACAGCTGTTTCCATGGTCTACCCTCTGTGACTGAGTGGCTTCGGCGGAGTGAAGAGGTTTGGGATCAAGCCCATATGCATCTGCTTCATGCTGTTAGAAGACAAACTCATCAAGCCAACCAACATTACCGTCCAGGTCCTGCCTATGCTCCCGGTCAATGGGTGTGGCTCTCCACCAAAGACCTTTGACTCTTTGAGACCTTCGAAATTGTTAGACAAATTACTTCAGTTTCTTTCCATCTTCATTTACCTGCTAATTATTGTATTTCTCCAACTTTCCATGTTTCGCTCTTAAAACCCACTGTTGGCCCAGCTGGTGAGGCAGATGGGGAGCCCAGAAAACAGCCTCCTCCTATTATGGTCTATGGTGAGGAGGCTTACCAAGTAAAGGGGCTACGCGACTCAAGGGGGGGGGGCTCTGTTATGGTGGAGGCTCCCATACCACCTCCTTAGGCTCCCATACCACCTCCGTAACAATCAGGGGGAGCCATCCCCTGAATATTAGCTTATTTCGCACTACAACTCCCATAGGGCAATCATTCCTGGGGCTGATTATATCCGCACCTGTTTCCTGTTTGCTCTACTATTTAAGTCTCATTTTAACTCATGCACATTGCAAAGTCTTGTTTTGCCCCAGCTAACATTTCTAAAGCATTTTTCCCTGTTTATTGAATTACCTGTTATTACCTTGGATTGGATTGTTAATACTGTGTTTGATTGTTTGCTGCCAGCCCCCACATTTTGGATTGTTTATTTGACTCTGATTCTCTGCTGCCTGCCTCGACCCTTGCCTGACTACTGTTACTGATTTGCCTTGCCTTTGATATACCTGTTTGCCATTGCCTGACCCTGCCTGTTGTACTGATTCTCAATAAACCGCTGCACATGGATCCAGCCGCCTCAGTCCCTTCGTTACACTGTTAATAATTGCAGCTATAACATCACACTGCTGTAACTAGGCAGGAAACAAAAATGTTGAATTGAACTAAACTGGAGGTAAGTAAATAAATAATAGGAAGATTAATAAAGAAATTCATCATATCCTCACTGATCCAGGTTATGGCTGTAATCTACTTGAAATAAGGCATAAGGAAGATTATCTAGCTGAACCGGAAATGAGACTAGGGTTGTCAAACTGAAACTGTGTGACTCTGTCCAGGGGTCATCCCATCTTCCCACCATTTGGGCTGGATAAAGTCTGGACCTGCTGACTAAAGGACCTTGGGGAATTGAAAGACAAACTTAGTGTAGGGCCATTACATCTGGTCCTAGGGGAAGTGTCAATGGTTCCGGTTTATACAGTTAATGCAACCTAACAATAAATAAATCTATAGAGAAATAGAGACCATAAAGTAATAAATCCATAGAGCTGTGTACACTAGATTAAAGAGGTAAATATAATTCATTTACAAGTGCCGCAACATTATATTTAATCCAGAGCTGATCATGTAAACACTCAGGACTGAAGAATGTTATGTTATGGACTCTTTAGAAAGTATTATGTCTTGTGTTTCACATTAAACAATGTAATTATGCAACATATATTTAAAAAGGTTTGGTATTATATAGCATAAAACATCTTTTCTTGTTTAATTCAGTGTTATCATCTTGGAAATAATATGATTATTTACCATTTTTAATTCAGTCCAATCAACTAAACTCTTGCATTTAATCCAGAGCTAATTATGTAACGCTCAGGACTGAAGAATGTTATGGATTCAGAGTCTTTAGAAAGTATTATGTCTTGTGTTTCACGCTAAACAATGTAATTATGCAACATATATAATACCAAACCGTTTTAAATATAGCATAAACAATCTTTTTTTGTTTAATTCAGTGTTATCATCTTGAAAATAATATGATTATTTATCATTTTTAATTCAGTCCAATCAACTAAACTCTTATAAAATAGGAAATAGCAGGTTAAGGTCTGCACATAGCCAGTAATTAAGTCCACTTCACCGTTAAATATCAAAATTGCCCTCTTTGTTAGCTGAATGAGCCAAGGATACAGGAAACACAAATGTTCTGTTCATTTTGAGGGCTTAAACAGAGAGAAAGCCATTCAATTGCAGAATGAAAATATTGAATATGTGATCTTACTGTTGATAACCACAACAAACAGGCTGTCCACAAATGCTTAGGGAAAATGAGTGAATGAGGAGATTTTCTGTTAAATATGTAATTCTGTAACTTTCTGTGGTTTAAATGGGCCCCAGTTGAGGAAACCTGCATGGTTTTTGGAATTAATTAATTCATTTTGACACCATTTTGTTTGCACTCTGATTAATATGTAAATTAAATCTGAAATTGTAACTAAGGAGAGTTTTAGGAGGAGTTTACAGGACAGTGTTGTTATTGAATTTAGCACCATATGTTTATAGCTAACAAGGGAGGCAAGCATAGGTGCACAGTGAGAGAGACAGAACTGCACACTGCAGTTCTTTGTCCATTTGTGCAAACAGAGCTGCAGAAATCTCCCTCTGATTAATTTCTGTCTAATTGCTGTCAGGCCTCATAAATGGCTTTAATCCACTGCATTATGCTTAAGTGCCCACATTTTTTGTTTTTAACACAAACATCTATTTATAATAACTAACAGGTAATGGCACCTCAAATCAAAGTCTCTATTGCACACTAAGCCATATGTGAATGTGAAAGTGACTATTTCACATTCCTGTGAAATAGTCTCAGATATTATTTCTCAGATATGGTAAGCCATACCCAAAGCGCGACCTCTGCATTTAACACACAGCTGTGGGCAGCACTGGGGGGTTAGGTGCCTTGCTCAAGGGCACTTAAATTGCTACCTGCCAGCGCTGGAATCAAATCAACAACCTTTTGATAACAAGTCCAATTCACTAACCAGTAGGCCACAACTGCACACAATTATGTGAGCACATTTGTTTAGGATTTCAGTTTTAATATATATATATATATATATATATATATATATATATATATATACTCACACACATACATTCATACATACTATATACATACATAAACACACATATACATATATACATATATATAATATGCATTATTGCCTTTGCCATCTAACTGTACCTACAAAATATTAATTTAACTGCATGAACTTATATCAGATCAAAAGTGTGTGATTGTATTTAAGGATGTCATCAGATGAGTTTGTCTGGTTAAAATAAAATTCTGTATTGTGAGTGAGTGGTGTATCTCCAAGAACTCCTGTGGTTCGATTCATTACAGGTTTTGTTCATTCAGCTGCAAAATTTCACAATCCTTCCCACCCATTCCTTTAATCACCCTGAGGAGAATGAATGTGTCCCAGTGTCCCATGAGTATGTGTGTGTGTAGTAGCTGCAGTGGTTTTCTAATTGCCCTAATCAAAGGTCTTAATCAGTCATTTGTATCCTTTATGTTAACACAGACTTAACACAGATGTTAACTTCCACTTCAGATCAGACATACTATAATATAACATCATAACACACTTTACTTCGATAATCAACTTTAGACAGTCTATTAACTATAAATAATGTCTTGGTTATGTATGTAACTCTCGTTCCCTGAAGGAGGGAACGGAGACGTTACGTCAACGTACTGACGTATGGGGTCTCGCTTGAGAGCCCTATCACCTTTGAGTAGTAGAAAAACACGCGAATGAACATTGGCCCGAGAGTAAAGAACCAATGAGCATTTGGGCAAAGGATTTGCGTGCCGAGCCATGCCCACCCGGAAGCAGGTATAAAGCCGGCCGGAACTCACTTTCATTCAGGTTTGTGCTGAAGAGCCGAGATGTGTCCCGGCCAATCAGCGGTGAATCAGGCTTGCGGCAAGGGGACGTAACGTTTCCATTCCCTCCTTTAGGGAACGAGGGTTACATACGTAACCAAGACGTTCCCTTTCAGTCAGTCATGTTCTACATTATGTCAACATACTGACGTATGGGGTCCCTGTGGAAAACACTGCAAGCCAACCCACGTTACGGGCCAGGAATGCAAGTACTGGCAGTCAAGACGTGCCTCTGTACGACAGCTTCCCTGCCTCCGTAACCTACCCAGTGCTCCGCACAGGCAACCGTCGCAGCCCCACAGGGTGCGGAGCCTGGACGTGGAGAGGTCACAACAACTGTTCCTACCCTCCCAGGAGAAGGCACCTCAGTGCATTGGTGTCATTCCTCTCTTGGGATAGCCACAAGAACACTGGGGAAAGCACCCCATTCCAGGGAAAGGGCGCTGCGGAGACCACACCCTGCTAAAGGAGGTAATGTGTGGAGATGAGGTATAGACTGACAAGGCAGTACTACCTATAAGAAAGGTCTCTGTGCAGGTCCTACCTACTGGGACATCACTACTGTCAACAGAGACTGGCAGCGGAAAGCACCAAGGGAAAGACACAGGATCACCATATTATCATGGAGAATACACACATGGGATTACCATTGGGGAATCACTACATATGGGGCACCTAGCCCAGTACGATGGCTGACTGTGGCATACACACAGTACTGGGCCTGGCATGAGGCTCCTCTGCTGAGCCTACCCACCGACGGGTGCTGGAGGAATCGCAATGCAGGGTTCACCAGTGGGAAACCGCTGCAAAGGAGTGTAAATGCCTTTTTTCCCCTATCCCAGGGGGGAGGCAATGCAAGCACAGACACCAAGCACGTCCTCCCGCCCACAACGTAGTGGGCCCCAACACACGGGAGGATAGAGACTACACCCTGAGATTGTTAAACCTCACAAGCTCTGCGAATGTCTGCTAGGGTGCCATGCGTCAATGCCCAAGAGGAGGCAACACTCCTAGTTGAGTGAACCCTCACTTGGCATGGCATGCCTTGGGAGTGGTACACCAAGGCAATAGCTTTGACTATTCAGTGGGCCAACCTCTGTTTCGAGAGAGCCTTTCCCTTCTGTCGAGCCCTGAAGCAGACAAAGAGCTGGTCGGAGTTCCCGAAGCTCTGAGTACGGTCCACGTAAATACACAGGGTGCAAACAGGACACAACAAAGTAAGGGCTGGGTCTGCCTCCTCCATGGGCAGTGCTGTCTTGAGAGACAGACTCTTCGGCTCAACTGACCCAGCTCGTGAGGAGCTCCTCGTAGCCCGGAAGAACTACTGAAAGGTCCCAAGAGGGAAAAAGGGGCAGCCTTGGGGGGTTCAGTTTCCGGGTGCCTTCAGGACCCTGATGACCAGCTCATGCTTTCCTGAATACTTACCTTTTACTGCTAGTTGATGGTCCAGGAGCTCGAAGTCGCCTGCCCATTGCACACAGCGCCCCGGCCTGTCTAGGAGGCATCCATTGTTACAACAACAGGCCTGGACAATTGTTCTAAGGACACCCGGCCTATAGAAAGACAATGAAAAGTTTCAGAGTCCAGCTCCATACCGAGAAAAGAGATGCCCTTGCCCAGGGAGGCCGCCCTTGCCCAGGGAGACAGGGACAGGCCAGGGGAGGATCTTGTACTGATATGCCCGACCCTCAAATGTAACTGAAGGAATGGCTCATGTTGATGCAGAATCGAGACATGGACGTATGTGTCCTTCAGGTCAATTGCTGCGAACCAATCATTGGAACAAATGCAAGAGCAAAAAGTTTCTGCATAAGCATCTTGAAGGGTAACTTGTACAGGGACCGATTCAAGACACGCAGATCCAAGATTGGCTGCAGCCCACCTACTTTTAGGCACAATGAAGGAGAGGCTGTAAGCCCTGACTTCATCTCGGCTGGAGGAACAGGTTGTACTGAATCCTTCACCAGGAGGACCGCAATCTCCGCTCGCAGGATGAAGGTGTCACTGTCTACCACTGGGGTAGAAAGGATGCCTGAACCTGGGTGGACACCAGGCAAACTGAATCGCATAGCCGAGTTTGCCACAGATGTGCCTGGAGTGGTGCCAGGGGCGAGCTTGAGCCAGAGAGGATGCTGAACTACTAGCCCCGGCAGGGGGGCGGGCGGTGACGAGGCAGTGCGCCCTGCAAATGCAGCCTCACCTGTTATCTCGAGGTTGCTTAGCCATCCTTCTGGAGGGCTTATCAGGGACCTGAACAGTGGGCATCAACTGCCTGCAGCTGGCTCTACAACAGGGATGAGGGACCACCTCAGTCCGTGATGGAGCCGGTGCAGCAGGGGGACACCCTCAGGGGTAAACAGACTGGGGGCCAGGCTGTGGCGTGGAGGTGGAGTCACGCCTGGAGAAGATGTGCCTGATAGCCTACGTCCGCTTCTGGACTGCCGAGAACTGCTGGGTAAGCACGGCTGTCAGCACGTAAGCACTTCTGGGTAAGCTGCTGGGCAAGCATGGCTGTCAGCTCAGAGTCTGACTCAGCAGGAACGACTCAGCCTGCAGGGGGAAGTTCTGCCTCATCCTCAGGGAAGAGCAGCCCACTCTCCAATGCAGCAATTGACATCTGGCGGTGTCACCTTGCAGCTCTGCTCCCGAAACTGCAGAGGACTGGGAGGCCCACGGGGACTGACCCAGCAGGAGTGTCTCCATCATCACTCTGAGATCTCCCAAAGTGCTAACCAACACTGTCGCCTTCATGCGTGTAGCCAGAGCAACAGAATGGGTAGCAGCAGAGGGGGCTCGAACTCCCGAGAAAAAAGAGAGCAGTGATGTAGCAATCATGAACCTGTGATGCAACAATCATGGCCATATCACAAGAACAGGAAGTGACTGCATCCAGAAACACAGACGGAAAACATCTTTAAAAAGATACCCGTCATCCATAGGAGCTATAGAAATTCACTGTTTTAAGAGTGGAAATTCACTCTTTAGATACTCACCCTTTTATAACTAGGTCTGCCGAAGTGCAGAGTGGACCACCACCGGAAGCAAGCGAGAACTGCTGATTGCGCCATCACACGCAGCAGATGCTGGGGAACTCGAAAAGTGTTAGTTGAGTGAAACACAGGGAACAAGACTCTAGACAGGACACAAAACACACTGAGAGAAACAATACACCAGCACAGGACAGCAGACACAAGGGCATTAAATGGGGAGGCAAACATGGAGGGTAATGACGACAGACAGGTGAGGGCATAAACTAATAATTTGATAAATAAAGAGAACCCAAAAGGGCTGGGTCAAGACTCATGACAGGAGAGCACATGGCACAAAGCAAACAAACAATGGCCATGTGCTTTCACATAAAGACAAGCAACACACAGATCACAGAAGACACAGAGCATGAGTTTAGATTCAGACTCTGACAAGATACAAGGACAATGACTAGGACCCCCTCTGGGCGTCCCTCAAGGGAAAGACTACTTAGACACTATGGAGTGCTGCAACAAGAGTAAAAACATACACAGAACGTGACACAAAACAGGAACATACAAAGAAATAAAAAAAACATGGTGTGAACAAACAACAACAGCCAAGAGAGGGTTCCTCCCTCTGTTACATGTTCTGTGTATGTTTTTACTCTTGTTGCAGCACTCCATAGTTATCTAAAGAGTGGAAATTCTATGGAGTGTTGCAGCACTCCATAGCCCACTTGGTCCACACCAAACAGGGAGGCAGAGAGGGAGGGGGCTCCGAAGAAGGAGGGTCCAAATTTGTCAGGACTGGGAGAGCATCTGGGTCTTGGGGGTCTGTTGTTGGGATCAAGGAGGCACTGCCCGATCAAGCTTAGTAGATGCCCAGGCAGGGTCTGGTGGATTGGTTCTCTGAGTCCAGGTTGGGCAAGGATAAGACGGCTCTCTGGAGAGAGGGTCAACTGCTGCAGGCTGTGGCCCAACAAAGGAGGTGGGTCCGGGTCCAAAAGTTGATGCTGGCCTAGGAAAAGGTATGGGGCCTGGGCTTCCCAGACAGGAAGACATGGAAATAAAGTCAGAGATGGACCCCACAGACCCACACCCCAGTGCTGGAGCAGACACAGAAGGAACTGGCACTGGAGCAGACACAGAAGGAGAGGTAGATGTTTCCTTTTTCCTTTTCTTCCTCCTGGGACGTGTAACCACCATCTTGACTGCTCCAGGATGAACTTCAGCATTCACAACCGGTTCAGGGGATGCTGCTTCAGCTCTTGTGGGACCAGACAGACTGGGATGGACTCTCAAGGGTTGTGATGCCCAAGACTCAATCCTCTGGAACTGGACACAGATCGGCCCCTGAGGAGACAGGGAGAGGGCTTGCGGGGGCCAATGGCCAAGCAAATCTCCCACTAACTCCCAGTATGGCTGATGAATCAACTTCCCCCACTCCTGCAAGGTGGAGAATCATTGAGGCCCGCCATGAGGTATGTGTTGACTAGGACCTCTGGAATAGTCCCTTTTTTCCTGTCCAGTTTCATGGCATAACAAAAGAGAGTCCGGTCTCCCTGAGGATCTCTACCAGAGCAGATATCTGCAGTGGCAGACTACCACCACTCAGCAGGCAAAGACAGGGAGCTGCAAAGGGAGCTGTCTGCTGGGTTCAAAGTTGGCTGGCACAAGAATTTACTGAAAAACCCAAACAAGAAAGCGAGGACCCTGACAAAATAAGACATTATTAACTAAACACATATTATTCTAACATACACAAACACAGCACACATACAACTTAGCATTGTAGTAAAAATGTGTGTAAAGGGAATTAATATTGAGGTTTGTTCACAAATAAAGCATTCCCCACCGCAGACATAATTATTTATAAACAAATTCACTCAAAATTAATGTTAATAGATCTATTCTCCACCCTGTGTATAAATACATATATAAAAATATTTATAATTGATTAGGATCAATCAACGATTTGGAGAATTCTTAATCAATGTAATACATTGATTTAACACTCTTATAGAGCATGTAGCAAAAATCAGCAGGATTAGGCATTCCAGATTATGAGCACAAACCAGCATTACAATATAATATATAACTAGACATGAACATTAAACACATAACCAAAAGTAAGTAGAGCAAGGAGAGAGAGAGAGAGAGAGAGAGAGAGAGAGAGAGAGGATGTTAAGCCTGTGCAAGTCAAATCAGCTAAGCATTTTGAATGAACCACCAGTAGAATCACCTTAATAAAGGGGCACAATTTAGCGCAGATATTCTATGTGTATAGAATATGGATAGTTGCATTGAGCTCTAGTGCAGAGTGCGAGAGAGAGAGAGTCCTGAGTGGGTCAAACGTGATGAAGTTCAATGAGTTCCGGAGATCAGTTAGCTGTAGTGATGTCCAGAGTCTCTCAAAGGGATTGTGAAATATTAATCCAGGTTATTTTAGAAAGACTATCATGCCTGTTATGGTTACACAACATATAGTCTGATGAGAAATTAGAAGATGATCTGTTAGATATTAAATATGACAGAGTTTAAAATACATTAAGTTGTGATTCATCCCAATACATAAATACAAATCGAACATCAATCCAAACTTGCATAACTATCTACAGAGTTACAATTAAGATACATAGTATGGTAGCCAGCATACAGTGGGAATATATACAAATATCTACAGTTTAGGACAGTTTAGTTGTAAGTTAAAGACAGTTCTTCCTTTGGTGGATTGGAGTGTTTTTTCTCTCTTTCTTGGGCCATGTGGTGTTACTCCTGCCCATGGAATTCTTTTGAAGCTTGGGCAGGGTGTCATAAACTGTCCTGTTGGTGTCAGGGGTGCTGATAGCTATCTGGAGGAGAAGTTTGCCTACAGACTCTCTGGAGCCTGGGGTCTTTCACCCCCACACTAGGCTTGGAAGTCTTAAGTAAAAGGGGGTGTTTTATGATCCATACACGATCCAAATATTAGGCCATGCCAGCCACTACAGCACTGAAATAGGTTAAAGACTTCTAGCTTAGCATCCTCATATTAATGACAAGGTAATAAATTTAAGTAAATTACTAAGCTAATAACTGTAAAGAATAAGAGGATGTTCCAGAGAGGGAACCAGTTGATACAGTTGATTCAGCCTCAGTTAAGAATGAACGCTTGAGCTCTTGGGTCTACTGAAGACTTCGAGCTTAGACCTCATATTAATGAAAGGAATAAAAAAAAGATAACACTGTAAAGATATGTTGAGGGCCAAATGGCTCTGGACACCGCTAGGAGGTACCCCTAGGGGGTGTAATTCAATTAAAGGTTATCCTGTCAGAAGGAAGTTAACTCTCCAACATGCAACAATATGCAACATGTTTTGCATATGAAATTCTGGAGGTCAGAATGATATTATAATGTTAATATAAAGCAAATATTTCAAAATATAATAGACGTTAATGTTCAGGAAATCAAAATGCAACTTATAGATACCAAACATATATATGTGATCTTGTTAAACTGTGTAACTCTAAAACATTCATTTAAATGTGCATTAATATGTAACATATTATTATACAAGTAAAACATCAAAGACATAACATGGCAAAAGATTGGATGTATGTTTATACATTTTCATTATGCATTCTTAAGTTATTTAAACTGTATTACTTATGAGTTACATATTAGTTTTAAGTGTGTGGTCGTGTTTGAGAGCGCAGCATGCAAGATCAACTCTTGAGAGAGCTGACTGCAATCTGTGTGAATCGCTAAAGCTCCATTCCCGAGAGATGGGCTCTGTCTTTTCTCTTGCACTTTGCTGCCCATGCACAAATGTAATATACATACATATATCCATGTACATGACCATGTATGTAACATATAAATCTATCTCAAATACATATTATAATCTTCTTCTTTTAAGCCATCTGCCTACTGGCAGCAGCTGAAGGCCAGTGTAGGAACTTGAGCAACCCACAGAGACCTAGGGAGTTGGGAAGCACACGCAGACTCTGCAGCCTAAGAGGAAGTTCGATCTGAGGACCATGCTTTTCTCAAAGGCTTCGTACCCTTTCTTTTTCTTTGGGCAGAGACCAGGCTGCTCTCCATCAGAGTGATGTAAATCCCCGGGCATGCGAATCTGGGAGCAGACATCCTGTTAAGGCTGGGACTGAGGTCTGGGGAATGGAGGCTGCATCCACGAGTGGTGGAGTCCATTTGGCTGAGGTATGGTTGAGTGGAAGTGCATCTGTTCACCTCCAAGGAGTTGACACACTGTCCCCTCTGGTTTAGCCTCACTCATCCAGCTCCATTGGGGATAGATGCCATGGTACAGACTTCTTGCTCCCAGGAGTCCTAGTAAGGGTTCGCCAGGACCGAGTTTGTCTACTACTGGTAGCGCCGTTCTGGCCAACCACAATCTGGTTCTCAGACCCAATATCTCTCCCGGACAGAGTCCCTTGGGAACTTCCAGTCTGGAGGGAACCTCAGGCTCAGAGATCAAACTTTCACCCTCAGCCAGAGATTTGTAAACTGGTGGTCTGGCCCCTGAGGGGAGCCAGCTCCTAAAGGCTGGTCTCTTAGCCAAAGTTGTAGGAACCATTCTGAGTTCCAGAGCTCTGTATACTAGGAGACTGTATGCCCTGAAGTGGCAGCTCTTTGTGTCATGATGTGAGCGACACCATGTTGATCCAGTTTATTGCCCTGCTGGCTCAGTGCTGGGTTTTTTTCCAAGACTGCCTTTCTGCAGGTTTACGTGGCCTCTGTGTTGGCTAGCCATGAACCTGTTGATGAAGTCTTTATTGGGAGACATCCCTTGGTGTCTCATTTTCTGTGTGGTGCAAGGCACAGGGGTTTATTTTCGGCCACATATGAGCCCCTAGAGTCAGTCTTAGATACATTTTTGACTCTTAACGTGGCTCTACTATTAGCTCTTACATCACTCAAAAGGGTAGGGGAGCTACAGGCTCTATCAGTAGACCCTGCCTGCTTGGATTTGCCCCTGGCTTTGTTAAATCCATTTTGCACCTTAGACCAGATTATATCCCTAAGGTGCCTGCTGCAGCTGGTCACCCGGTGGTACTTCATGCCTTCTGTCCTCCGCCAATCAATTTGCTGGAGCAGGAAAAACTTTATTTATTGTGTCCAGTTAGAGCTTTGAGGATCTATGTCCACCGCTCAGGCCAATGGTGTAAAACCTCTTAGCCCTTAGTCTGTTTTTGGTGGCCGCACCTTAGGTAATGCAGACACAAAACAGCACCTATCTCACTGGATCACAGATAATATTACCCTGAACTATAAGGCCTGTGACCTTGTGTAACCTTTGGGCATTAGAGCCCATTCTACCAGGGGTGTAGCATCATCTTAGGTTCTGTCTAGGAGAGCATCCCTAAGTGATGTTTGTGCTATGGAAGGCTGGTCCTCTCCGCACACATTTATTAGATTTTACAATTTAGACTTAAATTCAAATTTGTCTGGTTGGTTTGACTGGAGTTACTGTCTGTCCGATACAGGTTGACAACATCTGTAACTTATTTATGTCTTCAGAAGACCCAAAGAAGGCCTGAAATACAGATAATACAATTCATACCTATTACAAAGTGTCCTGTTTAGCCACAAACTGACACAAGAGTATTCACATAACTGTTACAACTCACAATCTTAACCTTCAATTAAAATAATATTTTACAAACAGAAATAGTTAAAAAAGGAGAATTATTATTTGGCCCATAAAATATTTTGTCATAGTCATTACGTAATTACAACATATATGCTTCATTAAGTAACAACATATTTGCTTCATTAATGCATCTACATTTCTTTTTGGTTAGATACAATAGCTTTAGATTGTGTAAAAACTTTAATCTTACACATTGTAAGTTATTTTCTATTCAGTGATGTGGCTGTGTTGAGGAGTTCCTCACTAAAATGCAAGCCATTAGATTAAATTCAACTTTTAGCCTCTGGTGTATATTGCAAATAGCAATTGACTAAATGCATGGAACATTCTTACTAACTTCTGCAAATAATTTAAGCCAGCTTATATATATATATTGTGTTTGGATGGATGGATGGATGGGTGGATAGATAGATCCTATATAGCAATAGACCCTATATAGCGATGATTCTGCATTGTTTTATTTGACTAGTTTGGACTAATTTACTCAACTGCTAAGTGCTCAAATACTGTTGTTAGACCAACATGAAAAACATCAAGCAATGCTTACTTTTATTTTTCTGTAGTACTGTTGTTAGGTTTTGTTTTATTATACTGTTTTATTTACTTACATATATTATTTGCTGAAGTGTTGCTTCAAGACCCAGAAAAATCACTGATAGCCAAAATAAAACATTAATGCATACCCTATCATAATATTGTAATAACTTATCATAATTATAACTAAAAGCTAAATATTCTTTTATGTCTCATTTAACTGATTATTTAGCATGCAGACTTCACAAGGACAATCTTGATGAAGTAACTAACCCGGAGTTAATGGTTTTGGATTTCCCCTTGCAGATTTTGATGAACCTTTGATGAACACATCGACGGCCATCGTCACATTGGTCAAATAATGTATGCAAGCATGAATTTAACAACAATATTAATTTATTAATTGACAGGCCTTTTTAAATAGAAAATAATATTTAGTAATTGTCAATGCTTCTTTGTACCACACCACGAGCGTCTCGCACGAGCGTCAGAGAGCGAGCGTCTCACACCTTTCAGAAAAGGTGTTTGAGATTCATTTCGAGTTGAAATGACCAGACACCTTACTATCTTAAAAGTTCAGAAAAGAATACAGTTATAACATGGAATAATGCAGAGTTGATCAATCAATTGTTATTTTAAACAGCTTAAATGGTTTAAATATTTACATCAGCAGAGTTTTCCTTCTGCTTATTACTTTACGGACAGACAGGGTGATAAATAACAACATTATGATGCAAGAATGTTTCAGAAGCTTTATGTGATTTAATTTAATGTGATTAAACATTAAATGTAAAAAGCACTATGTTAAGCATAATGAATATAAACGTTTTGCTTACCCTCAGTTTTGTCAGCAAGTGGCAGTTGGCCATCAGGATTCAAAATGGTGCACATGCACAGAACACTTGATGCTGACCCTTACAACTAAAAAAACATTCAATCGACATCAGCTATCTGGGTAGCAACCACACAGTACACATAACATCCTGGCAGCACCACCCAAATGTTTTCCAGAAAATGTAAAAATGTTGTAGTTGTGTCTGCTAGGGCAGGGCAATTTTAATTTTCAATTATGGCTTCCAACGATTGCGAAAACATTGTGCCACATTCAGTTTTCCAGAATTTTTCTTGTTTCTTCTTTTGTTATAAATCTTTATCTTATTTTTTTGATTTTTAGTTTATTCATTTTATTCACTCTTATTTTTAATAAATATACAATTTTTTTTCAGATGAATGCACTGTGAATTATTTTTTAATTCTATAAATACATGTTTCCAAAGTCTGAGTAATCGTGTTAAATAATTGTGATCTCAGTATTGGCCAAAATAATCATGATAATGACTTTTGGCATAATTGAGCAGCCCTGCCTGTTCAAGGGACATAGTGCTTTTCACATGAACTGTGAACTGTGGTTGTTATTTTCTTTATATGCCCCAACTATAATAAGGCAAACAGTGGGGTGTTTGGAGTCAGTTTGTCTGCCTCAAGTGTTTTAGACCAGACATAGCTAGTATTTACAGGGTTCAATGGCTCTTTTCTGTTAAATGATTGGTATGTGTATGTATTGGTAAGATGGGGAGGGGTATTGTCTTAGCTCTCCCTCTCTATCTCTCATTTCATTAGTAATGGTTTACCAGCCAAAAGAATGCTCTTCCATATTCCATGTTTAATTATAGGCCAGCCTTGCTGTCACCCTTTTAAAAAAAGCCATTACTTGAGGGATCCAGTTATAAAAAGCCATCAGAAGTTTCCCCCTTCAGCAGGACGGGGCTTATGTTTGCACAGTGAGACCGGTTGCTGTACTCTGTACTGTTAATGACTTGTTCTCTGTGTATGTCGGTTAGCCTCACTGTGGAGTGTGGCTTTAGAGTCATGCAACTCGTCTGAGTTCTGATACTCTCTCTTGTATTTAATGGCTCTCGTGCTTGAACTGGGTCGTGAACTCAGTTGGTTTGTTGAGGAGATGGAATTTATTGTAGAATAATATGTTACAAACCTACATATTGGGATTGTTGTTTGTGGAATACAATACAAAACTCAGGTTAAGCATTGCGTGAATTATATACCTAAACCAATATTCGCCTTAAAAATAAAACCTGTGTCACAAAAAAGATACAACTGCAGGCAAGGTTGAGAACAGGCAAGTTTATTTAGAAAAAAAACATGAATATAGACTAAACTTGACTTGACACAACATCTACAAAACATTCAAAATAAAAAGACATTGGGCCTGTACCATGAAGCCAGTTTGGTTTTTCTAGCCAGGTAATTTCAGGATTGAATTGTGGATTGGATTGAAATTTACATAGAACAGCTACTGTGGCCATAATTGGAAACTTTTTGCAGCTGAAGTATGGGCCCACTTGGCGGTGCACTCAGCCTCCTTTACTGTCCCCCTTCAAGAAATATTTAAGGGACTAGGGCCATGATGTGAGAGGGCTCTGGCATGGCCGCCAGGACGTGAGATTGAATGCTATCCATTTTGAACGCATGTAGTTGTTCTGTGCCGCTGTCACTCATTCATGTGCATGCACAGGTTGACAAAATTTTACTTTAAGATCAAAGCCAAAGAGTTGACAGAGAAAGTTGATGAGCTGCTTTGTGGTACCAACGTGACATTTCTCTTATTTTGTTTCATTATTTCCATGTATTAAAATGGTAATTACTGTTGATAACGTAAACAGTAGTGGATTCATTATGTAAAATCTTGTGTTTTCATGACTGTTGAGATAAGGGCTCTTTGACAAGCCTACGCTCTCCTGCAGGGCCTTCTTTCTGTGAACCAAACTATTCCCTCTCTGTAGTTGTTTTCTGTAAGCGCGTTTAACTCATTACGCATTATTATCACACTTCTGTGCAGCTGTCTCTTAAGATACTTCCTTTGCTAGAATTTGACAGCCTGTTTGTCCTTAGGTCGACTCTTTTATGAAAACCTCCCATAAAACTTACACTCCACCCATACATTCTTGTGCAATAAAACACCCATACTCACACTGCAATGAGTGCAGTGTGCACACTGCAACTTCGATGTTGTTCTTTGGCTAATGTTTACAAATCTATACTAATTCCAGCCAAGTTACTTGCACATAGGTGCACAGAAAGATTTTTAGCTTTTCAGTCAGGAGCTGCCGCAGTTCACCAGGGAAGAAGATAAACAAACATCCAGAAAGTCAAGAGACAGACAATGTGAAAGAAAAGCTCGGACCACATATGAGGGTTAGAAGCAGCCAAATCATTAGATGCAGAAAATGCTGAAAATGGATTTTGTCAAAGGTTGCTTGTGTGTGTGAGTGTGTGTGTATGTGGTTTACAAGGACACAAATGTGTATAATAACAAAATCATACTAAACTGTGTTTTTATTTTAATTAAAAAATGCCAAGAATTTTCTGTAAGGGTAAGGTTTAGGGGTGGGGTTAGGGGAAGTGGATAGAAAGTTTGATTAGCTCAATATAAAAATCATAATACTTATGGAGAGTTCCCACAAACCACATATGCAAGTATGTGTGTGTATGTGTGTGTTTGCACGTGTAAATCAGTTATACTTAGCTATACATTAGGGATATAAAATTTATGTTTTAGCTTAAAACATAAATTTTAGCTAAAACATAGGTTTTAGCTTACTTCTGGAGATATTTTTGTTTAATTTAAAAATTTTATTTTATTTTACTTCAAAAACAAGCTGTTTCTTTTTCTAATACATATACAGTTGCACATCCCCTGAGATTAATAATGAAACATGAAGAAAGAGACGCAAGTGTGTGGCTACAAGTAAAATAATTTCATATAATGTGTACGTTCTCACTCTGGGTTGTTTTCTTCCTCCTCATTTAAAATGAGAGTGAGGCCTTCCTCTCTTAACACACAGAAAAAGCTTCCATAGGTTTTCTGTGTGTTTAAACTTATTTTTTTCAGATCAGGGTGACTGAATTGCTATTTATTTGCAAAGTGTACACACACATTTAATAAACACTGTACTATAACACTATATATATAGAAAATATCAATGTATGGGAAAGCTTTTAAACAGTTTTTTTTAATCTTTAGTGTCTTCTGTAATGAAAATGGAATTGGTGGAACAATCCTATAATGAGATTAATTTTTCACTAAATTACAGAAGTTTTTCTCTGAAAAAGGAAGTTGTAATGGTAAATATATGTACATACAAATTGAACTTGTAAAACACAGAACTGTATAAAAATGCCATTTAATAACAAAAAATTTCAATGTCCTGATTGTAAAAAAAAAGTAAAATAATAGAAAAAAGATAGTAATCAATTTTGAATTCTATTAAATTAATATTCAATATTACATTTACTAGTGTATGGTACAGCATAGACTGTGTAAGAGTTTGTAATAATGTTTATATCTCCTAAATTGTATATGTGTAAAAAAGGTTTATATTTTATCAGGACGCACAGGGAATGAACCAAGTTGCAGACAGCTCTCAACAAAAGATATCTTTATTTTAATAAACAAAAACAAGAACCCATGAGGGGGCAAATGAGAAACAAAAACCAGGCTTATATAAATTCAAAAACAACTTTCCCAGAAACATGAAGCAAAAACATCCAACAAGAAACCAACAACGAACCGCACAAGACACCAAACACATGGGCATTAAATAGGAACAAAACCAAGGCAGGTAACAAGGACAAACAGGTGAGGGACATCAACTGAAAACAGGATTAACTAGGAAACAAGGGGACGGGGCCAAGAGAGCACATGGCAAATGTAAACATCAGAGGCCATGTGCTTCCACAGAAGACAAAGACCCAGAGCATGAATTTAGATCCTGACTCTAAGAAACAAGAACCACAACTAGGATAGAGTCAGGATCCAAACTACATGCCCTGACACAGAAGACAGGGAATGTCAGGATCCTGGCAAGATAATCTAGAAAGACTCAAAACAGGAAGCCAGGACCCTGTCATATTTGGCTAATTGCTTTGAGATGCAGAAATTATGTAACTGTGTAAAGTGTTGTGATGTTGTGGAAATATAACAATGTAAACATAATACAAAACATAACAAAAATAACAAAAAAGTAATAAATTAACAAGCAAACATAAATAAACAATGAAGTTTCCTGATGGCTCTCTGTTCATATGTGTGGAGGTATTGCGTAACAGTTTCTCTTATGCCTCCAGCCATGGGCATGTGTGTTTGTAAGCTTCTGCTGTTATCTGCTTTACCTTAATGTGTCAATCTGTGGTTGTAAGTGTTATTAACAGCTAGTACTAAAAGTGCCTCTGTCAGTGGTGCTGATCTTACATATGTGTGGTCAACACCATCTACTCTGGGCTATTTGTCAAATTATCATATCATTTACACTAACCATTCACAGTACCATACAATATAAGACAGTAAATGAAGGAGAATCACATGTATCAAATTGTCATACAGTAGCCATTTAATTTATATTGCAAAACTGATATTACTCTTAATTCATTATAATTTGCATTACATAAAAGCACAAAAAGTATCCACAAAAACAATACTATCATGTTGAGAAGCCAAAAACATTCATATCCTCTCTGGGATTTCACTGCAGTGTGTAGGATGGTGTGATCGCATCAGTGCACATACGCAGTGTGTGTGTTCTGTAAATAGCTGAGTCTGAGTGGTTGTTCACTGTGAGAGTCTAATTTAACTGCACACAGGAAAGCCGGCCAATGGCTGTCTTAGCACCCCAAACTAAACACTGCCATGACAAAATAAATAAATCATATTAATGCACTGTTCATGCAGACCCACCTGCGTTTACATACACACAAACACGCTACAGTAGGACAGTACTGATTTAATAGAGATCTTTCTAGATTGCCCTCTTAAATGTCACTGTAGCCAATGACAGATAACAACGAATGATGTCCATGATTACATTCTCTTGCAGTTTTCTGTTTCATTTGTAGACGGCTGTTCCTGATGCTGTCTGCGCAGCTACCTGCTGGGAATCCATCCTTCTGTCTTTTCTTCCTGTGTACATACATTACACTAGAATGTCTCACATTTGGAAATTTCGAAAAAAGTTATTTTTTTATGAAAAAAAGTTTATTTAAAGTTTGTTTCTTGTCTTCTTGTGATGCCATCAGCTAATCAGCATTCAGCAGTCAAGGCGCGTTCACACCAAGAACAGGACCAAATTCCAAACAGCGTTTCTGCGCCCCTGGGGAATGTTCACTTCAGAGTGGAATTTGCCCAATACCTATAATGATAACTATAACAATAACTATATTAGCATCTACAATAATGCTATGTTTATTCTAAGCGCTTGCGGTGCAGTAATTTATAAATCATTTTTAGCATTATTGTTGTGGTGTGGATTGCCATTCTCTTACATTAAGAACAATTTTTAAAACGTTGGTCTTTATAGCCCCTAGTGTGAATGCCCCTACAGAGTGATGTAATTTTCTGCAGTTTACTGTAATAAGTCTTAAGGCTATTGTGTCCAGAACTGAGTGACACTAAGCACATATATGCATGTGGGTCATATACTGTACTTCCAGCGCTGTGTGCACCAGACAAGCAAACGCCTTTGAAATGAATGAGAATGTTAACGGATAGCTCTGGGAATACTGCAGTTTAGTTGCTGCTTCATTTATTAGCATTTTTGCTGTCACAGCATTTATTTAGATTTATTTTGAAAACACTTTTGCCCATGAACACCAGATTGCTTCACATTTAACCTCTCCTTTTGTCCCCTGTTTTTAATTTGTTGTTTGAAATATGAAACTAATTACTCACTTCATGCACTTCAATTCAATGCAAAGGTGTCACCCATATCTACTATGACTTTGAATCACTGTTTTGGGTAAGCTGGTGTGTGGCACACATTTAACAACTCTTCAAAAGAAAAAACAATGTTTGCAGGATACCCAGCTTCACAATATATTTGAGCAGCAGATAAATTTGCCTGTGTCTCTGCTTGTAATTACACTCTCAGCCATATGTTTTTACAGCCTATTTAACAGAAGGAAATTATCTCTCCAAAACAAACCACAATTAATGGATCCACTTGGCATACTGGTGCAAAAACGTTGTAATAACATTACCAGGAAATTCCCTCTTCTTTAAATATAAGAGATAAGATTGCACCTCACTAAGTTTCTGTAAGTGGTTCATTCATTCTACACCCTGATAAAGATTATGAGGAGAATCTAGATCTTGAGTTAATTACAATAGTCTCAGCCTCAGAGGACGTGTTTCAGGCCACCCACAGTCACCAAAAACGAGAGAGGCTAAAAATCAATTCCTAGTTGGCTGGCTTTACACAACTTCCAGTGTGCTCCAGTCTGCCAATAAACAAAATCATTTTCATAAGGGGTTGATACAATGGGCTCTTTATGTAAAGAAATAATCACTGGATTTACCAAGTTACTGGCATCAAATCATTGGAAGCACTTAGTGGCAAGTAAACTACATATTTTATGAGCAGAGCTGTATTTGGCTTTGTTTTCTGAGTTATGTGTGAGAAAAGATTAGTACTTACAGGAATACCCACCTTTAATGGAATGTCTTGATGACTGTATTGATGTCTGTCATTTGAAAATGTATCAATCAGAAACAACTTGTAAGTTGTTTTATAATTGTTTAATTAAAAAGTGCCTAATTGTTTTGGTTTGTGTGAGGTTTTAAAGAAATCTACATGCACACACGTTCACAAATCAGTCGGATCTATAATCTAGTCCTATTTGGTTAGGACTTTGTATTTTATCTAGAAGTAGGGCTGCATCTTTAATCCATATTCAAAATTGCAGGTAAATCCCAAACAGTCTACTGTGTTTTGTGAGGAAGAAATTGTATATTGTACAGTGCAGGCAATATCAACAAAATCTCTCCTGACCTATTAGATTAATTCTGCTTGTTCTACAACACATTAGCACAAGTTGTATGATTTGATCCCACTCAGCCACCATAGATACATTTGTTTAGTTTGTAAGGCAGAACAGGCTGTTAACAGGTACAAACTCTACTATTAGCAAATGCTAACAGTTTTATTATTAGAAAATAAATGGCACAACGTAAGCACTACAGCATTAGCGCTATTGAAGTTTGACAGCTGAAACCAGAAACTTTACATTTTTTGCAGTTTGTGGACAGTAAAGTGCAAAGGCTAAAAGTCTTTGAGTATTTTCAGCTCTTAGTGTAGATGATCCAGAGCTGCAGCTGTAAAACGTCTTGACTAAATGCAACTGCAGAGTTTGAATGCTACAGCAAGCATTTATTCCACCAGCTTTGTGAATTTTTTTTTAGAAAAATAATACTTTCTTTCAGGAAATGTTTTGACATACACAGTTAAAAGCTTTAAGCCACTGTGGGAACAAGAAGAAATCCCTGGGCTTATGTGGCATGTTGATTTCATGGATGCCCTTAAAAAGGACACCACCAGAGCTTCTATGAATGGTCACACTGCTTTGATTTCTTTGGCTTTTGTCAGTCAACTGAAATGCATGACATCTTTGTATCCAAAGCTAAACTTTGGATTAGGATGCAATTAAGACAAACTCCAGAAGCAAAGCCACAACAACTGATCATTTACTTCCTACATAAGCTGACATCTGTTGTGGATTGCAAACATTTAGCATTAAAAGAATTGTGAGTTTTCCATAAAATACAACTAAATCAAGGTCTGTCTATGCTAGTTGAAGCAATGCATTTCTTCAAGGAAAGTCGGTGCAGTTTGACATTTATATAATTCTGGTATGAATCATTGTTTTACTGTTATGAATGCTCCTGACACAGAACAGGCATAACAGAGTCAGGGCATGATTAAGCAAGTGATGGTTTTAACCATATCACTGGGATGTTCTCACATGCATGTATGTGAGTTTGTGAGGTTCATAACGAAGCCGGACCTAGGAGGAATGGGTGGATGAGAAAATCTACTTAATGTCCTATACGCATTAGGTGAAAACTCCTGTGCAAATGCGCATCACTCTTCAAGATGGTTTCCTAATTTCTCCAAAATGTGTGATTTGTAATGTGCTTTCACTGTTCCTTAGTGTTATGACATTCTTTATTTAAATAGATTTCAGTTGCTAGCATTAGTATCTAGCACCAGCCCACCCATTTAACAATTTTAGGTTTTAAGAATGTTTCTGTAACATTTCCATTAAGTAACACAGTAAAACCATTATTTTGAAAGGAACATTTAAAATGTCCAGTTTTTTAGAAATAGAATTTTGTAACCTTGTTCCACTAACTTCCACTAAATTTCCACTAACTAATTAAGAATACTTAAGATAGTATATCTTTAGAAAAATGTTCTAACGTTACTGCAAGAACATTTTTAGATAACTTAAAGAGAACTTTTAGAGAACATTAGCCAATGTTAGAGAACATTTCAGAGAACATAAGTCAATGTTTTTAGAAGGTTTCCTGTTAGCTGGGCAATCTTAAAATTATTTTGTTATTTCCAAAAGTTTCATAACTGCCAGTCCATAGAAATGCCTCCAGAAGTGAAGCAGTGTACTGCAGACTGTACAGAAATCCCCACTCCCCTGTGGGGATCTTCTAATTGGAGAGAAAAAATGTATATTCTACTCCCCCAAACCCCTCCAACTCCAAACATGCTCAAAGCAGGAAGCCAATATTATGGTGTTTTTAAATCTGCATTTTTGGTGAAGTATAAAGGGGCATCATGGTCTAATTTACAGATATGTGATGGTAACTTACTAACTTGTTTTCTTACAGTAACAGAGGAATGCTTTCTGCATTTACCTTTATGTACACACAGAAACCCTAATAAGTTGACTGTTCTCAACAGAGAATGTGAGGCTTGATGTCATGCTGGGTTGAATTCTGGGTAAAAGTTTTGTTTCAACACCATATTAAGAGAATCATGTTGCCTTTCTGCTAGTGAGTTTAGGGCAGTATTTTGATGTTCTGTCATGATTATGAAAAATGTCACCACTGTAGGTCATTTCTGCTGCATCAAGAACAGTCGCAGTAACCCGCCTCATTGCTTAAGGAGAAAACTGGACAATATAATACATATTTTTTGCCTTTTTCTATGTTAAAACACCTAGTGAAGCAGTTGAAAAGGTGACAAGAAGATATCATATAGCAAATCTATTGTCGTCACTAATTACACCCACTGCTTATCACTTAAAATAATTACATTGCTGCGTGTCTTTAAAAGTTAGGTATTGGTAAAGTTGTAAACTTTACATAATGTAAAGTTATGTATTATGTGTTTGGTTTGAAAATTAACATTACTTTTGCTTGTATGACTGTCGCTTGGCTTTTGAATTAGCAGAACTCGGAAGCAGCCACTACAAAACTGTTCACAAGGTTCTACGATTTATGTTGTCATTTGTTGAAATAAATATGTATATATTTAGAAATATATACTGTCTACTGTCTGTCTGCTGAATGTGACCTACAATCTCTGATTCCTATCTGTGGCAATGAAAAAAGTGAATATTTAATATTTACAGTGACAATAATTAAACAACAGTTGATAAGTTGATCAGTTCAAACATTTAAATGTTTCCTTAAAAGAAATGGATCAAACACTCTTTCCTGTAAACAATTAAAACTGAGGTTTGCAATTACAGTATTGCTTCAGATTCAGAAAGGATTTTTTTAAAAGGAAACCATGACTCCATCAATCATTTAACAAACATGTTATAGCCAATAATCTTCTTCACATAAATATATTTCAAACACCATAAGGTCTAATACTCAGACCTAAACATGTAATGTCATAAATATCAAAAACATTATTCTTAAGTAGTTAGATAAATGTTTTTAAAACGTTGCAGACTAAAATGTGTGAATAACATTCTTATATCCAAGCAATATCATCATTACAATGTATAAAAAACTGGACAATTTAAACATTCCCCTAGAACTTTCAAAATAACAATTTTATGTTTTATGTTTTTTTTTTCCTTTACAGGAACATTATAGAAATATTCCTACAACATAAAATTGTTATCTGGGAAATCATTAAAATATTCAGGCACAAGGGCTGATGGTTATTTCTCACAGCATTTTGTACTGGTTATTTTAAATGATGAAAACTTACAATTTTAAGTTTTTGATAATAAGTAGACAGTATGATAAGTATTTTACCAGTGTACATTAAAATAGATTTGCTAAATTTTTTAATAGCTTGTAGTTTTGTTGTTTCAAAAAACATTTCAGTGTGCACATGGGCCATGAACTTTATTAATTGCACTTTTACTGTAATGTAGCAGCTAAAGGCACAATGGGCACCTCATGCATATTCACAAACACCTGTCACCCGACCCTTTAACTACAAAGGCCCAGTGCACACACCCATTAAAATGCTGCAACAGATTAAGGTTACAGTACAGTGCAAACAATATGTGGCAGAGGGGTCCGCAGGCATGCTTGTGTTAACAGGGAACACCCAGCCAACAATTTTAGGTTTAAGAATGTTTTCCTAATGTTTCAGTTAAGTAACAACAACATTATTTATTCAAATTCAAATATTTTAAACATTTAAACAGTTTTAAACATTCCACTAACAAATTAGGAATAACATTTTAATACTACAGTTTTTAGAACATTGATCAGTGACATAATGCTGAAACAAAGGCCAGGGCATTTGTGCCGAGGGGAACCTTGGTCAGGGCATACCAAAGCAGCCAATGGGTCAGTTACAGAGAGGCGAAGAGATTGACCTGCACCACTCCTAACCATATGAGCTGGACCATGTGGGGGTGGAGTCTTCACTCTCCACAGATTGTAACTTGTCACGAGAGTGCATCTGTTGCATGATTTTGATTGTCAAGGATATGTGTGGCTCACAGAGACATCAGCCTCTGCTGACTCCAGAGGAGGAGGTGACCCTGTCCAGGGTCTTAACATGGCTTGCTTGTTGCATACAGCATGCCAGCCCATTTTGGACACATCTGTTGTTACAACGATGCATCTTGAGACCTGCTGCATGGAAACCCCAGCACACAGGAAATCCAGCCATGAGCTAATAGAATGGTGACACAGCAAAGTGATAGCCACCGTGGCACCATGCCCATGTCGTGACTTGGTTCTGTAACCAATGCTGAAGTGGTCTCATATGCATCAACCCAAGATGCTTTGTGCTGAGGAAAGCTTGCTCTTTTTCCGAGACTTTTTCCAAAACTTCAATCGGTCTAAATGTCTGAGAACCAGATCCCTGTGTGCACACAACTGCTGTCAAGAGTGGGCTAAGATAAGTCAGTTGTCGAGGTTGTTGAGAAAGCATGTGCCTCACTCCCTTTACATGGAGAGGGGCCTCTGAGGCTTTGGTAAAGACACAGGAGGACATGGACAGACCATAGGACCCTGTACTAAAATGCTCCACCCTCAAAAGTTAATTGAAAGAAACAGTCTGTGTCAAAGTAAAATTGAGACATTAATACATGCACCCTCCAGGTCTATGGCTGTGAACCAATCCAGTTGCTGCACACATGAATGCAGAATGTGCTTCTGTGTGAGCATTTTAAAGGGGAGTCTCTGAAGAGTCTGGTTCAAGATGCGCAGATCTAGAGTTGGCTGCAACCCACTGCCTTTCTTGGGCACAATGAAGTAAGGGCTACAAAACCTTGCCTATTGCTGTGTGCTGTGTACTTTGTATTTGTTGAATATTTGTTACTGAATATCTATTTACAGTATACCTTAAGATAAACGCCTTTGGCCATTGCATAATATGTCATGCCATGAGCATTGTGATTTTAAGATGACATGTTGAGTTTTTTTAATTTTTTCAGCTTGTAAAACATTATGGAACACTATTCCTTTACACCTATCACAACATTTCTGTATTGTGGCCAACCAAACAAATTTCTCCATGGGGCACTTAATATTTCAGACAGCTATTTAACTGATATTTGCTGAGTTACCTGCAAGACTGTATTCTTGACCCTGAATCGTGAGGTGTCCTGCATGTCTGTTTGTGTAAAGGCAACTTATTTCGGCTGATGTAAAGATTGTACTCTACCCCCTACAATTGTTCAGCTGTTTATCTGCTTTCGGAAGATATGAAATAAAACCAGTGAGGTTTAGTAGCTCTAGCAGCAGACAGTGTGACCTTTTGCCCTTCAATTTCCTTACAGTAGTCCTGCCTCTTGTGCTCTTAGACTGCAACCCTCTAGTTTGCTTCTTGTAATCCATTAACACTGCTGTTTTCTGACACACACACTTGCTGGCAGTCCATTACACTTGTTCTAGAGCTTGGCGTTGCATCCCTAAACCCTTACACACTCTTATTACAATAATCTGCAGCGTCCTGGCACTTTCCCACACACATTCACAAACCTTCAGAGAATGATCTCCTGTGTTCAGCCCTTGGTTGTGGACAGAAATAGCTTATGCACTGGCTCATATGTGGAGATTCATTCCCTATGGCAGGAAGTTGTGATATGGTTACAGTTATTTTTGTTGTCTGTCTAGGAAAAGTTTTTGCAGCCACCCTGGCAAGAGTTGTCCAGCTGTGCCATCTTTGCCCTGAGGGACTGCTGGAAGTGTGTGTGTGTGTTGTTTGTGTTGCACCTTAAATTGTGTATGATTCAAACATTTCATAAGTCTAATGGTTGTGATGTATGTGGTGCTAGGTAGTAAGAATTCAATGATAGGATGTCCCTATCATGTGTTGGAGGAGGTGTGACCTTGAAGAGCACTTAAAAGGGAGGGAGGGATGTGTTCAAATCTAGCTGGCTATTGCTAGCCTCTCTGCAATTGCCTACCCTAATTTTAAGCAGGAAAATAGGTTTTCTTTCATGGACAGACTATTAACAAAGTGAAGCCATCAGAAGTGTATGACTGTAAGAAAGATCATTAACCATATTCAGAAGAAAGCTTGAGTTTAACAAAATGAGGGCATAATCCTTTAAAATGATCCCAAATATGGAATGTGTATCTAATGGACAGAGGCCGTGTCCTATAATGTGACAGCCTTATCAACTGCCTGTAACTTCCTTACCAACCAGTCTTACCACTTATGCCAGTAATCATGTTGTATGTTGATGTTAAATTAACAACACACACCCAAGCAGAATAAAACACATATGTAATATTTTGTTCGGATAAAACACCTCCAGGCACACCCGGGGCTAGTCTCAGACCAACACTGCCATGCAATTATTTGAGCACATTTATTTAATTTATTTAAATCTTTTTCCAACCGTTTGGCCACCTAAAATAAATCAAACTGCAGCTAGTTGCTTTGTATGTCGATCAAACAATCTTTTCCTGTCTAGGTGGGCAGTTCTCAGATCATGAGGCTACCTTGGACTAGACTTTCCAGATGACCATTTTTCTGCTGAATCAGACCAGAACAAAAATGCAGAACAACGTCTGAAGATCCCTGTTCTGATTGTGCAGTATTTCAAACCATCTATAAAGTACACTAGCCTTTCATTATTTTCATTATATCTGCAAATTTACGCACAGCCTCCATAATTCAGCTGTGCCGCTTTATTTGAGACATTACTGGATGGGTGTATGCCTTGTCTGATTGCTTCTCTTAAATGTGGCAGTTCAAAGTCAATTATCCTGAACCTACTTTGGCTGACAGTTCTACCAGCCTACAGTCAGCACCAAACTGAAAGACAGTAACAGGGCCTCAATGGCTGCTTATAATTGTGCTTTGGGAACATGTCACCCTTGTCTAAAATAACAGTCCAGGCCAAGCAGAAAAAGACTGATCTTTATGCTGAAATCAAAGGGGTGCCATGCTGAAGTTTGCATTTTCACAAACCAAGATGCTGGGTGAAATCTTTCAACCTGTTTTCAGGGGAAAGCATAACTATTTTACGAGTTGACGTTTTTTTTAAAAAGCATGAAAAGGTGATTTGTACAAAAACGTATGAATTAAAAAAAGATAGCAAAAGTCCACGCCTAACCCACCCATAACCCTAACCATTACTGAGGCAAAATTAGATGTATGAAAGAGATTGTACAAATTCATACGAATTAGCTATAAAACTGCTAAAACATAAAATAGTTATGAATTGCCATGAGACTGTGTTGGATCTATGGTTTTATAATACAATATAAAAAGACTGCCTTTACAAAACACAGCCAAACATGTAAGCTCTGTTTGAAACCTAGTGACTGTAAAGGTACTTCAGAGGCATTTATGACATCATCATGTTATTTCACCCCGTGAAGCATTTTAATGTCTTTGGAGAGCTATTTTTTCCATAAGGACTGCAAAAGGGACCTATTCTCAGTTGGACGATTTTCTTTATATGTCACATAGCTCTGTTACTTTAAGTAAACAATACTTTACTTTAAATCTGCTAATTTAAAGTATATCAGAGGAAATACACTGGAGACATGCAAACATAACCACAGTACTACAGTACTACTCAGAGGTATGAGATGGTAGCACTTAAAGGGATGGTTCATCCAAAAATAAAAATGTTTCTCATCCAAAAATAAAAAAAATTGCAAGAAATGTTCAACACATTTCTTAATATTTGTAATATGTACCACAGAAGAAAGTCATACAGGTTTAGAATGACATGAGGTGAGTAAATGATTTTCATTTTTGCTACCATCTCCTAATTAATTCAACAAAATATTTTTTCTGTTCCAGAAAGACAAGATTTAGAAAAACAAATTCTTCATCTAAAGCTGTGGCATGAGGTTACTGCCCCAATCGCAAATATAGTTTGTCTGACTCAGACTTTCCGACCTGACTTTCACTTTGCTTATGTGTTGTATGTTTTGGAAGTAAAAAAATTAATAATTAATATGGCCCTAACCTCATGTGTGTTTCCACTATGTATATGTATACTCTCATTTTACCTTGTCCACTCAGTCCTTAGCAGAAACTTATTTGGTTTGATATTCTTTAAGAAGGGGCTTAAATCTGAAACTCTGAAAGAGTGCCAAGAAATAATCCATAGACCATGTAGTGACCAGTTTACCATAATACAGAGATTTGGTGCTTCTCATGGGCTCGTTATTTTGACTTGCAATCACTGAGCAACACTCTAAACCCATTCAAAAAACCTTAGCTACTGTAAAGCATCGCCTTGGCAGCCAGCCAAAACATCTTAATATTATAGCAACACGTTTAGCACAGGCAAAGATGTAAAAATCTACTTTTAGCATACATTTATCCACATACTCGTCACATGATTTAGCTTTAAAATGTGTCTTCATGTTTAAATATCTTGAACTGAATCACTAGTGTGTCCTCTCAGACAGCATTTGAACAAAATCTTTACTTTTCTCACGTACCATATTCAGTCTCTCTGATTATCCCATTGCTCTCAGGTCTCACCCTGACCTCTGCAGTTGGCCCCCGGTGACATCCACATATCCGCAACTATTAATGATTTATATGTGAGGGTCACAGAGAAACAGAAAGACAAAAGTTTAACCATAAACCCTTTTACTACTGTTTTGAATAGTCTTGCAACCTGTTTTTAGGCTGATCCAGCACTTTAGAGTCACTTATAACATATTTTGTCACATAGTTATGGCCGCATATAGAAGTCACTGGAAGGCATCAATGCCATTGCATTTGTCATGCAATGACAAAAGTTCATCAATGTCTTTTCGTCTTCCTCCAGTCTTGAGTGTGCTTATATGGTGAGCGATTAGCTGCCGCTTGTTGACAGTCAAACTTATGATAATGTGATTTCCCGGAACTCACAGTTCTAGTGTGTGAGAGTGTTTGGTTTGGTAGCACAGTTGCTACTGACAGATGTGTTAGAGGATGTGGTTGAGGCTTTAGATTGAGCGCTCTCTCTCTCTGTCTTTTTTCTCTCTCTTTTTCCCCTGTTGTTCTCACCCTCAAACACGGAAAGTTGCGGAGCAGTTGAGGCACCTTAGAGATAAAGCTCAGAACTCATCACACGTAACATTTTATTACACATAAAAGTGAATAATCCAAACATGGCACTTTTGAATCGTATCATCTGGTGCAATTTCTTAATTTCATCCCTGTGCCACTCTTTTTAGCTCTCCCATTCTGTCTTTCAACACAATAAACACACGGATGGCAGTACACACACACTGTTGATAACAGCCTACTTGGCCAACCACATCCTAAGACATTCGTAGAATATTCAGTCTGTGGTGAACATGGCTTCAGACTTCTGTCTGAGTTGATCTGAAGATGTCTTTTATTTGTTAGTATCAGAAGAAAATAAGCAAGTTCACGTTCAATTCACCAAAATCCAAAATATTAAACCTTAAAATTATATATATTGTTTTAAACTAATAATTTAGAATCTACAGGCAAGTGAAAAAATGTTTTGCTCTAATTTGAGGTTCTAGTGATTCTAGTGCTCCAAATAGCAGTTAAACATCTACAATTATCTTTATTTGTATGTTTTCTGAGGTGAACCTTCCAAAATATTTCTTTTGTTTAAACTGCAGTTTTTTTCTGCTCCCTTCTCCACAACTGATGCTTCAGATGGCTGCAGCTCATTTTTTGTCCATTCCAACAAATCATACATCAATAGAGAATGTGTATATATGTGTGTGTGTGTGTGTGTGTGTGTGTGTGTGTGTACTATGGTGATATTAAATAGACTTTGTGATACCTTGATGTTGTTCTTTGAAATTGACCATCTTTATTTTGCTCTAGTTCTAATTTTTTTCTTTTTTGCACTAAAACCATTTTAATAGTGCATAATAAAACAATAAGCTATGAGAGAATGTTACATTGATTTTACTATGGCTAAGGGGTGTTATTAGGCAGAGTGGTTTTCTTGCTTTCATAAAACAACAACAATATTGTAAGTAAATATTTAGATATGTTATTAATAACAGTAATTTTAAGAAGAAATAATTCTTTTACCTTTCACGTGTCACAAAATGTCATTTTAAATATGACTAATTCCAACTAAATTTAGAGCTGTAACTATCCATTTTTTAAGTTACAAAAAACATACAGTGACCAAGAGAGCTGGGGAAAACACATGAAAATAAAAAAACAGCAAATTTATTGAACATTTCAGGATGATGCATGGACATGTCTGGAGCAGTCAAATGTGGCTCAGTGGAAGATGCCACAAAGATGCAATCCACTGCATATCATCACATATTTGTGACTGAACATGCACTGATGTCACACATTGCCAGACAGTGCTTTCGCACTTACAGTGGAGATCATTCACACAGACTTAAACAACAGTGTTTTGAAGCATGTGGTGTGTTTATTCCATATCACTGATACCCAAACACTAACACAAATGTCAATATTAAAGTTTACAGAATATTAAATATTTACAGAATAAAAAGCAGAAAATGCTTTTTATACAGAAGCTAATGTCATCATGTCTTTTGAAGAAAGAATTGTTTAAGCCACATTAAGTGACAAAACGGCTGGATTTATACATTCATACAAATGCCTGTTCAAAGAAGTGTTCGTAAGCATGCTTATTTCATGTCTCAGACATACATTTACATTTAGGCATTTAGTGGACACTTTATCCAAAGTGACTTACAAGGTGAGGAAAACAATGAAGCGATAAATCATAACAGAGGCAACAACATCAGCTGTACACAGTTACAATTATCAAGATTACAACATTTCAGTGCTTGATAGAGGCAATACCTGTTGGGAGAGAGGAGAAAGGAATGTAATTAAAAGCTGTCGTTAAAAAAAATCCAGTGTTTTCTTTACTGCATGTTTCAGTTGTTCAGCACAAATCATTGTGACATATAAGCAAACCTGGTATTTAGGATCATGACCAGAACACACAAAACACAACAATCCAACTGCCCCCATAATCCTTCAATCAGCTATTATTCTTTTCTTCCTAATGAAAGACCAATGATCTATCAAAGACCCTTAATTATAAGAAACACCAAAAATGAAGCCATAAGCATTAAGTGATTCTGTATGGGTCGCTACAGAATTCTGCTGTCTCAGCAAGGTTTATATATTTTAAAATCTGTGTTATGTTAGTAGATTTTAGACACTTAGACAAATTGTTTATACACTCAGTTTTTCTCTGTGCCATACTATGCATATATGCTATTTAGATTTGCGTTATATTAGGCCTGTTATTGTTAAAATTGTATCACTTGTATAATTTGAGACTCTGTTTTTTATTGATTGCAAACCTCTACTATGACTCTGAATCCTGGCTCATATTACTACTATTACTACTACATTACCACACATTACTATTATTTACTGCTGTTTAAATGTGGATCAGTTGTGTCTTTAGGGATCTTCAAAGGAATGTCTGGGTTTGCACAAATTAAAAAAATAGTTTACCTAAAAATGAAAATGCGTTCATCATTTACTCCCCCCATGCCATTTCAGATGTATATGATGTATATGATGTTCCTTTCTGAAAATGAAGAATTTTATAAAAATATGCTGTTAATAGTTTTATTTAATGAAAGGGAATGTGCTACTCTTACAAACCTTTAAATTTTCCACAACCAATCACCAGCCACAGGATCAGCCAAGCCTCTCTCTCAGCCAATTACGATACACCAAGCCAGCACTCTCTGTCTGGTCTTGTTTTACAAGGACTACTCATGCGCCAGTGATTTTGCCAGTGGTGTCCCTCATTAAGTTTCTCTAGTCCCCAATCTCTTAAATCACTTGGTAATACTTAAAATAAAATTAATTTGCTAAGTACAGTGAAACAGATACCTGTCTTTTCAGACTGACACACAAACGTTCTCATATAAAAACCCTCCTTTGCAGTAAACAAAACTGCAGTAACTAGGATTTCATCTTTGTCACTTCTGCAGTGTTGGGGTAGCATGTCTGTCAAAGCATCTGTAACATTAGTAGGCCTTTTGAAAATACTTGTCAAACTCAAATTGGACAACAAGCATTTTTCACCCCCTCAGGCCCAGTTGGTTGTGAGGCAATCTTTGTCCAACAGAATTTCCAAATTGTTTCAGGCTGGTTACAGATTTGGTACTGGTCTAGCTGGTAGACCACAATAGCCATGCTATTTACATGTATGCATTTTGCAGACACTTTTGTCCAAAGCGACTTACAGTACATTAAAGTTATACTTTTTTTGTCAGTGCATGTGTTCCCTGGCAATCAAACCCATGACCTTTGCATTGCTAATGCAATGTTCTACCAACTGAGATACAGGAACACTATTTACTAGGTAACTTAAATGGTGATGCTAGTCAACAGGTAAGGTCTTTCTGGTGATGCTGTTTGACCATATAAAGTTAAGAAGTCCTTTGTAGAACCAAAACACAGCATAAGCTTGTGATGAGCTATGATAACTTTCTCAAAGTTTTCAAAGGTTTATCCTGCAACATGAGCTTCTTTTTGAATTAGGGGTGTCCAATCCTGCTACTGGAGGGCCAGTGTTCTGCAGAGTTTAGCTCTAACTTGTCTCAATACAATTTCCTAGAAATTTCTAATCTGCCTAGGACTTTGATTAGCTGGTCCAGGATTGTTTGATTAGGGTAGGAGCAAAACTCAGCAGGACACTAGCCCTCTAGGTGCTTTGGCATTATAAAAATTAAAGTGTGTGTTACGTGTAGTTAGAGTTGAGAGTTGTTTTCGCAGTAGGAAGAAACTGAACACCCATTCTATTTTCCAATCAGTCCACCAGCAGACTTGTCTGTCTAAACAAAAGGGACATGGGGAAAAATGACTTCCTGTTGATAGTAAACAGGCCTGGAGGTTAGGAAAGGGGCATTCTGGATTTTGATCCAGCAATGGGCCATACTTCCTAAGCAGAGCATCAAAGCCTCAGCACTTTCATAATTTTATGACCCATGCTGCCGCAGGACTGACATATATTCTCGAGGGTCAGGATGCCTGCATCCTGTTACAGCCAAGAGTGTTAATAAAAAAAAAAATAGCATGGTCGTAAAGATGACACAGCAGTACTCTAATGGCATTTAAGATGTCACAAAGACAAGAAACACTAGACACTATATTCATCTCAAGAAATGTTTGTCAAATCAGATGGTCTCCTAAAGTGAATAACAATGTTCCTAAACTAGTGTTATATACATTTTACCCTGATTTCATTGCAAGACCATTGCAAACCTGGTGGTTTCACATTCAAGATACCATCTACCTTCCTCCACTGTTGCATTCTTCCTAATTGAATGCTGAACACCTTCACCACAGGATGGAGATTGCTTCCTGTTTCTAGTTGTTCGCCTCTGTTTGAATCTTTGGCAGATACATAGGACACAGTGTTTGTTTGCCTTGCAAAGGAAACCTTGAAAGGAGCTATCAATGTTTAGACAGATACCAGGCACCTTAAGAGGGCACACACAAGGTAGCAGCCTATGCCCTCCGAGGGCATTTAGACTCAGCATGTCTAAGCAACATGAAGTCAGAAAAAACTATTTTTAACACTCTGAAACGGATCCAATAATTCATAAACGAAACATTTGTTTAGAGGAGTGAAATTGTATAGTGGCCTAACCAGGCTAATGGTTTAATCAGGTCATCAGAAGTCCAGATCCAAACACTGAATGGTTTTAGATTGTGATGTAATTTATCATATATTATACAACTATAACTATAATATGTAATATGTAATAAGTGCAGCACATTACTCTACAACACAGATGAGCCAATCTGTCTCTTGACTACTAAGGCAGCAGAACTAAAGACATCTGAAGTGGCATGGTAGCCTTCAACTGCTATACAACTGCTATACAACTTCTCTGGTTTAGCTGAATGATTTCAGTGTTTTGATTTGGTTTCTCATGGAGTGTATAATGAATTAATTGGAGCAGGTTAAATGGGGTTGGGTTAAGCAGAAGAGACAGCTCTTGACACAATGAGAACACGCTAAGGCAGGGAGGAGAAAGAACATAACAACATGCAAGTATAGCTGATTAAGAAATAACTCAGGTGGCCTGGAAGCTTTAGACACAGTCAAGCAGTTTAATGCTGTTGTACTCTCATATAATGAGTAGTAAAAGTGTGAAATCACTGTGACGTCACATCCTCTTCTCAAATATCAGCGGGCAGATTACTCACTGATGATCTAATTTATCCAATACTTGTTTAAAACATGACACACAGGGGCTAATTTCATTTTTGTTTAGTGCACTTGTACGTGCTTTCACTCTTGCTATACTTTTCCTCCCTAAAACAATTTAGTTTGTTTGGTAGCATATGCTATAAATTGCATCATCACCTTTGCTAAAAACTTCACAATTAAAGCATTGTTTAACAAAATCTTAAACAAGGTGGACATTTAAAAAAGGACAGAACAATTACAAAATAGCACCAAAAGCATATCGGATGTTACCATTTTATCTCCAAATTTAACATACAGAGACAATGTTAAGTAAGCTGATTCCCCCCAAAACTGTATTGTTTTTATCATACAATATAATTTTATTATATATTTTATGGCACACTTTTTCTTACAAATCTGTTTTCCCCTTTCAAATTATAAACAGACATGAGACATTAAAAGTATAAAAACTTTGATGGAAACCTATCACTCACAGACCTTTTACAGTTTTTTGTTTAGCCATTTAAATCAAAACATGCTGACACACTTTTGTTATTTCCACCCACGGTAAACAATACAAGTGGTTAAATTTTTTTCTTCTTGATTTTACTGCCATTTCTCCGTGACTTCTTCTGTACGTTTGTGCAACAAACATTGCTCAAGCAATATATGAGGCAATACACTTATAATAAGATGTTCTGTGTGCTAATAACAGAAACATCACATACTGGTCACCTAAACATTTTTAGGCTAGCTATGTAGTGCTTCTAGAAGTCCAGCTATAGATGAAGCAGTCACAATCGAAACACCAAAGCAGCAGACAATGCTTTTTCCGCATATAACATATAATGGCTGAAATTCCTGTAAACTTGTACCTGTTTAACCACATGTGTGTAGGATGGTGTTGTTCTGCGAATTCCCACCCAGTGACTTATTCACACATGCTGAAATCTGAACTCATCTTACAGTAGATCATGTGTCATTGCCTCATACTCCCACTATATCACATTCAATGCGACAATCATCACTGCAGCAAACTTCAAACGGCTCTGAACATTCACTCTGAACCATTTTGTTGTAGTTAATGCAATGCACCATATGTACTTTTGTTTTGCAGTAATTTTGTTAGCTGAATCACTCTTTACACTATCTGCTGATATCATAACTATGGTGATATACATGATATAGTATATGTTACAATTAAATTGTAACTAATTCGATTTAGTTTTTTTTAGTATCTTAATTTTCAGTTTATGCATTAATAGTGTCAGGATGAAGTTGACTCCATATGTCAGTCGTGCAAGCTCTCTCAAGAGCATGACTGGTATCAGATCAGTGACCTTCTGCCACCCACAGTCAGAGGAAGTGATGCAATCATGGCCTCAGCTCCACACAGTTCTCCTCCGTGTGGTTAGAGCCAGTGTGAATTGACGAGGTATTCTGCACGCATCAAGAGCCTTTATCAGGGTTTGCACTTCTAGCTCTCACAAGAAAATGAGGGACAGAAGGGCAGTTACTGTCGACAGCCATAGAGATATCGTTTTAAAGACCCAATGAAATGACTTGACAAGTGCAGAATTTGGCTCTAAAAATACAGATCCAGCCAATAATGATGTTATGTTTTTACAGTTATAATTGTGTATCATTTAATTGTGTTTGCCATTTTTTCTTTATTCTTTTACTATTTAGTTGTAAATATTTACTTTATATAAACAATATAAATACAATAAATAAATACAATATTTAGCTTTAAATAATATTTTAGCTTTAATATTTTTGTTTTATCTTTTACTTTACTTTAGCTCTTATATTTTATGTACTTTTGTTTTCTATTTTCACAGTCTATAGAGTTAGTAAGACTTCATTTCACTGTAAGTTATATACTTACATCTGTGTGCGTGACAAAAAACTTGAACCCTGAATCTAGATGAGTTTACCATGAAATTAGTTATTTCATAACTATTCTGTACTTTATTTAATTTTATAAACTCTTCCAGATCTGGAAAATAGCAGTAAGGATATTAATTTAATATAAGATCTATGAGAGACTTAAGTGCTACAGTACATTATTTAATGGACAGTTATTTTTTTAACTGTCAAAGAGAACAGGATCAACTAAAAGTAATGGGTATGTGTGTATTTTAAGTTATTGCTTTTGTCAGGGTGAACGCTGCTGAACTTCTGTTAGCCCACATCAAAGCCAACACAAAGTAATACTGTCAACACCAGCTGAGACGAATTCAAGCAGGACTTTATTCATTCATAACTTTACAGCAGTGACCACTGTTTTTTCTGTCTTTCATAAAGAAGTGTTTTGATGTACTTATACGCTCCAATTTGTTGTTTTATGTGGCTTTTGTTGTGGTTTGATTCATCATCTTGTAGGTTTCTCCTGTTTTCCATGACAGATAAGCAAAGTATTGCATGCTGCGGTTTGTTTACATATTATTTCACATTTTTTGTACCTGTACACAGATGTCCCAAACACACACACTCATAAACCCACACCCACTATAGAAGAAACGTACTAAAAGTATATACAGTTATGAAAATTCAACATGAATCTTGCTAATCAAATTAAAATGCATTGTATTTTAACATAAAGGATGCACTCAATGGACATTTGCACTCCTTTGACATGCTTGATTTCTTAACCTATGTGCTTGACCCATTCCCCCTTAAAGTCCAAGACAAATATTTACCAGTTCATTAGCTTGCTCAAAAATGAAGTATATGGACAATACTGTCTAAACCAATTAGTCTGAGGACTGCCAGTGTTAGACAGAGGGAGTGTTGCCTCAGCCTGATTTAGCATGGTTTGGCTTCAGCACTCCCTGAGAAGCAGTACAGAGAATGGATGATACAGTATATAAACTTTACTGTTCATATACGTTACTGTCTATATACTATCTATGTAACTTTAATAACTTTAACTTTAATCTGTATACTATCTATCCTGAAATGCTATCATCATTGATATGAAAATTTGATTTAGAGGAGGCTGATGTTTGTGGTCACACTGAATAGGGCTTTTTCTTTTGTTTTTCATGGTGGTTTTACACAGCTGGTCAGCTGTTCATACAGTCAGTCAACTTTAAACCTTACCAAAGCCATGTAACATTACCAAAGATTGACACAATACTGCACCTCAGTCAAGAGCAACATGTTTATTTAGATATGACAAGACTAAAAAGTATTAGCTTAGGATTAGCTTACATGTTCAACACTAACTGGGTATGCCGTTCTCCACAGTTATTCTCTTTTGTCTAAGTAATGCAGCAGATCTTGGCTGCAAGTTTTGAATGCAGTCTTGTGACTCATTTAACACTCTGTTTGATCCCAGCTGATGAAGCCCTTAACAGAGGAAGGGATACTGTGTATTAGTGTTTTAGAAAAGTATCCCTCCATTCTGTGTGTGTTCACACCCACCATGCTGAATGACAGCTCTTGAACAGGGATAATGTGTCATCTTTTGTTGCCAGCACAGGCAGAAGTGATAAACACTAGCAATTTGAGCCAGAGTGAGGCTGACAGCAGGGCCAGGAGCCCTGAGAAAGTGCAGTTAATGCGCCATGCTTCAAAACACATGCACCATCAAATATTAACAGCTCCACTTTCTCTCAGCTCACGATGTGATAGACTTTCAGTCCACCTCTGTCTGCTGATGATGCAGAGTTCTTGTTTAAAAAAGCTCCTAATGAAGAACTTGGATCGTGGGAGGTTTGCCTAAAGATCATCTGCAGCTATTATTTTTATTTGGAATGTCTTAGCTCTTTAAGTAGTCCTTTCATAGCCAAGGCCCATGTGGCAATGTAAACATGGCTGGGTAATTTGATTTCCAACAAAATGAAGATGCTGTTGACCAGCAGTGACAGGCAATTATTTCTAAAATCCTTTTTGATATGCATCGGCTTCCAGGCAGAAGTTTTCAAATTGCTGCATATAAACAAGTTCTTGTGACTCCTCTTCAGGAAGTGGAATGGCCACAGAATTGACATATGTCTGCCACAGCACCCCTTTCCCACCCCCGAGTTGAATTTTCATGTTGTGGAGTGGTTATCAGGGTTATGTACTTCTGGTGTGATTAAAGGTGACCAGCCAGATGAGACTGCGGTCTCTTGAATTACAAAACCTGTACATTATATCAAGGTTGATGTCCAGTTAGTGCTGACAGTTTAAATCGATTACAGCCAGATCACGTACCACAGAAATTGTTGTGGCCAATGCACTGCTGGCAGTAGTATTTTCAAAAAGGTGAGCTGTTTAAAGTGTCTCAACTGAGTCAATAAAAACAAAGTTTGCCCCTTTGGTTGTCTCTTTTTTTTTTTAAGCAGTTGAACTTGTGTACTGGTGACTTGTTGACATATTTGAACATCTTTAGTCGATTAATGTTAAGAATTGACGTAAAGTAACGTTAAAGTAGATGTAGCTAACAAAATTGTAATTCAATTTTGAAGTAATTCAAAGTTATTTTAGTTGTATAGTTATATATAAGTTATTTGGAAACAGTGTGGTTAATTAGACATAGTTAAAAGTTTATTTTTCAATATTTTTTTTTTATTCCTGCCAATTCTTTTTTTATTCAAGACTTTCAATTCAAAGTCTAATTCAACAACTTGTGGAGAATGGACAATTCGATTCAAATTCAAACTTGACTTGTGAGCCAGTTCTGACATTAAATTTTGCCCAACCCTGGCTGAAACAGAGGACACTGCCTTTGTAAAAGGGAACATTTGCTGGGCAGAGAAATGTGGCTTGTTTCTCAAGTGAGATCAGTCACTTGTCTCTAAAGAGTTCAAAGACCTTGTGGTTCAATATCAGCAAGCACTGTAAGGCCCACAGTAAATATTGATTACTCGTAAAGGATTATTAGGCCTAAAGGCCTTTATGACTGTGACAGACTATATTGCAATAATAAAACCTCCTATGTATCATTTTGATTTCATCTGGGATTGCAACATACAATGTGATACACTCAGGCTTGTGTGATACACTCTTTCAAGAAAGTTCACCTGCTCTCAAATACTGTTTATTTGGGTTAGCAGAGGCACTTTAAAAAATGTCTCTATTGATTTTCCTGATTTCTTTTATAGAATGTGTCAACTAGTCGCAGTCTGAGACTCAGGAATTGTTTAATTGACTCCTTTCCAATGACATTTGTATAATTTCATGTATTCACTAATTGGTTTCCACATTAATCTATCCTGAAGAATCAGCACCATCGTTTTGGTTTCTTTTAGGGCCAGCAATTTATGGTGGATGAACTTATGGTGGTTTCTGTTTAGGCCAGACCACATAAGGCCTTCTTACCCACATACTGTTTCAGACAAAACAGCTTTTCAGATAACAATTTTAGGTTTTAAGAATGTTTCCCTAAAGTTTCCAAGTAACAAAAATGTTTAAAATGTTATTTTGAATGTTCTAGCAATGTTTTTTTTAGACGTATTAACATTATTGCTTAGTTATAAGAAGGCTATTCAAACATTTGTAAGACACAGATGTAGTCCCCTTTGGCCAAAAATGTCTCATATGGCAAGCCATCAGGTACTACAGGCAGTGACACAAAAAGGCTCTCTCTGCTTAATCTAGCCGCCAACCACGTGGTTTGGAATAGATAGCATCACTAAAACTGGACATTCCTGAGAGAAAATTGTGGCATGGAAAGATTTACATAATTAGGTAATAATTACTTAAAATACCCCCAACACTTTAAATCCTTCATCTAATGTAGCATTAACTGCTAGTTGTTGTAAGCAATTATTAGTGTCATGTCTGAGACCACTGATTGAACAAGAGTGGAAACTCTCACTTAAATGAGCTTGGGATGAGCCTGCAATCTTTGTGTTAGCAAACCAGATTCTTAGCCTTTCAACGTTAAGCACCCCACAAATTTTATGGTGGTTTCAAATATAGAGAAGTAAATCCTCGTTATGGATTTATTTACGTCCAAAAATCCTTTATGGAACCAAATTTCAATATGCACCCTGCTTTGCAATGGCATCAGCAGGCCCCTTCCTCTCCAATTGTCTATACTGACCTCTCTTTCACCCTACACCAACATGCCCCAGACACATGCGGCCAGGGTTAACTCCCTAGGTTTTCCAGCCTACAGCTAGGGGAGACTAAGTATCCAGTGTCCCTTAATATTTTATTGTTTCCTTTAACACAGCCCAGCCAGCTTCTTCTTAGCTAGGAATTTCTGCTTGGCACAGGGGCTTCAGTCTTCTCGCCTGTTTCCTTGTCTGGTATAGCATTACCCATCTCCTCTGATGCTGCGCTATCGGTTCTATCTCAGCCCATCATTGATCGCTAGTGGAACACCCATTTAGACGCAACAAAAATGCAGTCTACTTCCATAATGCTTTGTGGTTAGCTGGCGTCTGTCGAAGGGAAGAAGCCGGTGGCGTAGCTGATGCAGGAGGCCAAAGCTAGGGCTGCAGGCACATTCCTTGCATTAAGGAGTGGGCAATATCTTCTGCTGTCTCTAATCCCTTTGGGTCTAGCCCATTGCATTTACATTTCAAAGTTGCAAATATGTTCCAATGTAAATATGTGGGGAAACGTATGTCTAATTAATAATTTAAAACATAGAGAGATGAGCTAGGCATGGTGAGGTACAGAGAAAAAGGTTTCTTGAACCTCAAAGCTATCAAAAGAAAAATGCAATAGATGTGCTTCATGGATTTTTCATATACAACACAGTATAAGTTTACAGGATAAAAGGGTAAATGTTTCTGTTGCTGTTTAACTTATCTTTCTCCTGCTTTTTGTTCTTCTCTAGTCTGCCTTGGCTTACTCTTAGAACTCCTCAGAAAGCCATTTAGTTCATCTTCATACCATTGTTCAGGGCTGTTCTTCATAAAGAGCTTTTATTGCTCTGCTTGGCAGTCTGTTGAGAAAAGGCAAGCTATCTGTTGAGGGTTTGCCTAAGAAAAAAATGCACTCAGGAGGAAAGAATTGTTATACAATGATAGAGAATTACAATAAATTAGATTCTATGAGACACAACAGAGATGAAAGTAAACAGAGTAAGAGTCCAGCGGCCTGCAGAAGTATTGCACAACTAAAGCTTTACTTTCTTTAGTTTATCTCTTACTATTGCTTTATTGCAATTTTTCTTGGACAGGGAAAAAGGACAGGGAAATTTTTAAATGCATTTTTTTTCAGTACAATAAATGGTGACTACAGTTGTTGAGCAAGGAAAGACAAGTTTTTCAAAACATTACTCTTATTCTGTTGTTGACGCAAAACCCTGGAATATATGAGTCATACAGACTAAGCTTTATTTTGTAGAGCTTGACAGTCACCTTTTACTTTTATTGTGCTAATAAACAGCATGAAAGTTCTTTAAAACTGTCTGTACAGGTTTGCAATGGCATGAGGATAAGTTCTGTAAAAGACAACAGAAGATTCATTTTTGTGTTTCCACAAGCCTTATACTCAAAACATTTGACCTGGGGGCCCTTATTTCTGGATAAGAGCACAAAAATTTAAATTCAGCTGGTTCCAGAGCACCAAGATGAACTTACACAATACTAGATACAAACAGCTTTAAAACTCAGAATCACAAAATAGATTTAGAACATTTATGACAGTGTCCCCAAATGCTGTCACAATATTCCACAGAATGTTTTGAGGGTATTCCAAGAAGGACCTGAGTCATACTTGGTGATGATTGAAATATATTGCTAGGTGTTTCTATTATTTTGTCAAGGCCTTGTAAATACAAGTACTAAATCATTATAAATGTCATTAGGCAGCAGCACACAACAGTCACGTACTGTCAGGATTTTAACTTCTCTGTTTTATACTTCTGAAATTCTTTTTCTATACTGGCCAATAGCTAGCTATTTGGCTGCCTAATGGACATATAATGAAGACTGCCTCATTACAGCCTATTACAGAAGAATGAAAAAAATGTGAAAGGAGAGAAAGAGCAAGAGACAGAGAAAGGAAGCACAAAAAAAGAGTAGAACTAAATGCAGTTTGGCTCTATGGTGTTCACATTTAGAAAATCATTATAGTTTGCAGTTACTTTGCATGGTTTTTCTCGCAAATAACCAAAACAGCCCTAAATGGCCATTAAATGATAGCATCAGTATCAAATCGTGCCATGTAAATTGCCATGCAGACCTTTAAACAGCTTTCAGATTCCTTAATGTCAGAGTGCTTTAATGGTTGCATATGGCTTTAATTTGGAAGTGCCTGTAAAATCCTTTAAGTTGGGAATACTGAAAAGCAATAGCGAACGTAAGAGAAGTCTCAGCCATTTAGGTCATTCACACTGTAATTCCTTTGTATGCATGTTATGTAATTCAATGACAATTTTTTCGTTAAACATTTAGTGTCATATCTTTACAAAAATGTAATGCATTTGTTGCATTACATTTTACTGTTATGCAACAGTCTCAGATCTTGAGAGAAAATCACAAAATAAAGCATGTTACCCCTGTTACTGCTATAACACCCACTGATGTGCAAAACCACTGTCAAACCACTGGACAAATATACATTAAACCACACGATTACCAGTTGTGTGTCAACTGTCTACCCAGCTGAGATGATGCAGACATAGCTCCATTCATATGGATGTCACACAGCTACACTGGGAGCCAGTAGTGGGCAGATAAAAAAAATCTTCCTGCTGTCACCATAGAACTAGCAACTTAAGCCATGTGACCTATCTTTATTGAGACTTTTCTTGCAATTTCAAGTTTCAACACTTGATATTTTGATATTTTTTGTAAATGTTTAAAATAAATTTTAATTCTCAAAATGAAATACTGTTCACTGAAGAAAGTATATTTAAGTTATTATCTGTTTGAATAGTATTTGAATAGTTTTTAATAGATTCAGACCAGAGGTAATGACTATTTATATAATGAAACCTTTAGGTACAAAAACACATTATTGCTCAGATTTTGACTCTGACTTATAGAATGCTCTTTGGTTTTTCCTTAAGCTTTGTCAGGATAAGTCTCTTTTGGGAGCAGATGTCCCACTTTGCTGTGACAAGTCCAGGTCAGACCCAGACATTGCATCATTAAGTCCCCACACTACAACTCTTGACCCCTGTGGGATGCCATCAGATATGTGCACTGCTGGCAAATTCATACGTCATGCTCTGTCAAAACATTTGGAGTAATTTAACACCTGCATCCCAACAAATGCATCCTGGCACTTTTCACTGGACAGTGTACTTTGCTTTTTCACATGGAGGGAACTGGCTGTTACATGCAGAAACTATGACTTTAATATGAAAAAATTATCAGCTGTCATTAATTATACAAACAACTTCATGCAATTTAATATTTTCATTTTAATGCTTGGGAATATGCTATGTAAATTCTGCAGTAATTTTTTGTAGTTTAATGTGTACTGTTAATAAAGAAATTAGTAGCGTGTTTAACAATTAATGCATTATAGCAATTTTAAAATATATAGCCAAGGGATTGTCCAGTATAAATGTGCAAGGAGCAACACATCACTGCATACATTAACCTAAAAGAAAAATGATGATATAATAAAGCAACTTCATATAATATTAAAAGCACAAGATTCAGAGTTTGCATTACCACATTAGATTAATGTGATCTCTGGTTCACAAGGGGGCTTTGTGTTGTAGAGGATGGAGATAGTGGTGGCTATTGATTTGCCTGTCACTTTGAGGACCTGTGGTGGCTCTGTCTTTGACCACACACGTCTGCACTGGGCAAGCGATGGTGAATAACAGAAAAAGATATTGATATCCAAAAAGATATCCAGAAACTGGAGAGTCTTTCACCAACTTAAAAAAATCTTGCACTCTGTTATTGTGTTTATCCCTCTCTATTTTTCTCTTTGTCATTCTTCTTTGCATCTTTGTCCCACTATTGTCAAATACCCTCAGCAGTTCTTACACAAACCCTTGAAACGTTTTCAGTTAAATGGCTTCAGTGGTAGAGCAATCTAATGGGCTGCCTGCCTGGGTGCAACCTCCTGGAGTCAGGGTACACAGAGCTGTTAGTTTGCTACCAAAAAAAATCTCTAAAATTTATTAACAGATTTAGTTAGGTCCAGTTGTTATTAGAATATCACTGAATGCAAATATTTAGCACACTTTAGTGCAAATGTGCACCCATGACGTTTTTTTGTACTTTTTGTACTTTTATTTTTAATTGACAGAAACATTTTCAGCTAATTTCTTGTGTGTTGTTTTTATAATCATTCAGATTGTTTGGTGCAGCATCATTTGAACTAGCTGCAACTTTGCTGCATGCTGGTCTATTATTCTGGTATCATTCATATAGGATGGGGTGGGTTAATTGTTGGCATTTTAGCTTTAGATAGTTCTTTCTGTCTAAGTGGGCTGTTCTCTGCCAGAATAAGCTGAAATATGGCCTAGTCTGGCTCTGTCCATACTGGCTGACACTTCAGCTTGGTACTCAATTTACAGCCTTAGCAACACAACATTGCTTATCACAATATTTGTAATACAAATTAATGTCAGTGTACTCTCATAATATCCTAAGCAGTGCAGGTGCTGTCTTAGTTCCCTTTTTCGAGACTTGACACAACCTGTGGGTCCATCAAATGGACATGAGGTATATGCCATTGTGAATTGACATTCGATTCCAGAAAATCAGTTAATCATTGGTCTTGCGAAAGAAAAGCATCACTATTACTCTCCTGCATACTTATTAGTGGTGCTTGTGAAGCATTATTTATTGTCCTGCATACTACTAACACTTCGGTACATAACTCGTTCTACATGGTTTGTCGTAGACCCATGAACGAGGTGTCAAATCGACCAGCTTATTGAGGAGAGGTGTGCTATGACTTTTATAAGTGATCAGGTGTACAATGTTTTTAGAGCGTACGGGAAGAGGCATCAGGATATCATGGAGACAAGCGGGTAGCCTCTTTTGACTAATAATTCCAAATAGTCTTTAATTATTACCTTGGAAATATTACCTTGGCCATATCTCAGCATTAGAACACTGTAGAGACAAATGCGTAGGCTTATTTGGCTTGGGCTGTCAGTGGGCTTTAGGTATTGCTCTGGCAACTTACTGACCACACTCTAGCAACCATCAATATCAGCTTAGCAACCTCCTAACATCATGAATAAGCCATATTTTAGTATATCTATCATGCTTAATCATGCTAAGTGATGCTAGTATCATGCTAAGTGATGCTAACATCATGCTAAATCAAGCTAGCATCATGTTTAAACATGTTAAGTTTGTTTAAATATTCCCGGGTTTTCCCATAGCAAGCACCTGTACCTACAGGAAATACAGGAAAGTAAATAGCCTTAAAAACCACAGTAGTTTCCTGAGCTCATTTGTCACTCTTTCTTACAAACACTTACCATCATAAAGATGAAGGCAGGTCACTGGGGCTTTTTAACCATCAAGGCTTTTATACAGCTGAATCCATTGTATTGAGAGACTTTTCCTAGAGGCCAGAACAGTTTGTCTGTCTGAGAAGAGGATTTCTTAATAGCAGGAGCAGCTCTTCTCTGGGTAAATGCAGCATTTGAAATAATCTTTCATAGAGTTCATGTCAAAGTGGGATGTGTAGGAACTGAACATCCCAGAAACTGAATTTTATTTGCAGAGACAATTAATTAACAACAATTTATTAATATAATTATTGAAAGCAAATCTAATTGCTGAGATCATAATGTTACAATGTATTACAGCTATAGTGTATAATTTCTCTGCCACTAGCAGCACCAATGCCATTGTTGCCCAAGTAGACATTAGGGCACTAACCCAAACCCTAACTGACATAATTTCCACAAAAAGCAATTTAAAAAGTCCATCATTACTAATGTATTATAATCAAAGTCATCTCCTCCTTGACATAGCTTGGCAGTTTGATATTATATATATATATATATAAACATTTGATATTATATATATATATATATATATATATATATATATATATATATATATATATATATATATATATATAAAATATCACACGTGCTTTGTTTTTTTATCTTGTTGAAGATGCAGCAACTTGCATATATTTGCATATATAATTGCAAATATATATAATATATATATTATAAAGTTAATACACTGTGCCATTGATCAAAATACAGATTTTTCTACTAGTGTCTGTTATATATACATGACCTAATTAGTTTTCAGAAAATATGTGTTTTTGATTTTCTTTATTGCTTTGTGCCACACTCGTTCAGGTGTGTTTCACCGCATTGTTGAAGGCTGAAAAGAAAGACAGAGCTCACAGTAAATTTGGTGTTCAAACCTTTAACTACATCCTAAATGTCAGAGAATGTCAGACTGAAGGAGAGAATGAACCCAGACTTGGCCCCACAGGTAACTAACCTCTTTATTTCTGCTGTATGTGCTGTGTGTGTGTTTCATAGATCTGACTGATGTAGCTCCTTTAACAACTTTGTTGTAATTTCTTTACATTTTTTTTACTTTAACCATTGTTGTAATTTAGATTGTGTTTCAATGCACATTGCAGTGCTACAAGGGCTGCAATAGTGGCCCTTGTAGCACCTGCTACTTGTAGTAACTTCTATTGTCAGTATTCTCTTTCTCAGGTCATGTATTGGAGCGTTATTTACAAGACAGTCTTGTGGAAAATGTTCATAGCCAGTTACCTGTTTAATACTGTTGAGACTGAATTACTTCAAATAAGCCCATAGGTTGCTTGTGCAAGTAGCTTATTATGATCTGTAGTTACGTTTCAGCTGGCATAAAAATAACATCAGTGTTGTGTTGTGTGTCGTCATGAAATAATGTTTGACTGTTGTCACCAATTATCGATGCAGGTTCATTTTAAAGCAATATGTGGATTTTTACACAATCCCTTAGCCACCAATTTTCATTTATTTAGAGTTCATAAAGTTCAAATTTAGGAATTTGGCTGTAACTTTGGAAAGTGAATTACAATGCATTCAAGGTGTTTATAATTTATAAGTATATGTGTTTCCTGGGATCAAACCCTTGATCATTGCACTGCCATTACACAATGGTCTACCAGTCTCGCCACATAAATCATAAATTATGATGCAGATAATAACCCATAGTGCATTAACAAAGAGTGAAATGTCACAGCAGTTTCAGGACAGCAGTGCCAGACCAGTTTTTTAGCATTTTGTTAGTCCCTAACATAGACTCTCTACTAACCCTAATCCTGTGAGATATAGTCTTAGTTTTTTGCAATTAGATACTATTGGATTAAACTGAAAGGTTTGGTGTTTTTTTTTTTTTTTTTTTTTTGCTGTCACGAGTTTTTTGTGTACCAGTGCTTATATAGTAAACATTCATATGGGTCATATTTCAGGAAAGTGACGAACAACCTATACATTGATATGGGTCATTAATATCACTGGTTTAATGCCACAGACATTTTGACGGTAATCTAATCTTTAGTAGGTTTGTTACCACTAAAGTAACACCAAAACATGAACCTGAAGTACAGCATGACTTTATGCTTGCAATCCATTGGCCAAGTATTTGCGTCAATGTTTGACCAGTAGAAGCTGCCAGTTTACTGAAGATTGAGCTCACAAGCCTACACAAATCAGTGGAAAATCTCTTACAGTTGATGCCCAGGCACCACATTCAACAGAGCGCTGCAAAGCAGTGGAGGAGCTTATCTTAGACCTTACACATTGGTAGGCTGAACATTTAAGTGAGTGAAGTGCACACATGCCAAATTTATTGCCATTTATTATGGATAGACTTGCAGGATAAGTTTTTTTTTAATTATTTTAAAAATGTTGCTATCACTAAGTAAATAAATAAAACTAGAGTGTTTTGAGCCTTAACAAGGCTGTGCCATGAAAATGTGTTTTGTATTTGTTTAAATTTCTAGAAATATTGACACTTGCCTTGAAATACAGAGACATACAGTGAAATACAAAGCAAACAGTGTTTTCTGAGTTTTCAGTTTTTGTCAGTAGTCTTTGTGATCCACAACAGACTTGGCATGTGAGCTCCTGTGGAAAAACATCTGATGTTGGTGAGAGCATGTAAATGAATGAGGAGAAATGGCCTATTGCACTTTTCATAGTAATTTTACAGCTGTCAACCCCCATGAGACAAGCTCACCTTTACACAAAAGAGCACACTGCACCCAGAACACACACAACAGTCAATCTGAGAACTAGTTCAGCCTGTATGTTATTTAGCTTTTTGTAAACACAAACAGTTTTTTGTGAGGAACAGACCAAAGTTTAAATTATTATTCAAATCTTTCTTTCTTTCTAGCTAGCTCTCCTGATGCATTTTCCAAACATTCTTGTAAGTGTTCATCTGGCTTTTTAGCAAATATCAACTAATCAAACTAACACTTTCATTGTATGAAAAAGAACAACTTTTGTCAAAATCATTGGGAACCATCGATGCCAAATGGTTCTACCATATATTTAGGCTTATTATGACTTGTTTTTTATTAAGTGTAATATTTTTATTAATATTATATTATTTTAATGCAATCTTTTATTTTTAGGTAAACTGTTCTTAATACATTTTGCATGGAATAAATTGTATTTTGACAAACTGAATGCAGCTCTATATATGCATCTCCAGCCATCTGTCAAAACCTGCAAATATATGTGTTAGTAAAGAATTTCCTTCAGTGTGTATCCTTTTGCAGTGTGTGTTTGGTATACACAGATACAAACATTCACAGATGAAATAAAATCCTAAATATATAACTCAGTCACAGGTGGTCAGACTGTATCAACTAGTTTGTATAGGCTATGTTCTTATAAGAAACTTGTTGAAAGGAAAATATTTTTACAAATATAATTTGTTGTCACTTTCTAATTTATAATCAGAGTAGCTGAAGTTATATATTTTAAACCTTCTTTCATATTCTTTCATAGACTTGCTATATAAGTTCTATTTAATTTTATGTTTTTATGTTCTTTTCATTGTTTGCTTTATTTATTTATATTTCTTAAGTTCTATACCTTACAAAGGTGCAGAAAGCATACCTACCACTCATAAAAATGCCTTGTGCACTGAAACGGTTAATACTGTGTGCAATGTTATTCCACATTTTAATATTGTTAAAATTGTTTTTATTTATTATATTTATATATTAATTATATATTGATCTTTGGTTTAGAAGAAATCCTGATACACTGTTTTTATTTCAGCCTGAGCGTCTTTTCTTTACTCTGTTATGGTGTCTTGCAGTCTTGCTCAAGAAAGTCAGCAAGATTTTGATGTGATTATTTGACACTAAATCAAACGTGTAAAGTTCATGTTAACTGGCCAATTCTCTTTGCTTAAAGATTACCTCAAATAGATGCACACAGCCCTCAGATATGTGTTACAATAATTTGTCAATTCCAACAATGTATTTAGCACATGCACACAGCAACACATGCTGATATCTCTTTCTGTCTTTGACATTTCTGTGCCTCCATATGATACCACTGAGACTAAGAAGCAACATGATAGTAACCATTCCAACACTCACAAAAAACAGCATGACAAAACTAAGACTAAACTGAATTACAAAAATAAAAAAGAAAAATGCATCATATTCTCAAAAATCATGTTTGGGAAATAACAAAGTAATTTTGTAAAAAACTAAATTCATGAACATGTCAATATAACTTTAAATTATATAAATTTACTTTAGTAAATTGTTATTGTCCTGGTGTGGAGGTCACAACAAAGACATGTGAGGTTAGGGAGATAAACAGGGTGGGCACTCACGTCCGCTAATCGCCCCTGAAAGGTGTTTCAGGTATCGGACCTGACCATTTGGGACACTTTTACATGGACAGATCAAACTTCAGAAATGAAATCCAGTAGGTCACCTTTAGGATATTTATTTTTTCTTATTTGTGCATGTAAATTGAACCTGCCATGATGGAAAGACTAAAATTAGCCAATGTACTGTATGTGAACATAAAACACATCCACAAAAAGAGAGAGAATGTCTGTAGAGTCAGTTCACAGCAAAAGATAGCAGAGAATAGATCAGGAAAAAGTTCTATTTTCTGTTCTGAATATAACACACAAAAGTATTTGGATACTTGTGTCATGTCAAAGACAGAAAATACGAAAGTGGGGCTCAAACCTGCGATCAGTCTGACATGGGAGTTGGGCGCTCCAAGAAGGAGAAGCACCTCTAGAGTGAGGTTTACACACTGCACTGCTTTAAACTTACTGGCTGGCCTAGCGGGTTACACCCACCCCCCTAAACCTCACTACCACCTGGGTCATGGCAGCACTTAGTGTGATATTTTGATTATATAATATACATTATTATAGTTTTAAGTGTGACTTAAAATACAGAATCAAATACTAATTCAGCAAGGATTTGTATTTGTAGGCTTGTTTCAGACAAATGTCACAACAAACAACAGAATATGTTTAGGGCTCTTATCATGGTGTTGTTGTGTAATCACACACCTCTGTTGCAAGTGTTTGCACACAAGTAGCCTTTGATGGTACAGAAACTGTTTGCACTTTGACTGTCACCCTTTAACGGCATTTGCCACTTGCCAAACAGTTGCATGTCTAACACCTTGTGTTGTCAAAAACATACTGATTTAAGATCTAAAAGCATCTATTTTTGTTTGCAGCTGCAACTTTGTTTTTTACATCATGTATTTGCACAACATGCAAGTTTGGTCTCCAACAACACATTTATGTCAGTCCGGCACAACCTGTGCTAAATTTCTGCAGATGTAACAAAAAAATTCTTATCACAGCATTTGTTAGGGAAGGATGTTTTTTTTCTCCTTATGTATTTGTGTGATTGTTTTTTTATTTTTCTGCTGAATGCAGCTGTTCAAACCCCTCCATGCAAAAATGCCCAATATGGCTGCACTGCTGTACTTAAGGCTGGGGGTCAAGAAGGCCAATTTTGGAGAGACGCACCAGCAGAGTTTTATATGCAATGGCTCCCGGTGGACATAATTTCTGGACAGCCCCCTTTTAACTCTTGTTTTTCTTGTTGTGTGCCAGTCCATACATGGTGCTGTGTGTGTGACATGAGCATTTTATATAGGCTGAAAACAGTTGTTAGTACTGAACCTGTTATCGAACACACCATTCATACAGTGCAGGAAAACTCTATTGGAATTTCAATAGTGTCATGACGGTGAGCCAAGTGTAATTCCCTATCACTATTGCAGAGGAATGGTTTATCACTGGAGTAAATATGTGCTAGAGTATAAACATAACATTCATTGAGGACCTCACTCCTGACTTGTGTCATCGCTGGTGGAGTTTGTGACTGTTAGATGCAGACCATTTTATTTACCACAGGAATTCACCACTGTCCTCTTAATCTGTGTATACATTCCACTAGTAGAAATGCTAAAAACGCGCTCTGTGAACTGTATGGAGCTATTAGCGAGCTGCAGAATTCAAACCCTGATGGATTGTTTATTGTTGCCGGATATTTCAACCATGCAAATCTTAAGTCAGTGCTTCCTAAATTCCATCAGCATGTGGACTTTGCAACAAGAGGGAAGAACGTGCTGGACCTTGTTTACACAAACATCCCTGGCGTGTAATGTGCAGAGTACTCCCTGAGCAGCACCATTGTGCTTCAAGGCCGCCACCATCAAAAATGGTTTTAAACAAGTTATTTTATCTTTTGTTGTAGTGTTAGTAGACATTATAAGTTAACATTTCCAAAATAATGAAAATACTAATGTGCCTAAGACTTTTGCACAGTACTGTATATGTTCGTATGCTGTTCAGACTTCAGTTCAGCATTCAACACAATCATTCCTCAGCACCTGATTGGAAAAGATTGAAAAAAAACCCTGCAGCGCCTGAACACCTCCCTCTGCAATTGAATCCTGGACTTCCTGACTGGGAGACCTCAGTCAGTTCGGATTGGGAACAGTACCTCCGACACCACCACACTGAGCACTGGGGCCCCACAGGGTTGTGTGCTCAGTCCATTGTTGTTGCACTCTGATGACTCACGACTGTGTAGCAATGCACAGCTCAAATCATATCATCAAGTTCACAGATGACATGACTGTGGTGGGTCTCATGAGCAAGAACAATGAGTCAGCATACAGAGGGGAGGTGCAGTGGCTAACAGACTGGTGCAGAGCCAACAACCTGTCTCTGCACGTGGACATAACTAAAGAGATGGTTGTTGACTTTAGAAGAGCACAGAATGACCACTCTCCACTGAACATCGGTAGCTCCTCTTTGGAGATCGTCAAGAGCACCAAGTTTCTTGGTTTTCACCTGGTGAAGAATCCTGCATGACCGAGAAATTAGTGAATAGTAGTGAATTTCAGCTGGTCATCAAACACCACACCAACAATTTTTGGTAAATTTTTTTTCATAATTAAATTTAATTTTCTTAAACAAATATTTTAATGTGGTAAAATATGTGCATTTTTATTCTTATTTAAAGGAAAAATAGCTTTTAATTAAGTTTTGTTCTGAAATGATTTTATGGTTTATGTGACTTAAAAGCCATAAGGATTGTTTGTGTGTGTGTTTGACGTGCATATGAAAAGGATCATTAGGAGAAGTGGTGAATCGCTTGGTATAAATTGAGTCATTAGGTATCCATTTGTGGCAGAGTGGCTTCCATATGACAGAGTGGATGGCAGGTCCCCTCTGTCTACCAGCTGGCTTCTGTCCTCCACTCACATAAACAGATAAACAGATTGGCTCGTTTGCATGTCTCTTCTGGGTGAAGAGTTTGTTAGAAACTTACAGAAAACCTTTAACTTTTAATCTCTATTTTCTTTTCCCTATTTCATACACTCTACTTCAAATTTCAGTGCTTATAACTTTCTGGAATGTATGTGGCCTTGGTTGTGTGTAATAATGAGTATTCCTGCAATCAAATCATTGATCCTGCAAAATCTTCATTTAACACACTATTCTCATTAATGCAGTATTTAATAAATATATAATATTTAATACATTTATAATATTTAAAGCTGCACTCCATAACTCATCAAAATGGTCTCCTTCCCTTATCCCAATTCCAACAGTAAATTCATAGTAATGATTTATAATTTAAGCTGTTTGGTCCGGTTTCTCAGGAAATGTCAGTTTGACTTGTGGTTACATAAGTGACATCTGTAAACAGAAAGAAGATGTCTTGGCTACTGAGTTGCATACAGCAGTTGTTTAGAATTTAAACAACATCTATGTTAAAATAACTCAGCAAATAACTTAACACTTTATGTTTCAAACAGAAATGGCTATAGTGAGGCAAAAGTTACAGATTGTAGCTAATACTAAGTAGTTAATACTAGTAATATAGAAAAAATAGTATGTGCTTACACACTACATAGTAAGCAGTTTGCTGTAGTGTTCAGGTATAAATTTAGCCTCCTTTTCATCTTTATTGTGGTCCAGTAGCAGAATCAGGGAGACCACTCAACTAACACTAAATTTACATGAATCATGAATTATGACCATAGACAGAAACAATATTTTTAGACGATTATGCTGTTAGTGATATAATCTCAGTCATTTTGCAGTTTATTTATTCTAATTTACTCTTACGCAACACTGTGTAAATCTCATCACCATTCAAGCCATGAGTCTATTTGTGTAGCTCCTGGAAAATTACTGTTTGAGGAGGAATTAAGTTGCCTAACTGACCTGTAGCTGTCTGTGTGTATGTGTTCCTGCACATCTGTGCCCTTGTGCTCCTGCACACGCTTGCTTTCAGCTGACTCTGTCACTCAAATGCTGTGTGATACGGTCAAGCATGTCGAGTGAGATAATTACCCACCACTAGATTTGGAGGGATGGTGAGAGAGAGAGTGAATTACTTATCACTAGATTTGGATGGATAGTGAAAGAGAGGGTGAGCATACAGCCCAATAATATAAACCCATAACAGACAAACGCCATTCTGCTATGGCATGTGCTGCACATTCTGCACTGCTTGTGCATGTGTGTTTATTTGCTGAACACATTTGCTGAGTGTTAAAGTATACTAGAGTGTCAAAGTGTCATCTATTCTCATATAACCTCCTGATGGTGAAACAGAGGCTGTGAATGATGCTTTTGGCTGTACATCAAATCCTCTGCTCATAGCACTGAGAAGCCATGTTTTTTTATTATTACAATTTAAGAGGTGGGGCAATCTTGTTTCTTCCATTTTAATATGGTGTCTCTTACAATTTAACAAAAACAAGTTATAGACATTACCAGATTTTATTAACAGTGCTTTCTTTTAAAAAAAGTATTTAAATATGGTCAAGAAGTATTTAAAAAGAGAAAATAAATAATTGACTGAGAAATTAAGTTATCATTAAGACTATTAATTATTTTGCATGTCCAGCACTTGTGTTGGTCTTTGTAGAGCGATTTGGACTAGAGAAAATTAATAAGATATTCTGTGTTAAACAGAACATCTAAACATATCTACAGCCATACTGTCTACTGTCTTATTGTTTTTCTGTACAATCCACTCTAAATCATCAGTTCTCTCAACTCTATATTCATAAACCAATTACAATCTTAGTATCCCTAATTAGTTTTACTAATATACACCTTACAATGAACAATAAAAATGAAATAATACCATGTATTCTGTTTTCTGTGTTGTACATATTTGGTCATTTCTAAGGTTAAAAAACTGGTACTGCATTTAACTGTATGTATAGGATGTCTAGTATAGTATAGGATAACTGTCCTGTATAGGATATAGAGTTTTATTAAGAAAATGTTTAAATGTTTAACACTGTTTAACTACAAAATGAATAGCAACATTTTTCACAAGGATTTAGGGGAAAAACTACACAAATGTGAAATGACCCTGTTAAGCATGTAGCAAAGTAGTGAATTTATTTTTACATGGCTAAAAATGCCTACTGTGTAAAAATTCCCATAGAATGTTTTTACTATACTAACACACTATCTATCTTTTCAATGAAACAGAACTCAGAATGGTCTTTACAACCTCAGTTGAGAGACCAGAATTTAAGATCTGGCTTCCCTTAGGGGCCAGACCCACAGTTTCCTGATTTCTGGCCGGTGGTGCAAGATCAACCTCCAAGCCTGGAATAGAGGGACTCTCCGGATTCAGAGCTCCCATGGACATTATGTCTGAGAACCATATCCGGGTCAGCCAGAACAGCGCTACTAGAAGCAACCGACCTTGTTCCTGGCGAATCCTGGCTAGGACTTCCGCGATTAAGGCTATTGGGGGAAATACGTACAGATTCAGCTTTGGCCACATCTGTACCATGGCATCCAGCCCCAAGGGAGTTGCATAAGTGAGGCTGAACCAGAGGGGACAGTGTGTCAGCTCCTTCAAATCCACTTCTACTTGGCCATACCTCTGGCAAATGGACTCCACCACTTGTGGATGAAGCCTCCATTCCCCGGGCCTCAGCCCCTGCCTTGACAGAATATCTGCTCCCAGATTTGCATGCCCTGGGATATACAACAGAGAGCAGCCTGGTCTCCACCCAAAGAAGGATCTGCTGTGCCAGCCTGAATGGGGGTGCGACCGCAGTCCTCCTTGGTGATTCAAGTACAAGACAACTGTCGTGTTGTCTGTATGGACTAGGACGTGTTTGTCCCTGAGGTGTGGGAGGAAGTGCTTCAGAGCCAGAAACACTGCCCTCATTTATGTGTCAGGAGAGATTAGGTTTCTCTCACCGACCATGAACCAGGCAGCCATCAAAAACTGCACCCCGGCCCTTACGGGAAGCATCCATTGAAATAATTCTGCAAGGCATAATGCTTCTAGAGTGGGAACCAAGTTAAAAAACTGGGGTCTGAGCCACATAGAGCCACATAGACATAGCAGGAGTAAAAACACAAGCCAAATATGGGTTCTTCCATGACATCGACACCTCAGTATGAAGATTTGGGAAGAACAGGAGATTGCACCCAAGATGACAAGTCTCACAGGGGGTGTAGAGTGGGTGATGGTAGCTAGAGGGCGATCAGCCAGTGACCAGGTGGGAAGAGATTCTGGAAGTGGCAGAGCAGGTATGCCCCACCTGGAGGCAAACTAGATGTCAATGAAGTTTTTCTCTGCCCCAGAGTCCATGAGGGCCTGTGTCGGAGTAGAATTATCCTGAAATAAAAGAAAACAATCAAGAAAAAGAAGGGAAGCTTGGTGAGAGGTTGGTAAAGAGACCTTGTCTTTTACCTTTAATTGAATGAAATGTCCCAGCCTCCTGCAGTAAAGACAGAGACCTGAGCCAAGCATTGTTGTCTCTGTTGGGGAGTTAGTTTCATTCTCCCCAGCTGCATAGGCTAAGGGTTGTTAGGAGGAGGCTTGGAGTGAGATGAAGACAACAAAACCTGAGGTGATCAGACAGAAGTCCTGACAGTTATAGTTTTTTTAGAGGATGTTCTTGCTACTCCAGGCCCACATGTCCTTGGGTCAACATCTCAAGACCATGTTCTTCGTGTTTTTTGCACACCCCATACGACCTTGAGGGGTCCAGACACTTCCAGTGTGGGGGCATTGGTATTCTCATTCCCATTAGCATTATGAAATGCAGCATCGAGAGTTGCTTTTGATAGGGAACATCCTGGGTTACTTGATTGTAATCCTGTTCTCCGAAAAAGTAGGAAAGAGATGTGCCTCATTGCTTTTGTGGCCGTGACTAGACATCTCTTCAGACAAAGTTATAGCCTAAAACTGTATTTGTTTTAAGTTTTTTTATAACCTTATTGGCTTCTGATGACTTCACTGCCAGAGGATATTTAAGCCAAGTTCTTGACGTGTCTGACTCGTTTCACAACTGGTTGAACAAAGAACATTCTTATTAGCATTTTGAAACGCAGCATCTCAGTCAAGCAACCCAAGACGTTATTTGTTCATCTGCTACTTGCCACTAGATGCTAAGATGTTCTGACTGTTTTTAGCATTTTGTTTCAAGTGGTTACTGGGGTTAATGGGTGGTTTACAGGTGTTACATGTTTAACCCTTTAAGACATTACCTAAAAATTTAAATTTGTTGATTATTTACTCACCATGTTATTCAAACCCCGCACTGCTTTCTCTGAACTTCATAATCAAAATGGATATTTTTAAAAAGTGATGTTTTGGTTTTTCTACTTAAGATAGGTAAGGCATATTTATTTCTGAAGCACATTTAAAAACAGCTGATGCTGACAATGGGAGTGGATGGCAGCCCTTTCTTCTCAAGCTTTAAAAGTGCTTGAGAAGAAAAGAATTATTTTATAATTCTTTATGCAAAAGAATTATAAAATAATTCCATATGATGCTAATTATTCCAAGTATCCTGATGGCATACAAAAGGTGAAAAACAAATTCAAATATAATCTATTGTTTGATGAAACTCTTGACCTGTGCTTCCTATCTTTGTTCACTTAGCTTAACAAACTTAGCTTTGTCAATACTCTGAACGGATTCTCCATACCTGTAAGAAAAGGCATGGGTCAAGACTTACATTAAATGATAGATTATATTTGTTTATCACCCATTCGTATTCCATCAGGACACTTGCAATATACAAGTTGTATGGACTTATTTTATAATGTCTTTACATTGTTTTACATCCACCCCCATTGTAAACAGAAAAAAATAAGCAATATTTTTTTTAAAAATCTGCTTTGCAAAGAACGAAGAAAGCCATAGGGGAGTGTAATGGTAAATAATTAAAAGTTCACTTTTGGATAAATTATCCCTTCAAGTCAAAAGATTCCTTCTTCAAGTCCCCAAAGGATTCCGTGGTTTCAGTGGAGGTCTCAGGATTAGTTTGTTCTAGATTGTTGAAGCTTAATACTTTGGTTTAGGGATCTAAAGAAACACCTAACCCTAGATATGAGCAATAGAATACATTTTATTTATACATTTTATTTTTTATTTATAATATACATTTTATTCACAATATTTACATTTGCTGTAGTTTTGTGAAAATAAATGCTATATAAGGTTCAAACTGTCTAAACGTTCTGCTATAAAATGAGTGAATCAAAATTACCACAAAATGTTCAAGAGAAAAGAAAACCAAGTGTTCTGTCATTCAGACAACTGTTCATTTATAAAGAACAACTTTTTGAGTCCAAGTGGCTACAGTCAGCCAGAGAAAGTGGAGAGTGTTCCTGATTCCTTCAACATCCTTCTGAGCAGAATTTAAGTTGCCGTTCACTCAACATGTTTTACCAGTGTGATTAAAATGTAATGCTGCGGGATAATCCCATAAAATGACAAAGCAAACTGTCCCAGTTCTGATAATACAGCATGTAATGAGGGGAAATATTTAACATTGATTAGTGTTTCATGTGAACAGCCTTTGATTTTCTAAAAACCCTAGAAAAAGTCACGTGCATGTGCTATGAGGGTATCTGAGTGTACACGTGTGTGTGTTTGTATTTTGACATCAGCTTATATCAGCTTATATACCATCAGCCGTGTTTATTAAATGAATAACTGAATTTAGTTCAAGATGCAACCACATGAAACACCATCTACAGTCTCTTCAAGTAATACCATTCCCTTTGATCAAAACACCAATCAATTTCCAGATTTTTTAAAAAAAAATCTATTTGCTAAAACAGCCCCAAAAGCATGAGCAATACACAGCTGTGGTCTATATCATATAATTTACTGTTAAGGTGGGCTTGGATAACAGAGACAGGAAATATTGAAAATATTCAATATTTTCCCTTGTTCTTCTTCTGTTGATACATGCCTAATGTGCCTTAAATTTATTTAAACATTTTTTTAAACATTTTGTTTTTTGTATTTGTGACTGTGGTTCTAGAACATGTACATTTATATTTAGAGATACAGATATACAAATGATTTTAAATTCAGTGTTAATATTTTTGATAAATGTTCATACATTTTCATAAAATTTATATATTTTGCTGTTTAAATATGTTTAACATCATTGCATTTATTTAACAATTAAGTTAACACATATACATATAACTTCACATTAAAACTGCTTAAAACTGTTTTTGTGATTTCTCAAGACTTCTTGCAACAATTGAAACCTTTGAGAGAGTAAACAATTGTAATGCAGCATGAAGCTTTGATAATAATAATAAAACCTATTTTGCTTTTATTATCTAATCTTATCTGGATTACATTCATAAATTAATTTTATGAATGTAATTTCAGACAAGTTTTGTTGCACAAACCTTTTTATATTTTTGCAGTTTTGAATAAGCTTAAGAAATTCCAGATCAAACCAGTCCAGTGTTGACAGGACAAAAAAGCTCTCAAAACTTGTCAGTACATTGATATTAGTGTCTTACTAAATGTGAAAAAAATGGATGCATTTAATGTGCACTTCACTGTGTAGATATTGTTCTGCTGTCTCTTGTAGTTTGAATGTCATTTACTGGCTGTTTTTTTCTCTGAACTCCTACCGTCAGGAGATTTCAGTGATTTTCTATGTTTAGCCCTTTGACCCACTTACATACCTGTGTCTCTTTATTTATTTATTTATTTTACACTTTAATTTAAGATGTCCTTGTTACAGTGTAATTACACATTTACAGACTGAGTAATATTAATTAACTACATGTACTTATCATAGAGTAAGGATTATGAGTAGAGAAATATGAGTATAGCAAGTTCATGTTACATGTAACAAAGACATTGTAAAATAAAGTTTTTAATTTAAAGTTTTAAAGTTCCTTCTTTCTTTTTCTCTTTTTTCTCTTAGTTTTCACGTTCTTTTTTTATACATTTCTCTTATTTTTTTTGCAACCAGGTTGTTTCCACACACACACACACACACACACACAAACAAGGCCATGCCAGTCTTCTGTCTTGTCCTTTCCATTTCCACAAATACACAAAACTACATACTAAAATAAAATTCAGCAAAATACTATGAAAAGCCTCTGTTTTGGTTTCCTCACTGTAGATTTTGTAAAGAGAAACAGGCCCTCAGTATGAAGAATTCTATAAATATCAAGATTTAATTGGGCAATCCATGTCTCTGAAAGTTACAGTCACAGGTCTTGTGGACCAGGAACAGAAGTAGACATCTCTAGCACCTCGTTTTAAAAATATCACAAAATAAGGGAAGAAATGTCTGCAGCCTTCCTCCTTCTCATTTTCTAAGACTTTCCAAACTGGCTCTGCACAAACAGGATGGACATTTCTACTGCTACTGTAGGACTTTATTACTTTCTAAACACTTAAGTCACACTGAGGGTGCTGTAGCTCTAATTATTATGAACTGAAAGTTATTTTAAACATCCCAAACAATGTATAGAAAATCTCCACATGAATGGACAAATGACAAGCTCACAACCATGATAAAGGACGTACAGAGTTCAATAGTTGAGAATACGTAGAATATGTAGTAATCAAAATGCAGTAGTCAACCATATTAAAATTGTATGAATGTTATTGAATTAGATAAAATCTCAGTCAAGTGTCATTTATAGCACTTTTGCTATCTTTGAAAAGTGTAAAATAGAAGAAAACTCATAGTGCCTGATAGCCTACGCATGTAAGGCTATCAACAGCAGAGAGCTGCAAAATCGCTACTGCTGCAGAAGGTCATCTGGAATTTTCCAGACACCCGAAATTTTTTGTTCCATCAAACTTTCTGCTGCACAGCTTTTTTTATGCAAAAAGCTCAAGAAACATTTTAGCAAAAGTAAAACGTTTTTTGAATACGACAAGCAGCTGCGGCTTGTGCAAAACTATTGCACACATGTACCTTTTATAGTAAATTCACATTCACTGAAAATATTTGCTTTGTTTGCTTGCTTTTCATAATGGATTTTGATGTATGTTTATAGAGTACAAACTGTGATATTGTGACAAAGCTGTCTGTTTGCACAGCAGGAAGTGTGGCATCTGTAAGTGTCACATCCGTTCATGGTGACACGGGACAGTCCCTTTTAACAGTGACCAATGACTTCTAAAAAACGCCTTAAAATCACATCTAATTTACAGTAAGTGTATCTAAAATTGTTGCACATACAAAATCATGCATACACATATGCTAGTTTGAGGGAGCTAAACCCAAAATGTGTGTTTGTTAGAGAGCAACACCGTTGAGCCCAATAGATTTGTCAATCCAAACATTTACTTTGGCTTTTTCAGCAGGTGGCTCTTCTATGAGTGTTTCTGAGAATAGTTTTCCAAATCATCATGCTTTTATTGACAAGCAAAGATTGATGCATTACCAGTCTGATGATGTCTGTGTTGTTGTCTGTGCTCTACAGAATGTCTCCATAAAACATGAAAACCCATGTGTGTGTGTACATGTACAATACCTTTGTGAGGACCAGTGTGACCAGTTAGACCATCGGAGTGGGGGCAAAGAGAGTAGGACATTTTTCCAATCATCTTTCTGACACCCCTTTAAAGGGCTGTTTGAGAGTTAAGACTTAGATTTAGACTTAGGTTAAGGTTAGAATTAGGTATAGGTTAGGTTTAGGGTGAACGTTAGGCAATTAGGTATGTAGGTTAAGGTTAGGGTAAGGGGTTAAAGACAATGAATGTTTTCACAAAGATAGCAGTACAAAAATATGTGTGTGTGTGTATATGTGTAAAAAACAGTTAACAGGTTTCCTTCCTCTGAGGGTATAGATGGAGGGTTGGTTTATTGAAGGCAGGCTAGTTTTTCTGAGCTAGAGAAAGCAAGTAAGACTGATGTCTTCATACGACCAGGTGCCGTGTGTATGAGGTGGTGTATACAAATAAACACACATATCATGTGAAGCCCAGGTTTGCGTGACCTGAGAATGAATGTGTTTGGGTGGTTCCCTTTTATCACATTCAGACATCATGCTCAAGCACTTAGGCTGTAAAAAAAAAGTTTTGACACCATTAACTGTAGTGCATGCAAGAGTGCAAGGTTGTTCATTCAATGCATACCACAAGCAACTGGGGCTTGTGCAAAACTATTACACACGTCTTAACTGACATACTGAAAATATTTGGTTTGTTTGCTTGCTTTTCATAATGGATATTGATGTATATGTTTATAGAGGGTCAGCCAGTGTCCTAGCTTCCTTGTTTGGATTTTTCATTAAATTGTTGTACCAGTACCCTGACAGCCCTGTTCTGTGTCAGAGCATGATGTCTGGATCCTGATTCTATTCTAGTAATGGTTCTTGTATCTTAGAGTCGGGATCTAAACTCATGCTCTGTGTCTTCTGTGATCTGTTGCCTGTCTTTGTGTGGAAGCATATGGCCATTGTTTGTTTCCTTTGTACCATGTCCTCCCCTGTCTTGAGTCTTGACCCCATCCTCTTGTCTCCTTGTTAATTATCCACTTATTAGTTCATACCCCTCACCTGTCTGCCCTTACACTCCTTGTTTGCTTCCCCTATTTAATACCATTGTGTCTGCTGTCTTGTGCCGATGTATTGCTTCTTGTTGTGTATAGTATCCTGCATCGTGTCATGTTGTTTTAAGTTCTACTTTGCATATTTTGAATCTTGTTTGTTTCTTGTTTTGCTCCCCTCGTGGAAGTTTATATAAAGAAGTATTTTGTTTGAAGCTGTCTGTGACTGGGTTCTCTGCATCCATGAACCTGACAATAGAGTACAAATTGTGACGTTATGTGCTTGTTGTGTTGTGTTCAGACATCAAGCTGAAGCACTCAGGCTGTCAAAAGTCTTTTCTGCATTTTCAACTGTAATGCCTTTCACACCTGTCTTTCTGTCTGTCTCTTTTTCTGAACTGTTTACTTTTTTAGGATCTCAAAGTGAAATAACTACAATAGCTTAGCTTAACAATATGTTATTTTGGAGAAATCGATTATTAGCACTTAATTAGGCAAACCACTAAACATAGGATAGAGAATATCTGGGATAGAACGTAATAGCTTTACATTTTTAGTTGTATCGTGAATTACTTTTTCAGAATTTTTAAGACAAAATTGAAAAAGATGATTGTATGGATGGTTACGATGCTTTTGGAAAACAGCTGAAAGAAAGAAGGGCTATGCTGATTTGAGTGTGCATGTACTTGGTTCAAGCAAGTTTTGCAGAAAACGTTCCAAATTAAGTGAAAATATACCATAGGTTATTTTTAAGAATGCAATGGTCAAATGTGATTGACTGGTTTAACGGGCTGAAAGGCTATTAATGTTAATCAGAAGCCAATAGCATTAATGTTTTAAGTTGCTGTTATGGTTATATTGTTAGGTTATTCAACTTTTATAAAATCACACTGGCAGAAGAGGGGTAGCACATTTTCACAGAGCAAATATTTATCTGTACTTTACTGTGCATTACTAAGGCAGTAGTCATAAACCTGAGCAGTAGTCATTAAACTTACTGTATCTGTCAGCGTGACTCTTGAATTGTCCTGTTCGTTACAACAATTTACAGTAGTGGCTGGATATTTGAAGTCAACACTCTTTTTCTCATAAAATCCCATTAAACTAGAAATTGTTATTACAAATGGCATGGATTTATTTAAAGGTTTAGTTTACCCCCCTAAAATGCTCTCCCTTATGTTGTTTATATACACTCACTGGCCAGTTTATTAGGTACACATGTTCAATTGCTTGGTAACACAAATTGCTAATCAGCCAATCACATGGCAGCAACTCATTGCATTTAGGCATCTGGATGTGGTGAAGACGACTTGCTGAAGTTCAAACTGAGCATCAGAATGAGGAAGAAAGGGGATTTAAGTGACTTTGAACGTAGAATGGTTGTTGGTGCCAGACGGGCTGGTCTGAGTATTTCTAAAACTGCTGATCTTCCGGGATTTTTACGCACAACAATCTCTAGGGTTTACAGAGTATGGTCCGAAAAAGAGAAAATATCCAGTGAGCAGCAGTTGTGTGCACGAAAATGCCTTGTTGATGTCAGAGGTCAGAGGGGAATGGGCAGACTGGTTAGAGATGATAGAAAGGCAACAGTAACTCAAATAACTACTCATTACAACCAAGGTATGCAGAATACCATGTCTGAATGCACAGCACACTAAACTGTGAAGCAGATGGGCTACAGCAGCAGAAGACCACACTGAGTGCCGCTCCTGTCAGCTACAATTCGCACAGGCTCACCAAAACTGGACAATAGAACATTGGAAAAATGTTGTTTGGTCTGATAAGTCTCAATTTCTGCTGCAACATTCAGATGGTAGGGTCAGAATTTGGCATAAAGAACATAAAAGCATGGATCCATCCTGCCCTGTCTCAATGGTTCAGGCTGGTGGTGGTAGTGTAATGGTGTGGGGTATATTTTCTTGGCACACTCTGGGCCCCTTAGTACCAATTGAGCATTGTTTAAGCGCCACAGCCTACCTGAGTATTGTTCCTGACCATGTCCAGCTCTTTATGACTACAGTGTACCCATCTTCTGATGGCTTCCAGCAGGATAATGCACCATGTCACAAAGGTGAAATCATCTCAGACTGGTTTCTTGAACTTGACAATGAGTTCACTTTACTCACATGGACTCCACAGTCACCAGATCTCAATCCAATAGAGCATCTTTGGGATGTGGTGGAACGGGACATTCCCATCATGGATGTGCAGACGACAAATCTACAGCAACTGTATAATGCTATCATGTCAATATGGATCAAAATCTCTGAGGAATGTTTCCAACACCTTGTTGAATCTATGCCACAAAGAATTAAGGCAGTTCTGAAGGCAAAAGGGGGTCAAAACTGATACTAGTAAGGTGTCACTAGTAAAGTGAGTGTATATTTGGTGGGTAGGTGGGTAAATTCAATTCAAACATTGTATTCTAACACTATGTCTATACTGGATGTTCGTTTGTCTTTTGTCATGTCTTACCGTGCTACTCACGTACAGTGTAGACAGGGTGTCACTTTTACTTGAAGCATGTAACTCGTTGTGAAAGAAAAATTGTGTTGTACTCTACATATACCACTGTATGAACTAAACATTAAGCAAACAGATACTTCTTTCCTTCAGTGAATTTTCACTGACATAATGTGAATCTGAGCCTTCAGACCAAAGCCACATTAATGTGGTCTTGAAGGTGTTTCAGGACAGAGACCCTCAACCTGCTATTACAATGTGTTCTTCTTCGTATAGGTCTAAGAGCCCATCAAAATAAATAAACAATAATATTTGCCAGGGCTTCACTTTACACAAATCACAAATTTCACAAAAATCTTTATAAAAAGCTGACAAAGAAACAGAATTGATTACCTACCAAGGTGAGTCAATATGACTCTTTATGAGGAACTCTTACTGTTTCCCCCTGAAACCCAAGAGTCTCCTGCCATTATCATCTGGTCTTTTCTCCTTATCTTCAGTGGTCACTACACATTCATTGACACTTACATACATAACAGCAACCTCACAATATATAAGAAACATACATTTCTACCGAAGCCTGTCAAATGCACCCAGTTTTTTTAAAGAAAAAAATTGTCAAATATTTTCTGAAATATTTCTTTTTCTCCTCCCTTTTCTAGTCTGTACTTTTACTGAACAATTATTGGAACTTTGCATTTTAGCACTCCTCATGTTCTTTGCTTTCCTTAACTCTGAAAAAGAGCACAGGTGAGTGCAGGGAAACTTTTTGGCAAGTGTGCAAGAGTGGCATTGTTCTGGCCAATAGATGACCCTGCTAGGACTCCTGTCAGTTGATTCCTCTTCTGTCTCCTCTGGTGTAGCATCAGACAAGCGAACACTTCGCAAACGACTTGGCCCAGGTGTAACCGTTTCAGCTAATTGCCTCATTAATGATTAAGCACCCCCAGCCTGCTGTGTGGGCAGCAAATTGTTCTGATTGGTTTGATGTTGTCAATTATTGATGAGACAGCAAGCTCAGATGCTAGCAACTAGGTTAGGAGCTTCTCAAAGAGCCCTCTCCTCCATTACACTGCACTGCTCAATAATAGGTAATATCCTGTTTGCGTGCCACATTGAAACACATTGAGTTTGTAGTCACTGAGATTTGCGTAACAGGGATACTTCTGTAGATGAATACATTCTAAAACTACCAAAGGTCTTTTTATTTGAGACTTGGGGTTTCCTTTGATAAATCCCAAATGAAAGAAGATTTTTATCTTTATCTTAAACTAAACAATTTTAACTTAAGTATTAAGGGTGTAATGATATACCAATTCCACAGTTCGGTTTTGGAGCCACGGTTCAGTTCGATTCTGTTTGCCATACTATACATTATTATGCTATGCACACTTGTTTCCCATCACAGTGTGCTGCAATCATATGTTGATTGTTTTGGAATATACTTACAGAAATATGCCATTCATATATACTTTGCAGTTAGTTAAACTTTGTCAATGGCCATGTCAGTGCTCACCATAGTTGTGTTAAATATATGCAATTTTGAAGTTGTGAACATGCATTGAAAATATCAACCGATTAAGTCCTGACAGAGAGAAACCTGTTTCTAATCATGTATCTTTTGAGGCACATCATATATACAGCATATACAAGTATATACGTAAATGTGACAAATGCCCTATAAGGTGGCAATCATGGAGTCTGATTTAAGTTTATCTTATGAAAAATGATGCTGTATAATGAGCAAGCGGTCATCACTCCAGCGCCGCACGCTTCCTTTTAAATGTGACTGATCATGATAATGTTTGTCTTAACACGCTTAAAGTGCAGAAAACTATCAGTAGCTTTACCTGGTGACCTGTGTTCAGAAATGAGCATGTTAAAATGTGTTAAATAAGTGTACTAATTACTATTTAATCAAATGTCAAGGAAGAAAACTTTTTGTAACATAAGGTAAAGTGAGATCGGCCTCAATAATGGGCTCGTTCGGTATGCCATGAGAGTACATACTATAGGTGGTGTATTATAAAATCATTATACCGCTATTGAATATGTGCATGGCCTAACAGTAGTACCCTATTTATACTACTGCTCTTTGCTCTTTAGATTTAGCGAAAGAGCAAACATGTATAAAGACCTAGAGAGTTGATTATATTAATTTTTGAACATCATAAACATTCTGAACACGGCTAATTGCAGGGGCAAAGATGTGCTATTGTGTATACTCCAATTTGAGGCAAAGCCACACGTATTATTTAAGAATAAGGTAATCCAGTAATGCATTGCACCAAGCCCTGTTAACAAAAATCTATTCAATATGGCAGACAAGGCAAAGAAAATTTGATTAGAAATATATTTGTGATCAGAACTGTAAAAAATGAAATAAAAGTGTAACAAAAAAACTTTAAACTTAATTTTTTTTAACAAAAACATTTAATTTATTTCACCCAATTTAGTTCAGATTAATTATTGACTTAATTATATACATGCTTTTTATGAGCTGTAGTGTGTGATGCATGGAACATGCTTCACAGAGGTTATTTTGCTGTAGGTCTGTTTAAATGAGACAGGGGATATTAGTAAACTTTTGTGTATATTAATATTGTGTGTGTGTGTGTGTGTGTGTGTGTGTGTGTGTGTGTGTGTGTTTTTGAGCACTGGAAGCTTGTTCTCTTTAAAGTTACTGTACATGCCAAGCAGAAATAAGATGGTTTTTTTGCCTAATGGCCCACCCATATGCAGGAAAGTGTAGGGAAACATGAATCATCTAGCTGCAAACTGTATATCCTAGTCCTGCCTTCAATATACAACATGACTGAACTCACGCTATGCAGCGTTCAGTTCCTTTATCTGAGCATGAGGTTGTTATTTTAATGGGTGACCCATTTTTGACCTTAACATGAACACTAGAAACAACACAGATATAAACACAATAGGTGGCAAAAGCAAACACTGTTTAAATACACATAAACTATATCAACCAGACATGAACTATACAACAACTACAAACTTACAAACTTCCTTTAAATATTAAGTTTGTGAAATGTTTATAGGATACATTAGTACTGTCTAGAACAGATAAACTAAATGGAAAAAATACCATATATAATTAGGGTAAATATAATATAGAAATAGAAATATTATAAATATTACACATTTTATAATACTGTATGATGTGTAAATGAGTTTGGCATTCACAATGATTGAGCTCAATGCTGCTTGTGTGAGTGAGGGATGTTTGTGCTTCAGGTAGTTAATCACATGAGGTGATAAACATTTTTCAGGGTTTGATTAAATTGAATCTGAAAACAGTGTTACCCCAAACGGAGGCTGCTGTCACTGCTAATCTGCACGGGCATGACAGCTAGTTCACATTCAAAAGGTGGTGAACGCCTCACACTGTGTTGACCACCTAAACCACCCAAACAGGCATGATTCACTGTACATCATAGACAAACTAACTTCTGTATCCTGTGTGCCCCAAACAACCAGTGACTAATGTTGCCTGACTCTGTCTTCCCTATCATTTCTCTCTTTATTTCTGTTTTCCTTTCACTCTCTCTCTCGCTGCAGATAACGGTGACAGGTGATGGGTGACTTGCAACATGAGGCCTTCAGCAAAGCACAAGATTTCAACCTATCAAAAAGAGATCCATTATTTCCCCTCTTACCCTGTTCTCAAGAAACAATTTTCCTGAATTGTAACTGCAGCTCATTTTTTCTACAAATAAACATATCAAATGGCAGCATCAGGAATACAAGACTTCAGTCTGAAGACAGCTAATCTCATGGAAAGGATGTTTTTTCTGCCATTGGAAACAATCTTTTCTCTCCAGGTGATAAACATCAGTGCATTTTAATGGCATTAGTACATCAGTGAACTTTGCTTTGCATGGTGGTGCCCTTTTTATGTCTAAGTCATTATATACAACATTGTAATTATCACAACCAGGTTAAGGTTATGTTATTGTCAGAGTTCAGATAACTTGTTAAGCCATAGATTTGGATTGAAAATAATAGTAATAGTAACAATAGTAACATATATAATGGAAATTGACAGGGATAGTAAGTCTTCCCCTAAGGTTATCAATTCCAAGCATGTACAGAGATAGCAATTAATTTAATAAATAAGAGCTTGTAAATATATACAAATATATCATAATGGAGCATTACATACAGTATATATAGTACATATAGAACTGAATTACCATGGCTCTCATTTAAGCAAAGATTGTTAGTTTATAATTTTGAGAGATATAGATGATTGACTAAATGTCTAGGTGATTAAAGTAATGGTCATAATAAACTATTATAAAAAACACTTCATAGTAACTTAAGGTAATGCAGATAAAATACAATAACATAATTTAGGTTATCATTTACTCCCATGTCATTCCAAACCTTTTTCGCTTCCTCTGTGGAACACAAAAAGTGATATTTTTGCCTCATTTACTTTGCTTTTTGTAATATAGTATCTGGTCACTTACAGCTGTCAAGCTCCAAAAAGACAAAACAGTTGTCAAATTGACTCATTTGCTATATTTAAATCATACCATAGCTTTGCATTTCTTTTTTAATTGAAAATTCCTCTGAACCACAACTATCGTCTCATTTGCATTTCTGCACATTTACACTTAATAGCACATTTAATTATGCAAGAAACAAGAACCAATGGCATTTAGTGGTATTAATATAAATTGCAGAGGCTATGAAATGGAGGTAGGATAATTAGTGAATAACAACTTATTTTTTGTTATCACTTTGTAATATTGTGTGTCATGGATACATAAGAATCATGGACAACTTTTGTGGTGTTTTTTAAACATTCTTTTGAAAGATCGTTTTGTGTTCCAGTGAAGAGAAACAGGCAAACTGGTCTGGAATGTCACGAGATTAGACTGAGAATGATCAATGGTAAATGATGGTAGAGTTTTCATTTTTGGGGAAACTGTTCCTTAGAGGACAGAGTATGAGAGAAAGAGACAGGAGACGAGGAGAGACATGTTGCATTCCTTTATTTTATTTTTTTTCCCATTGAGGTTCTTATATAATGCATTATATAAATTCTGTCAGCTGATTTATTTGATTCATCTGATCTGATTCATTTGATTTCATCATAGATGTGCAATCTGTGCACTGTCCCTTCTAAAGTCTTTCCTCATGTTTACATGACACACTGACGTCACTGCATGTTGAAATTAGGCAGCTTCTGTGTTTGGCCGTCTACGGCTCTATCGGTGACCCATTATCCTATATTAGAAGGATGTGGGTGGTTTTGGAGCCTTTGAAGAAGAAACCTTCAAGAGCAATCTGAATTCACTTATGTCTGGATCAGTATCAGATGACTAAAATGCCAAATGGATTAGCAGCCGTGTTTTTCAGAGTTTATTACTGCAGTCTTTTGTAGAACATGTAGAAGATGGATTACAGTGTACACAAGCGGTTATACAAAAACTTGGCTGGTTCTGCAGAAACAGTGAGCTCGAAGATGCATGAAGAAAAAAACACATGGACAACGTTCCAAGGATCTTCATCTTTGCTGGCATCTGTTTTAACTGTATCATATATTACACATAGAGACAGCCCCAGCCAATCCTTTAGCATGAGCTCACTTACCCTTTGAATGATGTTGTGGCTTGAAACACAACTTACTAAAGCACAGACAGAGTTGAGAGGAAACAAATGCTTGGGTTCTGTACATAATGTAAAATTATTACCCATAGAAATGTGCATGCTGATTCATAGCTGAAAAGTACTGAATAACTGGCCAATCAAAGGAAAGAACTGTGTTCTAGGTTTAGAAGTGGGTATTTCTGACATCAGAAGCAGAATATTTCTGACGTTAGTGGAAGTGGATATCAAACAACAACAAAACACATACATGGCAGTATTTTATCAGGAATTAATAACATTATGAAAATTATGGAGAAAGGAGATTTGATACCAGAGTAGAGCCAGCTGGTTGGAAGGCAAGTGTTGAAGGGAAAGTTACTTCAACATTGAAGCAAATTATTACATGGAGATATGGAGACAAATGTTAATAATTTGTGCACAAAAGGAAGTAAATATGTTCAATTTAAATTTTATGTTGACTTTAAGGGTTAAATTAACCCTAGTAAGTACTATACTAAACTATACTTATAATAAACTATACTTACTTCTTTATTGAAGACTGAACAGAGAGCAATAAGTACAAGAACAGTGATGTAGTTTCAATAATCACTCCTACCAGCACATGGGAAAAATGTAAAGTGGGGCAGTCCAATTAACCAACAGGACACAAAATCGTGCAGCGCAGTTTGCCAAAAGCCATCTATTTATCTGGTGTCAGAGGGGATTTATGCATCTCAACGAGTCGTGCTATTCCGGAGAGTCTGCCCCGCTTTCAAAGCAAACACTCATAATACAACTCATTTGAAGGGCCACAAAAAATAAGGACTATTGGAGAATTGCAAAAAGACAGAATCAATTTACATCAGTAATTTTTTTTGACAAATTTAATTATAATTTAACTATTTTTCTTTGCCATTATTATTTTGACAATCAATACATCTACATTTTTTCTTTTGTGATTTTTTTTAGATTTTGAGAGTTGTCCTTTCTCCTTTTTGACCATCCTGATAAAAATCTTGTACCTGACATAGAATTTAATGTTATAATTTGTGTATATATATATATATATATATATATATATATATATATATATATATATATGTATAATTTATATTTTAATTTATATAATTTATTATTTAAATTCATTTTATTACGTCTTTAAGCCAAAACGCAAAAATCTTTTAATGTGCCCTCCATTAAAGAAACAAAGAAAATAATTACATGAAAAATATCTTTTTGTATTGCTGTGTTTATAATTAAGAGAGTGCTTTGTAAATATTGAGCTGAGCTGTACCTAAACATCATGTAAAAAGATGGACCACATAATGGTATTGTTCATCGTGCAAACAATAAGCTGTTAGCATAATCAAAGGTCAAAGAAATATTATACAGAAACATAATGGATATCACAGTGACAGGGAGAGAAATCTAGGTGTTATCCCAGTTCAGACCTACCTCCCCTTTGTCTCCACTCTCTCTATCACAGCCTTTGGAGCAGTCCACCCGTCTGCACACCCGTCCACAAACACACACTGCTCCTCCATTTAATCAAACATGGGCCTGGTCCTTTCTCCTGCACAGACATTTGCACGCTGTCAAGCCTGAGCAGCCCATAAATCCCCTGCTGGGTAAGTGAGAGTAAGTTGGGGAAACGGACAGCAAAACTCTTTTTTTTTTCAAAATAGGGAAAGAGGGTTCTGGATAAAAAGGGCTATCCCAATGCCTGAGACATGCCAAGACATCCATCAGTGTTTGTGAGAAACTGCAAAATATTGTTTTGAATTGTTTTCTTTCTTTTTTCTAAAGTATGAAGAAAAAAGCACAAAAAACAAGATGTGAAGAAATAAATGTGTTTATATTTGCAGGCACTACTAAGTGCAGAATTTTAACGAACGCTTTCCTCGGAATTTGAACACCTGACATTTACAAACCTTCCACATATTTTAAACCCTGCATATTGGTTTTGAAATATTTTTCCTAATTTAAGTTATTAAGGCTTTGATTTATCATTCACTTCATTTTTGGTCCCACTTTATATAAGGTGTCTTAAATACGAAGAATGTGCACAAGATAAACTTAATAAAGTGTATCTGTTGTGTACGTATATGTTGTTAAATTGTACTTATATTAAGCGTCTTCATGTAATTACACTCTTGAACCTATCCCTCACCTCTAACCAAAAATCTGCCCAGAACAATATTTATGTGCATATTGCGTTTAATGAATCACAGCTTGTAAGTACCCAGTATGTAAAGACTCCTAACATAAAGTGTGACCAAAAACTTCATCCTACACTTAGAGTGATTAACATCTCATAAGAAATATTTTAAATATGATTAAACAGAGAGCAAATAGAAAAATTTGTCTAAGTCTCCTGCATGTTAGATGTTTCTCCTAAGAATAAATAAATCTCATGCATAGTACTGTGTTTAAGCAATGGTATAAATGGTATAAAGGGACTGAAAACTAAATATGGGTGGTTATTAAAGCCCACTTTGCTACAAAAAACAAAGCTGGTGGTGGCCTAATATTTTTGTACAGTACTGTTCTTCCACTTAAACTTTTATTTATCCAAAACCAAACTATTTTATAATTGTATTCTCCAATATTATTATAAATGCTGTTAATGCCTGTCAACGATTGTCTCTGTATTTAGGCCTGTTTCTATTCCTCCTAAGCAATTTTACAAGAAAAATCTGAGACTAGTTAATATCTAAATGAAATACAATTAATATCTACATGAAACATAACAGATCCATAAACAAATCCCATAAGAGCAATCTCTGAGCTATAAAAATTCCCCTGGAATATAGTGTATTGTTGAAGTGTATTCTTGCAAGCAGAGGAGCTGTCAGAGCTGCAGAACAGCTAACAAAGAGTTGATTCTTAACAGGATTATACATTGGAATAAACATAACACTTGCTAAGAGGAACATAAGATGCTAAAATTAGCCATTGTCTTATTTTGCTTTGGAAATTATCCGACTGAGTTCTGGAGTTAACGTAAGCTGGGAAACTACCTATTATTATACCTATTGCTGAATTTGACCTCAGATAGCTAGATAAGCTTTGAAATAAAAATAGGCATGATTCATCCCATAATATGAAACTCCATTTCTGTATTGTTCATCAGGTGTACTAGTGGGGCTCATAGAATATTATTTAATGATTAAGTTAAAATAAGTCTAGCATTTCTTATTCATTTGCTATTGTTGTGGCCTGCTTAATTTCAGTGCTGGCAGATAGCAACTAAAGCACCCTTGTGTAGGGCAGCAAACCCCTCATTGCTCACCGGGCGCAGCAGTGCTGCCCACTGCTCTGGGTTTGTGTGTGTTCACCACTTGCAGTGTGTGTTCACTCCTCACTAGTGATGGGCTACATGCAGAGGTCACATTCCAGGTATGGGTTACCATATCTGACAAATATGTCACTTTCACTTAAAATTCCTAGTTATCTTATTGTTGTATTTAGTTGTTTAGTTATTTAGTTTTGACCTAAAAAAAGCAATGTTAACGTGCTACTTATTGCTTGTTTATAATTAAATTTCATATTACTTATATATGATCTAACAACAACAATCTGTAGTACATCTCCAGCAGACATATGCTTACTTGTGGCATACCTCTTTGACTGGATTTGGTTGCTTGTCACAGACATGGTTTGGGCTGGGTGGGTTCAGTAGGTCAAGGGGATTACATATACAGACCCCTCTATTTTTAAGCAATTTAATAGAGCTAACCAGAGCTGTGCAGCCTAGTCCTCACTGAGTCCTCACTTTGCCAGCTCACTGAAAGAAAAGTCCTAGCATAGTTAACACAGCACAAATCTTCTTTTGTGCCAAGATAAAATGCTTATTCTTCGAAACTTCTTGGACCAATTGTTTGTTTCTATTTTCTCCTTCTGAAACTAGGATTTATCTGAGTGGGCTGCGGGTTTATTTGAGTGTTTGGCCCTGAAGAAGGTTATTCCCTGGTGTCCACAGGGTGACACAGACACAGGAATTATTGAGACACACAAAAGTCACAGCTGATGGTAACAAACACATCCCGCCCCTGAGTTCCGAGTTGCCCTATTGCCAGTGAATCACTTTGAAAAATAGAGGTCCTGTTCATAAAGAGGGACTGGATCATTGCTTGGCAGGCAGCCATTGAAGCGTAGTAATTGAAGAAAAACTTTAGTAATCCCATCCATGTCAGAGCAGGAAAACAGAAAACTCTCTCCCTAAAACCCACACTTCTTCAGTCGGAGGTAATCAGTGCTTTCCCATTATTCCGTGTTAAACTGCTTCATTTAACACGGGGGCCTGTACCCTGGCTTTTATGAGGTGAAGATGGGGTAGTGCAAACCCAAGGGTAGTGCAAACTGGGAAAAAAGCCATTGTGTCATATTGTTTTGAAGGTCCTGAATAAAGGGTTTAAGAAGGCCCACACCACTTTACTGACCCCTGCCAGCAAGTTTATGAAATAAGGTTTATAAGCATGCTGCAGCACAAACATACACTTAGGGTCCCCTGTGGAGGTTGACATACTACTGTATACACAGTAAGAAAAGAACAGAAAAAGGTATAAGCAAAAAAAAAGTGCATTAATTGCATGTTTATCACAATGCTAATTGATAATAAAAGCAAAACAATGTGTTTGCTTTCTGCAATAATTAAATTCTTTGTGGTCTCTGTCTTTGACCTATGTAAATACAGAATCTCAAGGGTCTGTTAATCAGTGTCTTCCATACACAAATGGGATGTACTTCAACACAATCTATTTCTAGACAAAAGTGTTTCTTGGTTATTCTCTAGCATGTGGTTCAAGAAATCTTCCCTTTTCCTACTTTTGGACCCCAAGCACCATGTTGTCTTTTTACATTTACAGTACTTAACCTCATCCTAACAAAGTTTTGAATAAACTTTGTTATGTTTATAATGGTTGTTAAGATGTTAATGGTTGTAAAAGATGTAAAAGAGCAATATCTTGTCTCATGTTATTCAGTTAAAAGGTTATTCACTGTCTTTAACATGCATATTCTGTGTGTATTTTGAATTGCCTTACTTTTCTCAACAGAGGATGAAAGCCAGACAAAGAAAAAGATAAAATAAAGCAGGGAAAAGGTAAAAACTCTCTAACGTGCAGGTGTTTGTATATAATTTTATGAATATTTCCCAACTATGCATGTTGATGCATTAGAAATTTGTTCAGGTACTTTTTTGTAACCTATTTACTCTTAAATGGCATGCACAGGGGAAAACGTTGAAAAAACATATCGGAGAGGAAAGTGGGGTAAATCAAAAATAACTTTTCTTTTACATAATCGCTTATTTATTTAAATGTTATAATTATTTTATAAATTGATTTGTCATAAATTTATTTGATTATTAATGGTGTTTTATCTGTTTAAATTACCTGATATTGTACATTATCACTCTCTCTGTTAAAACTGTAAAAGAGATTGAGGCAAAATAAACCTCAAGCCTGTTATCTCCTACTGGCAGTCTGTCAGTCATTATGACACATCACAGGCAGATGATGGTGTTAAAAATATTGTGGTAATAGTTAAGTGAGATGTTATGTAGTGTATATGCTTAAGGTCAATTAAACAAAAACAAAATTCTCACCAACATTAACATCCCTGAATAACTAAGAACATATACCTATAAGAATAAATATATTTGTCAGAGGTAACAGAGAAAATGTGCCAGCATTGTTTTAATCTTATATTATGTATTAGAAGTATATGTATATATCTGTGAAATAGCATTGCCATTTCTCATTAGAAGAAAATGAGAAGAAACTTAATCTATCATAAGTGAAATGGGAAAAGAAAGCTGGCTAAGACACTTTTGTTGTTTCTTTTTTAAATTTAATTTTTTTTTTTTTTTTTATGGGAGCAGTTACTTAAATGTGCCACAGATAACATCAGTTTAATAAATAACAATTGTAAAAACTTTTGCCTTCTTATTGATGATTTTGATTATAAGGATGGTTAGTGTACCAAATTAGTAATTATTACTAATGTACTTAATTATTACTTAATAATTATTAATAATCCACTACATTCACTTTAAAATCACAGTTGCTACATACCATTTTGATGATGGTTCTACATAAACTTTGTCTTCAGAGAGCATGTCTGTTCGTGTAGTCAGGTAAGAGTGAGGGAAAAATATTTGTGCTAGAAAGCAGTTACTAAGAAGCAAAAAAAGAAAAAGAGTTCTAAGAAGTTTAAGAAGTGTGTGCCACCCTGCCAACTACATTTTGGCGGGTGACATGCATGAAGTGTGTATTTTGTTGGGGAGCAAACAAAGAGTTAGGTTCAGTTTTTCAACAAAGAGTTTGCTCCCACCTGGCTGTCTTCAACTACAATGGAAGTCGGGCAGCTGCACCTTGTAGGTTGGGTCCCACTTTTGCTGAGGCAGAGCAGAGGCTGCACTTGCGGGGTTTACAGCTCAGTTTGGCAGAAGAGCAGTGACTAATGGACTCTGCTCTTCTCTCACACTCTCTGCTGAATCGGATGAGTTTATGCTGTCTTTAAAGGTCTGCTCTGTGGTTTCTTCTTATTAGATGATGAGCTCATGTTGTCAGCATCAGATGACGGTCTGACGACTGTCAGCCAGGCGAGTGCTAAAGCAGATCAGCCTCCTCTTTCAGCTGCATTGGAGGAACCGGTTGAGTTAATTTCTCGTTCTGTTGAAAAACTGAACCTTGAGTGGCCAGAAGAATGTCAGAATATTACTAGATCTAAACCGGAAGATTGATTCTTACCATTCAATTGAGAACAGCCTCCCTGCCATAATCTCCCAATGTTAATGGGAGTTAATGTTTACGATTAAGATTTAGAGCAATGTCTGGCAATTGTGTAATGATATGCAATGAAAAGATTCTTTGTGGTTAGAGGGAGGGCATTTTAGAAGATTAGAAAAGCAGACAAAGGAGATTCATTAGAAGAGTCCGTGCTGTCTAGAAGAAGCAACTGAGATATTAGAGTTAAAGCTGAGAGCAAAGAGAGACATTTGCATCTCAGTCACCCAATACTTGTTATCATAAGAAATAAATCGTTGATACTGGCATGTATGGATATGCCCACTAGTATTCACAATGTGATTTTTTTTAAACTCACGTACCTGCTTACTAATCTATATTGGTCTGTATGTCAACAAGATGGACTGATTACAATTGCAAAGACAATTACTTTTAGTTACTGTCTCTAATGTACATCTTGCATAAACTGTGACACAAATACTGTCAGATTAAAATCCTACACATGATTATTCATACAGATAGTATTGATAATGCACATGGAAGATGTGCAATAGTATCATGTATTGTAAACTATTTCATAATTTTTAGTTTGTATGGTTACTTTGTCCTTGTTTCTACATTATCATTATTTTTTATATTATTTCTTATTATTATTTATATCATTATTTATTTCTTATTATTATTTTCTATTATTATTACTATGTCTCAGTTTAACAGCATGTTTTCTGTAAAGCTGCCTTGCAACAATTATTAAAAGTTCTACAGAAATAAATCTAAATTGAATGCGGTTATCAAAGAGTATGTCATTTGATGACATTTTTTGTAGTATTGATATGCACTCTGAAATAATTTCACCAGATTTTATATTGAACTATATTGAATTGTGTGCATGAACATTAAAATAAATCTCCTAGCCACATGATGCTAGGTTACATGTTAAGTTTCCTAGTGCAGGATGAACAGAATCTTAAGCAAATCAAACATAAACCCAACGAAAGTAAATCCAGCAGTTCATCTGCCAGTAAGCCATCGGTCCTTTGTTAAAAACAGCCAGATGCCACTTCAAGATCATCAAATCACATATTTTACTGTAAAATTAATAGAAATTATGATTTCATCTAAAACATAAAATACATCCATATTTCTCCAATTGCGACATATGAGGATCCATTTGCAGCTTTATTAAAATCGTAGTTAGAACAGGCAGTAGTCGTGGCAGGCAGCAAACAATTACAAAAACCAAAGTACAATCCAAAGCAAATAGCAAAGAATCAAAGGTATAAACAATCCACAGGTCAAACACGTAATCCAAAACACAGTAATGAACGCTCAGAATTGTTGCTGGGGCAAAACAAGACTTCGCACTGAATTAACAGTAACTGATTAATATACCAAACCTTAATAATAAAAGAAATTACTTTAAAAAATATAACAAAAATTTTCACATCTTTTTACCATGAAAACTGTCAAGACAACATCTGCTATCATTACTTTTTGTTAAATTCGTGACTGGAAGAAAATATGCTCCATTGTAATAATGAATAGCTAAAAGCAGCATGACAGAAAGTAGCTTTCCTTACAACCAGTCTCTGTCTCCATATTGTGAAATAGACTAATGTTTATACCTATAGACAATGAGGAGGGATTGACAGAGGGACAATGAGGAGGGAATGTTCTTTTATAGTTCAGGAGACCTATTGGAGTTCTCAGCTTAATAGCTGAGAACTCCAATAGGTCTCCTGAACTATGAAAGAACAAGAAACGTTATTGATGAATTTGTGCATTTCCTGCAGTGGGCCAAAATGTCCCTTTCTGTAAATTTTATTTATATACATGACGTGGCCTTTCAAATCACCATGTTGTACGAACACCTCTACCTTTGACAGTTTGTCCAGAACGTCACAAACCTAACTCCCAAATCACAATCCCAGCACCTACAGAAAAGCTTGGCATGCATCTGCTGTACACTGCTGAGAGCTTGTGAACTTTGGGTATGTACTGTAGCTTTGGGCAGTTAATCAAAGCCCTCCTCATTGTCTGTCATAGAAGTGTGAACGTTATCGGACTCAAGGGCTATTAATTAAAAGCTTTTTCTCAATCAATCTTGATTATCAATCTCTCAATAACAAAACAAATCAAACTATTGGGTGGTTTCCAGTCAGCGTGTCTATGCCTATAATCATACAGTCATATATTGTAAAATCATAGACTTTCAACCTTAAATGAAACACAACATTTAAAACTTCACATACAAGCACAAAATTATTTATTGGATTGTATTCTACAAGATACAGTTGCATATTATTATTATAATTTATTATTATTATTATCAACATTTTATATACAATTTATATAAACTTGATCACATTGCTTAGTTTAGTGTATACAACAGTTCTGTTTTTAAACTACAAACATACAACTTTCCAAAATGTCACAATGATTCTTATGCATATCTTACATCACCAACAGAGTTTGTTGCATATACAAAAACGACTTAAACCACTTTTTAACATAATAGATATGCTAGAACTGTTCAATAGATCTGTTGGATCTGTTCAACATTTTAGAACTGTTCCAGAAACATACCTGATTCAACTTTGTTAATTTACAATATGTTCTGTTATTATGTTCTGTTATTATGTACAATATGTTCTGTTTGTTCACAAACAACAGACCCAGACTGTTCATAATTAATGTAAATACACAGCCTCCCAATATCATTCATGTCACTGTGAACTGCTCTTTCAAATCCTGTAGGAAAATGAACAATCCTCATAAAGGTTAGTGATATTTTGACAGTACATTCTTAAACCAGCTTTTGCACTGTACAATTTCCAAATTTGCCAACCAACTGCATAGAATGACAATTTCAGGTGAGACATTAGATGAGCAGACCATAGCTATTCATGGCAATACCTGAGACCATGCTACTATTTTGCAAAGCTTCCGAAGCACTGCATTACTGATTTTTACTTGCTTGAGCTAGTAGCTATTATAGCTCTTAAACATGAAAGCAAACTGGGCCCAGAGAGGACCCAAATTCTCAGCACTCTTAGTCAAATGCAGGAGTGAATGCACATTGTAGGCCATCTGATCTTCGCCATACAAAGATTAAACTGATTTAACATAAAGCTCAAGAGCCTCAATGGAGCATGGTCAATATCATCTTGGCTAATGTTCAAACCTAGCAGAATGCTCACACCTTCAACAAGTAAAGCCCAGTGGTAAAGATACTTGTTTGGACGTATCCCCTTCAGGACTGACAAACTGTCATATAAACCAGTTCTGCTATTCATAAGCTTTCCAAAACCTTCACTCAACAATAGCCTGTGAAATTCATAAAAATACGCTTGAAAGCTTGATTGCTAAAGGATTCCCATGCACTCTTGTACTGTTTAAACCAATATACCATAGTTTACTGTAGTTTACTGTAATGACCATCCCATTGATCAGACCTGGGCAAGTCCATAGCTGAAGATGACCCTTTTAGCCCAAAATTCTCTGTTAATTATTTTTTGGCAATATCACCTATTTGCACTTTTGTGTTGTGATCCTTAAGGTCTAGCATCTCTTCCAAACACAGTTACACTCGCACAGTCTATTTGCCTTTTCTTACTTGAACACCTGAATGAAGACAGTGCCCATACTCTCCATTAAACTGTTTGAAATTTTGCAGTAAAGGTAATGCAAAAGCATCGCATAAGTCACACAATGCATAGACTTTTGCCATTTTGATTAAGTGGATCTACTGGATCCTGCCAATGAAAACCTGTTTGTCCAATACTTTTGCATTCCTCACAAAAGGTTTCAGAAAGGTAGTCATTAGTGGTTTAAATGACCAAAACCACTAGGGGTATTTCTTTAATAGAGCATAGTAAAGGCCAGATGCTGAATTTAGATGACTGAAACACAGGTACTCCATCACAATTGAATGACAGGGAAAAGAATCACTAACTGATTTCAGATATTTGTACAACTTCCCATCAAAAATATCTGTAATTTCATATCTGCTTATGATCATTCATATTTTGATTTTTGAAACAAAGTGTGTAAAAAAAGAAATGTTACAGTTTATTTTTTAAACTCATTAAAAATGCATTATGCTATGTACTGATTTAAGTATCTAATCTCAATTTCAGTGTACAAATTTAGGGACATTTGTTATACACATGTACGTAACACAATGTAAACCAAAATTACATACAACATTCCTGATTTACATATAGTCTGTGGTAAATTTCCTATTTACCTGTACTTCTAATGATGTCCCTCTTCTGCAGTCGCTGGTGACTAATGTGACTACTAATAAATAAACTAATAAATGTGAAAGAGAATGTTATTTAAGAAATACAGATTCAAGTATTAAGAGTTGTAGTATTAAAATATATACATTATCCATTATACAGGGACTGTGACTGTTGCTTTTTATCCTAAAAGTAGGCAATACATCAGTTCACAGAAAAGAAAAGCTGTTGGTAATCCTCAGTATTCAAATGCCTTACTGACAACAGAAGGATGTTTAAAGAAAAAATTTCACCAGTTTTTTTATGGATAGTGACTCTCAAGCGGTCTCCTGTTGTAATGGTATAGTGTTCTAAAAGAGGGGACAACAGAACAGTACATTTAAAGGTGGATAAAGTTGACTATTTTCTTTTTAAACTGTATAATTTACTTTAAATTACTGTATAATTTAATTGTGCCAAATAAAGCTTTTGTTTTATCACATCAATTTACAATATCCCACAATTTTTTAAATTTACCTGCACTTTTCCTTTGTAATTGTCTAATTTTTCTTTGACCTGAACATACATCATTAGCAGCACTCTTGAAAGTTTCCTCTTTCAAGTCATGTAGATATTATTTTTATTTTCCTGTACAGTTTCAGAGAGAAAATTATGAGAGACAGCTGCACAACTGTACTTTATCATTAGTCTAGATCAGTGGTTCTCAACCTTTATTGAGTCTCACCCCCTAGGAATGATCATCAGAATAACGCTAGAAAAACAATCCACCCCACCCTCTACCTGTATGCTCCTTTCATTTTTTTTTGCCTACAGACATAATAAATAAATTATAGCTACAAGTAGTCATAATGGGCTCAGGCACCACGGTGCCTCTCCATAGTTGTCACATATATTTATTTCCAAAAATCATTGAGGACTATTTTAAAGTCTGTTCTAAGTGTTTTGTAAGTAACACTTTCTGCTGCCAGTTGGTGGCGGTGACTCTCAATAACCACATCGTGATCAGTTCACAAAACCAAACATATTTCCCAAACTTGATGTAAATCACTCAATGCATGCAGAAGATATGATACTTCCTGTTCCATTTATTGCCAGTAATTGTTTGCCTCGCCATGGCAACACCGAGATATCAACAATCCGTTTACAATTTAGCATCTTCAATAACTCTTCTTTTTTTCTGACCAAGTCTAAAGTGAGGATTTCCTTAAACTCTGTTTTATAACAGGAACACTGTTTTATAACACTTCCTATTATAAATTGTTGTCATCAATGTATTGCCTTGCAACACTTAAATTAGTATTTAAAAAATTCAAAGCCTGGAATTTACAAAAAAATCCAAAATGGTGGACTTCTTGCTAACAAATGTAATTTTGAAAATCATTACTCACAATATTCATATCAATGTCATCAGCCCATTATATTGAACATATTTGCCATGTTTGACGTAAAATCGTTCAATGCTCATTTCTTGCCATACATTTACTGCCTCACCATGTCAACACCTTTCAAGATATCAAAAACTCTTCGCAATTTGGCATCTTCAACGTCTTGGCATGATGCTCACCAAGTTTGGAGACAATCGCATGAAATCCCTAAGAGAAGTATTTAAAAGTTCACAACATGAGCTTATCAGTAAATCCAAAATGGCAGACTTCTTGTTAGGCAGAGCTAAGGGGTTTCAGTATGAAGGTTGTTCGGGTCGACATGATCAATACACAGACCAAGTTTCATACGGGTGTGCATATGTATGTATGATATATGCACCATCTTTTTGTGCCCCCTCCCTTGCCCACGTGCCAGCCTTTGTTCAACCCTTAATGAGCATGTTAATGGCTGATGAGCATGTAAAGGGATGGAAAGGCCCCAAAAACTTACATAATAATTCTTAATAATAATAATATCTTAGCAAGCAGCAACAAATGGTGACATTACAACTTTATACCTATGCCCTATTAACCAGTTACATTACCTTGGCAATCACCCCCAAGGACTTTTTTGGGGCCCCCTTCAGGGCAGAGCCCATGGGCTGGAGCTCAGTCTAACCAAGTGGTAAGTCGGCCTTGGCTAGTAAAATGTCTAAAGTGGACATTTTAAAGTGGACATTTTAAAGTTTATTTCTTTTATTTAAAGAAATAAAACATTACCCAATGACTTTTGGATACACTCTGCACTGATGTGTTAAAAATAGTTTAAGGTTAGTGTAACGGGTAGTATTCATTATGTTATCCAGTGAACATTACGATGAAGACCAAGTTAATACGGTCCGTTATGCTGTTCAGTATAAAAAAAACAATATTGCATTTTGTTCCTGTTGTTCAATGTACAAAGTATTTTTTGATGAAAGAGGTGGAAATGGAATAGGGAAAATTTTGAATTAATTAACTGTTATTTCGGTGTGATTATAAATCCGAATATACGGTGATCGGCAAAAGAGACATGATCCATTAGTCTGTGATCGACCGCTTATGCCTCGACTCACTTTCTCAATTGAGACCGCGGGAGTTTTCTCATACGAGTAAACGCTCTCACTGAGAAAACAGCTCAGCATCACTCGCGATCATTTCTCCCTGTTTTCTCAGGCATCACATTAGTGAATAAGACAGTGTGTTGTGATGAAATACGTGTACCCTATACAAAAGTGTCAATACTGTTGAAGTGATTCACCCCTCAAAATTCGTATACCTGAGTATGGTAATGAAGAGCAAAATTTAACTCAGTATGGCATTATAATAAGGAAGCCATGCTACACTACTGATAAATGTTGTTAGGGTAACAGTGTTGCAATTTGTTTTGTTTTTAGATAGATACTACTGAATTATTTTTCAGTAAAATTCAAAGTTGCATGTTTAATAAATCTCCAGTTACTCTCAATCTGTCATATCCTCTTCGGCATTCAAAAAACACACACATGATCTTTTTGCTCTCTTTTTAGTAGATGTGTTAGTTTATTTTGAAAGAGAAACCTCTCTTTAGTGACTTCTCTTCCCACCAGTGCAGATAAACAAATCGTGAGTGAAATGCTCTCATCAGTCAGAAGCCAGATAACATCAAGTGTGCGTGTCAATTGCCAAGTGCTGTCTGTCACACTTCAGTGATTTTTACACAACAGTAGGAAAAGGACTGAGAGTGTGTGTGTGTGTGTGTGTGTGTGTGTGTAAAGTGCTGCTGGTGCTTCAGTAGAAAGCATTAAATTAATTATATTAATTTAATACTTTAATTATTTATATATAATTAGGCTTTCACATGCTGATCTCTGACTGTTGTGCAGCTGATTTGCCCCAACATCCCATCTACTACACCATTATAATGAAACAACAGCAGAGGCTGCTCCTCCAAACACCCCTTATAAAAACATACGGCCTCCTAATTATGATTTAACATCATATTAAACATAACTATAGCTGCAGACAGCAATTTGATGGGCAGGCATTACAACACAAGATTCAAGAAAATTTATTTGGAAACAGCATCCTTAAAATGATTTCAGAAGTAGTAACATTGCTTGGAACTTTTAGCTGGCACAGTGACCAGATTGATGGGATATTGTCAGGGCACTCTGGCAATGATGTTTTTTATCAATATGCCCAAATGTTGAGATGCAGCCTCAGTTCCTGTGTGGTGTCCCTATCATATACTTCTTGTTACACAGGTATAAAAGAAAAACATTTTTTACCAGCATGCACTAAAAATGTGACTGTTTTGTTGAATTTGTTGGCTTGAACACATGAATCACAGCATATAATAATTATGTTTGTAGGCCAAATAAGTCAAAAGTTTATTACCCAAAATTAATAGTTTAATGCTCACACCCACAATAATCATTGTGCCCAGTTACTTTTATATTACACCACAGACCTGAAAAAACATGTCTATACATTCTTAGCATTTGGTCTTTTAATAACAAAAGTTTTTAAGAGGGATTTCTGTGTGGAAAGTAGTCACAGAAACAGATGTTGTAAAAAAAGGAGTGAAAACAAGAGATGAAGAGATTTGTTCTTTCCACAAAAAAAACATTATTCATCAGTACAAAACGACCCCAGTGCCTGCACAGTGCCACCAGTGGAGAGCAATATAAATGGTATTTATCAAGTTACAACTTGTTATAAATCAATATGATTTGTAAAAGCAAATACAGCAAAAAGTTCAGTGCAGATGTGCACAGAGAGATTGTCATGAGCTTGTTTATTTGGTGAAGCTACATCCTATTTTGAGCAAAAGAGACAGAACAACACCCACACAAATGACAGATTTTCCGATATAGAGGCAAAATTCTCCTATAAGATGAGACTGACTAAAATCAAACACAGTAAAACCAGTTCAAAACACCTTGTAATTTGTACTTCTTCAGTGTTTAAATATGAGTCATCACAGGAGCTGTTAGACACCTAGACAGATCCAGAAAATGAGGAAGTTTCATTTCTGTTTGTTTCATTTTCCCACCATTGTTAAGCACTATTTTTCATATACAGAGCTGATGACTGAAAATGCATAAAATGCATGCTACATTTTTCTGTGCTGTTGAATAAGAGATATGTTCAAATTACAAAATTGTTCCCACAATTTAAAAAGGTCAAACACTTGGACTTGCGTTCAGAACCCCATACTGACAAAGTGCAAAACAGGAAAATGTTTTTAGAAATGTCTGTAAATTTATTTAAAAAAAATAAACTGAAATATCATATTTACATATGTATTCAGGCCCAATACTCAGTATTTGGTTAAAGCCCCTTTGGCAGCAATAACAGCCTGAAAATCTTTTTGGATATGACACAACAAACTTTGCACACCTGGACTAGGTGATTTTCTGCCATTCTTCTTTGCAAATCGTCTATGCTCAGTCATTTTGGATGGGGACTGTTGGTAAACAGCCATTTTCAGATCTCTCCAGAGATTGTCAATATGGTTCAAAAGTCAGGTCTTTGGCTGGGCCGCTCTAGGATATAGAATTGCCCTTCTCCTGTGTTGACTTGGATGTGTATATAGGGCCAAGGTAAACTCTGTCTGAGGTCCTGAGTGCTGTGGAATAGGTTTTTATTGAGGATATCTCTGTACTTTGATCAGGGTTGGAACAGTCTTTCAGGCCCTGCTGCTGAAAAACACCCCCACAACATGATGCTGCCACCACCATGCTTCAGTGTTGGGATAGCACTGGTCAGGTGATGAACCGCTGGTTTCCTCCAGAAATATTGTTTAGAATTGAGGCCAAACAGTTCAATTTTGGTTTCATCAGACAAGAGAATCTTGTTCCTCACAGTCTAAAAATCCTTCAGGTGATTTTGCAAACTCCATGTATTATGCACTCAGGAGAGGCTTCCATCTAGCCACTCTGCCTAAAGACCCAGGTCAATGAAGGGCTGCAATGATAATTTTCCTTCTGAAACTTTGTCCCATCTCCACATAGGATCTCTGGACCATCGGATTGTTAGCCTCCCCTTTTACTAAGGATCTTTTCCCCGATTGCTCAGTTTGTCTGGGATACCAGCTCTTGGAAGGGTTCTGGCGGGGCCAAACTTCTTCCATTTGAGAATTATGTGGAGAGGAGTCTCTCCGTTTTAGCCATCAAGGTGCAGAAGCGTCTACCTGAGTGTAGCAATATGAACAGCCGGTGTCCAGGGTAGGTGGAGTCTTTGAGGATCTTAGTAGCCCTAGCTTTGCATCGCCTGATGTATATGTGATCCAAAGAAGGGAGATCCGTCCTGGAGATACGCTCAGCTGAGCGCACCACTCTTTGAAAAGCTTTACGATCTTTGACTGATATGTTTCCATACCATGATGAGATGCACTGAGTAAATACACTCTCTACAGCCCCAGTGTAGAAAGTGTTCAGGATCGTAGGGGAAACACTGAATTACCTCAGTAATCTCAGATGGTACAGTCTTTGTCTGGGTTTTTTGATGACCATATGGATGTGGTTGAACCATGTTAAATCCTCAGAGATGTTCACACCGAGGTATTTATAGCTGCTAACTTTATCCACAGGGGTCCCATTGATGATTACTGGGGAGTAGGTCCGCTGCTGCCTCCTCCTGAAATCAACAACCATTTCTTTGGTTTTACTGACATTCAGAGAGAGACAGTTAGCTTGGCACCATAATGTTAATTTCTCCATGGTAGGCAGACTCATCGTTGTTGGAGATGAGACCCACCACCACTGTATCACCTGCAGACTTGATGATAGATGTGGAGTCCTGAGAGGACACACAGTCATATGTATACAGTGAGTAGAGCAGGGGACTGAGAACGCAACCTTGTGGGGCTCCTGTACTCAGGGTGATGATGTTAGAGGTGTTCTGACCTACCCTCACTACCTGAGGTCTGCATGAAAGGAAGTCCAGAACCCATTCGCAGAGGTGGGAATTCAGTCCTAGATCTCTCAGTTTGGGATTATGGTGTTGAAGGCTGAGCTATGCTGTCTGTATGTGTGAGAGTGGCATGGAGAATGTGGGAAACAACATTGTCAGTAGACCTATTGGGGCGATAGGCGAACTGGAGGGGGTCGATGTTGTGCGTGATGGAGGAGCAGATGGTGTTCTTGATAAGCCTCTCAAAGACTTTCATGATAAGTGAGGTGAGTGCGACGGGTCGATAATCGTTTAGGCAGAAGGGCATGTTGTTTTTTGGCAGTGGAATAATGACAGATTTTTTGAAGCAGGTAGGGACAATTGACTGGGCAAGGGACTCATTGAAGATTGATGTAAACAAACCAGCCAGCTGATCAGCACATGTTCTCAGTACACGTCCCGGAATGCCATCTGGCTCAGCCGCTTTCCTGATGTTCACCCGCTTCAGAGCTTTACGAACCTCGTCCTCCGTCACGACGATGGCACGCTCCTCGCTGACATTGCTGTACTTCTCCACAGTGCGCACCGGCAGACCACCGACGTCGCCAGGGCGGTCCTCTTCAAACCGCGCATAGAAGGTGTTCAGCTTGTTTGCCAGAGAAGAGTTAGCTTTAACCGTGATGGAGGGTTTACTTCCAAAGGCGCAGATGGTCCTCAGTCCCTGCCATATGCGTCTGGAGTTGTTCAGTTGGAAGTGAGACTCCATACGCTCTCTGTACCGTTGTTTAGCTGTTTTAACCGCGTGTCGGAGAGCGTAGCATGTTAACTTAGTCATTCATGTCCCCCGACAGGAGTCCCGCGTTGTGCGCTGCCGTGCATGCATTCACCGCTGCCCTGATTGTACTGTCGACCCATGGTTTCTGGTTTGGAAATGTTTTTATTGTAATGGTGGGTGTTACTTGCTCAACAAGCATACCAACTGGCGTTTCACCTCCCGCCTCTCAGGAGCTTCCTGTACAAGCTTTTGTTTATATTCCGGTATGAGGAAAATGGCGGCGTGGTCCGATTTTCCAAAAGCTGGTGGCAGCGATGACCGCTGTAAACTCACGAGGCAGGTAGAAGGGGCGGCACATGATTGTTAGATGTTCCAGGTGAGGCGAACAGGAACGCGACAGAGTGGAAATGTTCTTGGGGTCACACCATTTGTTATTAATCATGAAACATTCTTCTTGAGACTAGTTAGGGTGTAAATTTAACAGACACTATTTCGGATGCACCTAGCATAACGTGCTATGATCATGGCTCAGTTCCAACATTAGTCCTGATGTGGCAGGGCAGCTTGGTGACAGTATAAGGAGGCATAGTCGTAAAGAAAAGAGGCACCACTCTCCCGCTCCTGTTATACTGTCTAACCGGTTCTCCCCACACAGCAACACACCTGCTGAGACACCAGTATCAAGCGCCCTGGTTATTGGTGATTCTATTTAATAGAACGTGGAAATAGAGGCACCAGCCACCATTGTTGAATGTATACCAGGAGCCAGAGCGTCTGACATTAGATAAAAATTGAAAGTGCTGGCTAATGCGAAACGTAAATTCTCTAAGATGGCACAAACGATATGCCACTCCGCCAATCGGAGATCACCTAAGATAACATTAAGGCGGTGTGTGAACTTGCAAATACTTTGTCAGATAATGTAACATGCTCTGGCCCCTTACTCGCTTACCGGGGTAGTGAGATTTACAGCAGATTACTGTCCCTGCATGGCTGGATGTCTAAGTGGTGCCCGCAGAATAATATAGGCTTCATAGACAATTGGAATTATTTTTGGAGGAGACCTGACCTGCTAAAGAGAGATGGCCTCTATCTCTCCCGGGGAGGAGCTGCTGTCCTCTCTAAAAATTTGACCAATAGTCTCAAAAGTACTACTATCTGACTATCCAGGGCCCAGGTCAGGAAGCAGGCCGATCAGCTTATCCATCCGCCTGCAAGCCACCTTGACATGTCACATAGGTCACATAATTTACAGCACATAGAGTTTGTCCCCCCTAAATATCAACACATAGAGACTGTGTCTATTCCCCGAACAAACAAACATAAAGCACGCTCTAAATCAAAACACACAAATTATGATTAATATAAAACTAGGAAATAACTTACAAATTGATAGTATGAAAATGTTAAAATTTGGCCTGCTTAACATCAGGTCGCTTTCAAATAAAGAACTTATCGTCAATGAAATTATTGCAGATGATAGTTTGGTACTGTCTGAACTGGTAGTCACCGTAGATAGGGCTGTAATCGTTGGTGACTTTAACATCCACGCCCAAATGATAACCCAAATGATGCATTATGTATAGCTTTAATGGATATCCTGGACTTGCTTGGTGTTAGTCAAAAGGTGTCGGGACCCACGCATAAACAATCACACTTTAGACCTAATCCTGTCATTTGGACTATAAACAACATAGGAATATTACCTCAGAATGGTGCTATTTCAAATCAAAGCCCCGTCTTCTACACTGTAGGGGAGGAGAGAGCGCCAGCACCATGGTATAACAACGACATATCAGCTCTTAAAAAGGCAGCTAGACAAATGGAGCATAGATGGAGGAAAACGAGCTTAGAGGTATGGCGTGATGCATGGAAAGATAGCAATCACAAATACAAACACTCTCTAAAAACCACTAAATCTACCTACCTAAGTAAGATGATAGGAGAAAATCAGAATAATCCGCAATTTCTTTTTAATATTGTTGCAAAAGTGTCAACAGACAAAGGTGCTAAACTACAGCACAGTAGTAATGATTTTATGAAATTCTTTGCAAATATCAATTCTATCCAACCAGCCACGCCTCTATCTATTAGCACTGCGTACTACCACACGCCTCAAGTACTACTAGACTCATTTACTGCCATTTCATTGGACAAGCTCATAAAAATATTGAATTCATCAAAGTCATCATTCTGTATATTAGATCCTGTTCCCACAAAACTAATGAAAAAGTTTTTCCTTCAGTGTCGGAACCAGTGCTCAATATTATAAATTCCTCGTTAGAATTAGGTTATGTTCCAGCAGCCTTCAAAATGGCAGTTATTAGGCCACTCATAAAAAAGCAAAATCTTGATCAGGGAGAGCTGACTAACTTTAGACCAATTTCAAATCTCCCCTTTTTATCGAAAATACTGAAAAAAGTAGTGTCTCGCCAACTCCAGACATTCTTAGCAAAAAATAGCATATATGACAAATTTCGGTCAGGATTTAGGCACCTCCATAGCACAGAAACAGCCTTGCTTAGAGTTACAAACGACCTCCTTTTAGCATCTGACCGTGGTGAAACCTCCCTTCTTATATTACTGGACCTCAGTGCAGCTTTTGAAACAATAGATCATAAAATTCTACTTGATAGACTTGAAAACTGTGTTGGCTTTAGTGGTCAAGTGTTAGCCTGGTTTAAATCCTATTTAACTGACCGATACCACTTTGCTTATGTTAACGAGGAAAAGTCCTGTTACTCGCAGGTAAAATACGGTGTGCCACAGGGTTCAGTTCTTGGTCCCAGTGTCTTCTCATTATATATGCTTCTGCTTGGAGATAAAAACACAATATCAGTTTTCATTGCTACGCTGATGATACCCAGCTTTATTTCCTTTTCATTTTCATTGCGGACACTGCACTCACAAAATGGTGGTCTGTTAATAATTCTGAGAATATCAAAAACGTCTAAAGGTGGCAGATCTTTCTCCTACCTAGCACCAAAACTCTGGAATGATCTTCCCAGCAATGTTCGGAACTCAGACGCACTCGAGCAGTTCAAGTCTAAACTAAAGACCCATCTCTTCAGACTTGCATTCACCTAATTCAACAGCTATTACACCTAGGCCACAACAGTTAGGCTTAACTGGAACTGAGCACACTTTTCACCTATTTCACTACATGGCTTTCACATTCTACATGAAGGGCCCCTACGCTAATATAAGTCTGTTTCGTTTCCCTCTCTCTCTCTCTTCTCTCTCTCCCTCTCCTCCGAGGAACTCTGAGCGATACAGATTAAGTTCCAGTTCCATGTGACAACGTTCACAACAGTCTGACTACAGGAGGGGGTGACCACCATGGGAACTGTGAAAAAATCTACCGCCACTATCACCCATTACACTAATGCTACTGTTAATCTACATTCATATTCTTAGTAATTCTGTCTATACCAGCAGTCTGATGTTATAACTGCTCTCAGTGTCACTTTAACGTTGGCATCCTCGCCTAAACATCCCTTATTGTATTATGTCAACCATCAGGCTAACATAAACATAAATACATAAAACTTAGTCAATACTGTAATTTCAAAACTTAAATCATAACAACACTGACTACGACGCTGAAAACCTATGAAAATTTACATCAGAATACTGATGGCGACACTGTAAATCTATAAACCTTTACATCAAAGTACTGATTGCAGCTGTAACGCGTCAAAGGAGAAATGACCCTTCTGGTGAGCCTGGGTTCTCCCAAGGTTTTTTCTCCACACATTCATCATTGGAGTTTGGGTTCCTTGCCACCGTTGCCGTGCTCACTGAGAGACTGTGGATAACAGATATTTGATACTCCATAGTAGATATCTGACATATCATGGTTACTGTGTATCAATGTATATATTTCCTTGTTTTTTATCCTCCCTGTAAAGCGGCTTTGAGACAATGTCACGTTGTAAAAGCACTATACAAATAAAGTTGAATTGAATTGAATGCTAAAGATGCACTCTGTGAACTGTATGGTGCTTTTAGCGACCTGCAGACCTCAAACCCTGATAGACTGTTTATTGTTCATCTCAAGTCAGTGCTCCCTTAATTCTATCAGCATGTGCAATTTGCAACAAGAGGGAAGAATGTGCTGGACTTTGTTTATCATCCTCTGTGCATTCCGCATGGAGCCGCACCCCACAATGCACCTGCCTCAACGACTACCGTCCTGTTGCACTTACACCCATCATCATGAAGTGCTTTGAGAGGCTCGTCCTGAGGCACATCAAGACCCTGCTGCCCCCCTCACTGGACCCCCTGCAATTTGTCTACCGCCCCAACCGCTCAACAGTTGACACCATCACTACACCCTCCATCTGGCTCTCACCCACCTGGACAATAAAGACACATATGTTCATAGTCACATTATATCACATAATGCTGTTCATAGACTTCAGTTCAACACAATCATCCCTTAGCACCTGATTGGAAAACTGAACCTGCTGGGCCTGAACACCTCCCTCTGTAACTGGAACCTGGACTTTGTAACTGGGAGATCTCAGTCAGTCCGGATCGGGAACAGCACCTCCAACACCAACACACTGAGCACCACACAATGAGTCAGCATATAGAGAGGAGGTGCAGCGTCTAACGAACTGGTGCAGAGCCAACAACCTGTCTCTGAACGTGGACAAAACTAAAGAGATGGTTGTTGACTTCAGAAGAGCACAGAATGATCATTCTCCACTAAACATCGGCGACTTCTGTGTGGAGATCATCACGAGCACCAAGTTTCTTTGTGTTCACCTGGCGGAGAACCTCACCTGGTCGCTCAACACCAGTTCCATAACAAAGAAAGCCCAGCAGCGCCTGTACTTTCTAAGAAGACTGAGGAAAGCACATCTCCCACCCCCCATCCTCACCACGTTCTATAGAGGGACTATCAAGAGCATCCTGTGCAGTTGCATCACTGCCTGGTTTGGGAATTGCACAGCCTCGGACCGCAAGACCCTCCAGCGGATAGTGAGAACAGATATCGGGTTGGAGAAGATTATCGGGGTCTCTCTTCCCTCCATCACAGACATCTACACCTCTCACTGCATCCGCAAAGCCACCAGCATTGTCGATGACCCCACACACCGCTCTCACACACTCTTTACCCTCCTGCCGTTTGGTAAACGGTACTGTAGGATTCGGGCCCTCATGACCAGGCTATGTAATAGTTTCTTCCCCCATGCTATCAGACTCCTCAATACATAGAACTGGAGCTGAAGGAACACACAAATCCATACACACACAACTGTTTATCCTCCACCTTGCAATTTTTTTGCATGTTAAATACTTCTTGCTGCTGTAATACTTTAGGCTTCTAAATACTTATACTGCACAGTCATTGTTTATACTTATGTTAACACTTATATCTTTATTTCTCCAGGGCCACTCTGGAACAGAACTGTGTACTATGTCCATTGTCTGCCCCAGAAGTCATTGTTCTGTCTTGTGCTGTCTGCACGTTTGCACTTGTGCACTTTATGTATACATTATGTAGCCTTGTTGTCCTGTGTTGTTCTGTGTTTTATGTAGCACCTAGTTCCTGGAGAAACGTTGTTTCGTTTCACTTGTATATGGTTGAAATAACAATAAACTCCTCCTTGACTTGGTTCAGTGGAGTCGTTTTTGCCCTCTACTGGTCTGTAGTTTTGCTGTCACCAATGTCTGCAGCTTGACCTTGTTCTTATGAACCGCTGTCTTTGAAATTTTAAGGATGGAAGCAACTTGGCTCACTCTATCCCTCTGCTAATAATGTCAGAATTTAACCCTTCTTTTCCTCAATCCAAACTTTTCTTTTCAAATCTTTTGGCATGGTCTTGAGAAAGCCAACATACTGTTGCTAAGATTTAAATTTATTACTGGTGCTTGCGAAGCAAAGCATCACTGTTACATGAACCTTGTCCAAAAGGCTAAGGGGGCGGTGTTGCTGCACTTTATAGGAACATTTTTACAGTTACCCAGAGATTTGATTTCAAATACAATTCTTTTAAAGTAATGGTGCTCAATATTTTTTCATTTAGTTTAAATGAAAACCGACTTTATTTCTACTGGCTACTGTCTACAAGCCACCAGGGTCTATACAGACTTTATCAAAGAATTTGCTTTGAAATTTGACTTTTTATCAGTAGTGAACTGATAAAAGTCAACCTGAACTGTCTCAATTTCTTAGCGTAACAGATAACTTTGAAAACCTTGAAAGAGAAGTAGAAAATGTTAACTCCCTGTACTAACACCTTAGACAAAGTTGCTCCTCTATGGTTAAAGACAAAGGATGGCTGCCCAACACTGTGGTATGAGCATACCCATACCCTAAAAAGAGAAGCCCAGAAAATGGAGCGTAATTGGAAGCAAACAAAACCGGAGGTAATCCGTACAGCATGGGAGAGGGTTTCAAATGACAAAAAGAAAAGCTCCAGATTTGCCTACTTTTCGAAGAAAATAAACACATCATAAATTGCCTGAGGAACAACTGTTCTTCCTGAGGAAGAACAACCATCTAAATTAACAACATGTATGCTAGATCCTATACCTACCAGGCTGTTGAAAGAGTTGCTTCCTGAAATTATAGATCTTCTGCATAGTAAATTACAAACCATCTCAAAACTTTTATTTTAAAAATACTGAAAAGGTGGTGTGTAATGGCCTTGTTAGCCTTTTTTGGCATCTAATTATCCAATATACAAAAGTATACAAAAGATAAAATCAATATGTATGAAATCGAGAAAATATTGATTGAAAGTTAACCTAAGAAAATACACATAATATAATCACACAATAATTTTATCACTGTGTACTTAGACATTGAGTCTAACAGATGCAAAGAAAGATTATGTTTATGGATGTCAGAGCAGCTACCACATTTTGCTGAACTGCTGCAGTACTACTGGTACCTGCTTCCTGAACTCAAAGGCTGACTATCAGTGTTTTTCAAAATTAAAGTCCCTTATTTAACAGACATTTACAAAATAATCAAGTAAAAAATTCTATTAATTCCTGAACATCCTGCACATGGTGTCTTCACACATATGTTAATTTCTGGAAAGAAATGGTATTTGCGGGTCAGGATTAAGACCATATCATAGTACAGAGATTGCTCTCATCATAGTGACAAATGACTTGCTCTTGTCGATTGATTATGGCTGCATCTCTCTTCAAGTGTTACTCGACCAGCCTTTGACACTATTGACCACAACATTCTTTTAAATAGGCTTGATAATTATGCTGGCATAAATGTAACTGCACTGGCATGGTTTGTTGCTGAGTGAAAAGGTATTATATTGATCATAAGTTCAGTATGGAGTGCTGCAGGGTTTAGTGATTGGGCCTCTGCTTTTCACTCTGTATACGCTACTTCTGGGAGCAATTATTAAGAGACATGGAGTTAGTTCTTCTAGGCCCAACAAGATTAATAAATTCACCAAACTAACAGAATGTATATCAAAACTTGGATGACTAGCAACTTTCTACTACTAAGTTCAGACAAAGAGAAGTGATACTTATGGGACCAAAATTTTCCATACAGAACAACCTAGAATAAATGCTCTATTTATCAATATTTGTTTTATTAAAAACAGGCTTATAACAAAGGAGTCATCAGAGCGGATGAAATGCCTCATCCAGTCCAAGTGGAAACGTTGGAATTAACATGTACAAGAAAGATATAAACTGAATTAACACTATCATGCATCTAATATCCGATAATTTACAGATATCATACATTAAATCTACAAAATTAACAAAAATGATTTGTTAATTTCCTTCATACAACACAGGTGATTATGTCATGATTAAACATTTGCAAATTAAATTCAGTGTTAAATCAAAAATAACTCAAATAATGAAATTAGAATTGCAACATTTAAAATAAATTATTGTTAGATACAAAAAGAAACACGATTTGTCATGAACATGAATTAGTCAACCTTTTTCTCACAAGTAGTTTTTGACTTAGTTTGATCATCATTTGCTGTTTAGCTGTATCCAAATGTGTCATTATTTCCACTTGATGTAAGTTGTGAAGACATAACACAACATGCTTTATCTTAGAATGAGTCTTCTAGAATGATGGCAACACAACTGAGCACAATTGACTTACAGACAAGTTCAAGTTTATTTATATAGCGCTTTTCACAATGGCACATTGTTACAAAGCAGCTGTACAAATAAAAAATATCCAAAGATATTTAACAGTGAAATAAACTGTAAAGTAAATTATTCAGTATTCGGTAAATTAGGTCAGTATTAAACTGAAACAAAAGACAAAGATGACCATAAACAAATAGAAAGCCAGAACACAAACAAATTCATATAGTAGAAAACCATCACTAAATATACAAACAAGAAAACAAAAATACAAGAACGGAGAAAAACATTTGTAGCCGGTCACATTATTACTGAGTAGCAGGCCTGCGTGCACAGCGCACACGCGGGTCGAAGCAGTCCTACTCAGACAACTGGTTGAAAAGTAACAAACCCAAACAAAGAGAAAATGAACACAGCAAAACAGAACCGCCTTATGCGGGAAACTGGCACCCCAATATCTCCAGAAGAACGGTGTGGCCTCAACAAATCAACTGCTAACAAACAATTAATTACCGTGCACTCAACAAAACTTCTGCTAACAAAAATTAATTTATTTAAATAGAGTTAAACATTTATACTTAAAAGGACTATACATACAAAATAGTGATTATTAAAACGGAAGCCAAACAGTTGCTCACAGTGCAATTCGCCAGTGTCCACACGAATAAAACCAAAACAGCTGGAACAAAATAGGCTGTGTTTACACTGAAAGTCTTAATGCCCAGACCCGATCTTAAGTCCATGTCCGATTTTTTTGTGCTGTCTGTTTACACTTACGCCTAATATAAAAAAGAGAATGCGTTGTCCTTTCCATAGAAAATGCTTATTCAATACAAAATATTTTCCAGGCCCTTGTGCAGTGCCAACTCTTCCCATTGTCCCCACTGACTGCTTCTGGGTCCCCCTGTGCCACCCCATTAAAAAAAAACCTAGAATCACCCCTGCCTGGGGGTAATAAAAGCCTGCAAACCATTGCAAAGCCTCAACGCTGTTCCAGCTATAGTAAATGAACTACTTAATTTAAACCATTTCCGTAGGCACATACACAATGCAACATTCGCTAACCATCCGCATGCACACTCAAAGGGGCGGAGCTAACAATGACACATACCCAGGTAGCATCTCCATCTTTAAATAACCAAGAAACAGATGCTGATAGGCCGTCTGTCTAAATACGATGAGGGAACTTATTCACCCTGTAACATATGGCATGATAGACTGACCTGTGTAACATTGTACAGAGGCAAGCATCCAATATCTCTAAACCCTTCAGAAAACTTTCAGGCCTGGACCACATTTTCCACTTGCTTTGAAACTCCCACCCTTCTTATCTGGCATGACAAATGATCTTGAGCAGAAAGGAAGCCCAGCTGAGAACACACTGAACTGCAGTGGCACCTGAGGCAGCTGGCAGTGGAACTATTGTTTTAGTAGGAAACAAAAGACACTGTAAAATTATGGTTGTAAAACTGTAAAACCTTAGCAACTGCATAGCAATGTCCTGGCAACCACCCACAACATCATTAACATCATTGTGATGAGTTTTTGACAGGGAAAAACCACTCAGAGATTTTTTTAGAAAATGTGAAACTCAAGTTTAATTTGCTAGAGTTTAGAATTTCCTGCCAATTAAAAATTGCTTCTTAACATATATACCATGTATTCACTGCTACACATCCTAGTATTTGGCATATTGTGATTTGTGTTCTGTTTTGTCATTTTTGTAAGAAAGCATCTGCAAAGACAATGTGCATGTTAGTAACTGCTTTCTTGGATTTCTAGAAAATGCAATCCAATTTAGCCTTTGGCTGAGGAGCCAGACATCTCCATCATGGGACAGTGAGACCACTTTCTTCAATATGGTGGTGTCCACACAGAGCTCCAGTGGATTTCAGGTGATGTCTGCTCCTGTCATCACTCTGAGCCACAGTTCCTCATTATATGCAAACCCTGAGCCTGGAGATGCATATCCAGCCTCCTGTCTCCAATTAGCTCATTTAATGGCTGTCACCATCCTCATCCACTTTTATGATGAAATAAAAGGCTGGAGGGCTCTGCCATTCTTCATCATAGTTTTAGAATCACTTACTGTATATACTGATTACCACTTTCAAAGTTGCCAAAAAATAGAACTGGGTGATTACCCTCTCGGGGTAGATGGGACCAAGTAGAGTGAAATGGAGACATAAAATGCTGAAATAAATGTACAGGATCTAGGTACATTTTAAATATGTAAGTAGATGTATTTAAAAATAGATCAATGGTGTTTGGTGCTTTGACTGAAGTTGAGGTGCAGGCTTTTTGAATGTGTGTAGTTTTTGAGTGCATTGAGTAGATAAAACAAGGACACCCTGTTTGACCTGTCAGATGTGTAGTTACTCTCAGGGCCTCTTTTAACAGTAGGGTTCACCATCTGAGGTCGTATAACTGCAGTTGTAATCTCTGTAATGGATCCAGGAGCTGTCAGAGCCATACTGTCCTATTTCCGACAGATGTGGACGAGGGTCAGGGAGAGGGAGTTTCACCCTGCACTGGGATGAAAGGATGGAAGGAGGGGGGTTGGCAGAGGTTACAAATGTTTCTGTCAATGTGTCAAATAGATATCAACAGCCAGGCAGAGGAGGAAGAGAGGGCACTGTGGGCTAAATACATTATAAGACCCAAGCACTTCAATCAACCCCAACACTTGATTGAATGTGGATGTCTATATGAAATATTTCCTTTGTATTTCAGAATGAAAAAATTCACACACATTTTCATGTCTGCCATTTTATAAACTTTTGCATTTCTGTCCCAAACAGGCTTTCTAGAAAATATGTCAGCAGTGTCAAGAATGCTATTACTTTTAAATGTAGGTCTGTTTAAAGGCTGGTTAGTTTTTGTTATGCTGATTAACAGTCTGTTCTGATCACTAACATTCAGCAATCACTAACATTCAGCAATCACATGCATTTGGCTTACAGTGCCTTCAGGTTACACAATTTATCAGTACATGTGTTCCCTGGGAATCAAACCCACAACCTTTTATGATGCTAAAACAATGTTCTACCAGTTGAGCTACAGGAACATTAAGTGCTTTTAATATATTTAAAAACTATATCTTCTGTGAAAGGTACAGGACTATAAAATGTTCATCCAATCATTGCATTCAGTCCGAATCCTACTTGCCTGTCAAACTATGTATGTTTTTATGTAAAGCATCTTATGCTTTTTAAGCTAGTTTGCTGTTGTTATCATCTTTAAAATTTAAAAGAGCACTGATCATTCAATAAAATGAACTATAAATGAACAAGCAAACAGTGTCTTAGGTCTACTGATCTGATCTGGAACCATATTAAAAAAATAGGATCACAAGAATGGCGATGCAAAGACGTGTTTTATCCACATTTTTTGTTTTGTTGATCAAATAATCCTGTGTTTGCATCTCCTTCTTACTACGTGTAAATCTGTGGGTGGGACTAAATAGACAATAATGTAAGAGCAGGCGTTGATCTATTGCAGTGGCGGTCTTTTGTCGCACTATGACTTCATACTGAGATGTAAGATGTGTGTGGCTTAAAGTGGTGCTGCGCAGACAGATCAATTCATGACATCAGCACTGCAAGAGCCATTTGAAAGCATATGGAGCTACCTGCTTTTGAATTGCTCTTGTGTTACTTTGAACACACATTTAAAAGTGACTTAAACAATTTTGGCAGTTTAAATAAAAGCTGTTTTTGGACTAACAAGCAGTTTTTGAGTTCTAAAACTTGCAGGACGCTTTACGGAAATTTTGATTTCATTACCCCTTTAACAAATTGATTATTTAATAAATTGCTTTCTTAACCAGTAATACACAACATTGTCGTCATATGGCCTTGAGTTGGGTTCTGTCATCCTAAACATATATGTGGTTGTTTTGCATTTTAATAAAAGGTTAAGGAAGTCTGTAATTAACACAGAGGATAAAACATTTTCACAAATGAAACCAACCCAGTCTGTCTACATGTCATCTTTCTTATCTCTGGGACAGAATACCTTGTGCATTAAAGATGAAAAGGTCATCATCTCATACATTCACTTTCTGACATGAGTTATGAACCTCTGCAGATGCATACTTGCTGTGTGAGATTGACTCTTTCAGCTCATCCCCCACAGGTCTAATCTGTCTTTCACTAATACATAACTCAAATGAGCCAAAGTCACTATCCTAAGCCCACACTTTTAGCACATTATTTAACCCCAGGTCCACAACATCAGAATAGCGCTGTACAATTGAGACAGAGAAAGATTTTTAGATACAATTTTTGAATTAAATCACAAACTCACTTAGCACATGCCCTGTAAATCTGAAGTCTGAAGTTTATATTCCTTTAGTATTTTATGGCTCGTTGAGACTCGTCTGTGCTTAATGGCCTTGGTTTGTGTAAATGACAAGGGACTGTGACCATAGCTGGTGGCCGTCGGTCTGTATTTGGGCACAAGAACAAATGTTCCAGTGGCTTTTGGCCAAAGCTTCAGTGGTACACAGCTTTATTGTTGAATTGTAAGAGCAACTGATTATGTATTGTTTGATGTGGGAATTGGAATTGAGCAAGAGTTGACAAGCTGTTAGGCACACGCACACACACACACATAAGATGAGAATCTGTGCAGTTTGGAGGACAGGTCTGAGTGAATGGATGGATTTGTGTGTTAATGCACGGCTGCGCTGGGAGGGTAATGAGGTGTAGTATATCAGACTAAGTGGCTAATGGACTGTGAAGTCATTAGTACAGTGCCGCTCACCCTCTCTCTCTTTCTCCTTCATACATTTGTTCCCTTATTGCTCCTTTATATATATATATATATATATATATATATATATATCAAATGTTTATGTATGTAACCCCTTTTCCTAAAACAGGGATGCTACATCACATGACCTTGACCTGCCTAAAAATGTAGTAATGTAAAAAAAAACGGGTTATGCAGGTTATTATATAGTTAGTATATAGTAGTCAGATCAGACACACAATAACACGTTATATTTCATGAATATAACTACATAGACCTCACTCAAACAAACAAACTATGCTCTTGTAGTGTCTGTGAAACTCCCCCCAGGCTGCCACTAACACCCAGATGCAGAACCAGGCCTACACAAAGAAACCATTTTATTTACTTGAACGTAAACATATTCACCTAAAAATGCATAAAAGAAATGTATTGTGCCCTTGTGCCCATGCCCAAGCCTCTGGAGATGTGCGTGCATGTGCCTGAAACCCTGGAGATGTCTGTTCCCGAGCCTCTGGGTGAATCTGCTCCTGTCTGTGTCCCAGCGGCAGTGTCTGCGCCTCCTGTCTGTGTCTCGGCGGCGGCGTCATTTTTACCCCCTCGTGGGTTGTTGTTTTGTTCATTTATTAATAAAAGAGATTTTTCAGTTTAACGCTGTCTGCATCTGGGTTCATTTCCTGTGATCCCTGACAATTGAACTTGAGTGAACTTGTTCATAGATAATTACATCTTTGGTGGAGAATGCTTTATTTGTGAACAAAACTCAATATTAATCCCTTTTTACATTTATTACATATACATTGAGAAATCAAGTCAGGAACTTTTTTATGTCCGATAATATGACATTACTGTATTAACTGTTACCGTAAAAAAGAATGAATTCATTAAACCACTGATTGCTGTGTAAAACAGCAATGAACAGAGCAGAGTCAATATTGTACTTCTTTTCTACACAGAAATGCATTGTTTTTCATGGGTTGTTGAAACTGACAGCTTTCCGTTTTCAGGAGGTAAGTGTTGTTTAGAGATTGTCATTTTCTCCTCTTTTGTACCTCACATTTGTTTTGCATTCAAACACTCAAAATCTGATCAAAATCTGATGCATTCAAACACTCAAAATCTGCTATATGTTGACATCTCAGATGTCAACATATAGCATTTCACATCTGACACTGGAGGAAGAGATCTGATCACAGACGCAGGACTCACCTGATGTAAGTTACGTTGCACTCTGCTGTATGTTAATATTTACCTATTGAGCTAAATGTCAATACACTATACGGAAAGACTACATTAAGCGCTTCACACTTCTGACTCCTTTGAAGTCCTAGAAACAAATAATTTTTCTGGTATGTAGCACCTGGACAGACTTTAGACAAAAATGTATCAAGCTTTGTGATAAACGCAATGGTTCTTGATTAACGCAAACGAATTCAAGAAAAATGACATGAAAATAGTCATGAGGCTCTATCTTCACACTGCTTTTGTGTATTGACATGAAACTTGGTATATGTCATCACAAGCATGAGCTGAAAGTACATTCACAGTTTTGTCACAGCACCACATACTGGTGCCAAGATAGGGAAAATGGTTATTGCTGCTTATAACTTTTGAATGCTTTGTCCAAAAAACATTAGTGTAGTGTCCGTAGATGCGTTGCAGCATACCGCGTCAAACGGTATCCACTGTTCCTTGGTTGGCCATTTTAGGCATCAGCCACTTTGGGTTGTGTAATAAAATTCAATATCTTACAAATGCAATCGAGTATCATTTTAAAACTTAGTATGGTTAATTGGGACAATGGTCTGAAAGTACCTGCAAAGTTTGGCCCCCTAGTGGTCATATGATATAACAAAATTAATTAAACCATTTATAAACCTTTGAATAATTTACCTGATTGTCAAATGTCTGCTGTCCAGACTGCTTTCGATGCAGTGACACTAGAGGGGTTTGTCCTTGAAAGATTGATCGCTTTGCTTTTTATATAAAATGGCAATGAATATTGGCCTTGAAAATAAACGTCAATAGGAATCTCTGCACTGGATATCTGGGTTTAAAAGGGTGATGGCATGCACCACTCATTCAGATTTGCTTTTCGGAGCCGATATTTGTTTTGCTTTGCTTTTGCTGGACTGGATTTACAATGCCTTTCCAATAGCTCTGCAAGGTTCTATAATCTCAGGATTAATCTGTTTTTTTTCTACCCTCTACCTCTGGACAAACATCCTGAAGAACTGGCAGGATGTCAAGCCTGCTACAGCACATTTCCCCCTAGAGGCAATAATCAGTGCTGTTTTTTACCTTACCTTACCTCCATTGTAAGTTTCCCTCTGGTGAACCCTAGACATTGGCACATTATCTGCCTTGAGGCTGGCGAAGGGATTGAGCAAATGGATCTGCCAATCGTGGCTACCCAGCTGGTTAGCTCGCTGACAGACCACCATAATTCCATATGCAGTGATTCCCATTGGTAATTAGATTAGATTAGATTAAACTTTATTGTCATGCTGAGTACAAGTACAGAGCTAATGAAATGCAGTTAGCACAAAGAGTGGAGCTAAAATATACAATATTTAATACAAATGGTTATATGTGCATACAGAAGGTTATATGTGCAAAACCATTGTTTTGTATGTACAGTATGTGCAAATGTACAGTATGTGCAAAATATGAGTGGTGCAAGTAACATGACCATTAAACAATGTACAGTATGTGCAAAATATGAGTAGTAGTGTACAGATATGTGCAAATATGAATAGTGCAAATATGTGTTCATAAGTACTGGAACCAGTGCAGGTGTAATTGTAATTAGATTGGTGGTGTGGTGTGGAGTTCAGCAGGGTCACAGCATAGACTCCTGTAAGCACCTGGGAGGAGGGCGAAAAGTCCATGGTTAGGGTGGGAGGCATCCTTGATGATGTTCCTTGCCCTGCCCAGGCAGCGCTTGTAATAAATGTTCTTGATGGTAGATCTGTTGGGCAGTTTTCACTACCTGTTGGAGTGCTTTGCTGTCTAACATGGAGCAATTGCTTTTTGTGAAGTGTACTTAATACCACTTGTGGACTTATACCGCTATACAGCGGTATAGGTCCACAAGTATCCTTGGGCACAGGTGAACTTTCTTAAGACTCTGTAAGAAGTCTTGTGAAGTCTCACACAGATTGTGTATTTGGAGAATGTTACCTTATACCATAGATTAAGTATAGAAGATAGAGAAAGCAGAACAGAAAAAGAGGGCCATAGAGGACTGGAAGCTGGGCCTAGTGGCCTGAGCCCCAGAGCTCAAGTAAAGAAGAAAAGTAAGGGCATAATCCAAAAGCAGGGCTCAAGGAAATGCCCCCAGAGAAAAGAGGTAAAAGGATTTGCTGACTGAAGTTACATAAGAAATGGTTCCAGTGAAGATGTACGAAATGGTAAATAACATAAAAAAGGAAATGCCCTCAGAGTAAAGAAGGGCACAAAGAAGAGTGCACAGGAAAAGTGTAAAGAAAAAGAGCCAGAGCATATCTTATGTTCCCTTTTTAACCTTTCCTTGACCATGTGACTGAAACCAACCTAAAATAATGACCAATCAGAAGACTATGTTTAACACCCACTCTACTGGACAAATGGCAGACCCTTTGCATACAATACAAACATCTCAGCAAATTGCCTTTGATCTCTATCAGCTCATATGTGGGCTCAGGAATGCAAAGGGTCCTTTTGGCAAGGATGGCCATTTAATATTCAATACTACAGACACTTATTTCTAAGGCCAATTTTCACTGGCTTTTTATATAAAAAGCAGAGCGATTGGTCTCCCAAGGTCGAACCCCCTAGTGTCACTACATCGACACGACATCTCATTCCATCCATCAGTAAACTGAGGTTACATACATAACCAAGACAATTTCTTGGTTCATGCCAAGTACTGCAATATCCATTATCAACTATATTTCCTGTTGGCCATTTTGATTTGTGTAGAAAACCTAAAATTTCGAAATTCCTGCTAGGCAGTACGAAAATTTTGTGTGCATCATCTAGGGACACTCCTAACAAAAAGTTAGTAAAATCTTTTTGATTCACCAAACAGTTGGCAAATGACACTTCAACAATTTTGAAGGCACAATGCCGAAAACTATCTGAGGCTGTAAGTCTGCAATGCAAAGGTGTATGAACATGAAACTGTGCACGTCATTGTGACCACATCCTGACTGTCTCATCAAAATTTACATTTTACATTACATTTACATATATGACAGATACTTTTATCTAAAGCGACTAACAGTACATTCAGGATATACATTTGACGTTTTAAAGTAAACAAGTATAAATATGGATAGGAGACTATCTTGGCCATTCTTTGGTGTATTCACCAAAAACTTGGTAAAGGATATCACAGGCATGACCTGAGGATTTATTTTTCACAGCACCATCCACTGGTTGGCAGGTATGATAGTGAATGTTTTTTCTTATAACTTCTGAAAACTTTGATCTAAAATCATGAGAGTGGTATAAATTGCTTGAGGCATGTTAAGTCAAACGATATCTGATGCATGATTTGCCATTTTGAGAATTGACCATTTTGAATTTTGCCGTAAAATGCAGTATTCAACACAATTTCATATAGTTACACAACTTGGTATGATTCATTATCACCATAATCTGAGCTGACCTGCAAACTTTGTGGCTAGCACCACCTGGTGGTAAAAACAATTAAATTTACAAAAATGCTTATAACATGTAATTGAAATATTTTGTCATGCAGCTTCTTTCTTTAGATTTTTGACTCATGTCGAGTATCATGACACCAAATTTGACTTTCCTAGTCAATGCTACGTCCTGTCTGCCATTTTGAATTATTACTTTTCAAGCCAACATACTGTTGTTCTATTTAAGCTTATTATTACGTTGGCTTGAGAAAGCCAACATATTGTTATTCATCTTAAACTTATTAGAGGTGCTTGCGAAGCAAAGCATCACTATTACTCTCCTGCATACTTAATAGTGTTGCTCGCAAAGCGGAGCATCATTATTACTCACCTGCATACTGCTACTACTTCTTCCTTCTTTTTCTGGACAAAATGTCTACATGCTATGTCTACATCTCATTCAAGGTTTGTCGTAGACCCTTGAATGAGATGTCAAATCAACCAGCTATTTGAAGAGAGGTGTGCTCTGACTTTTATAAGCAATCTGTACAGTGTTTTTAGGATGTAAGAAAAAGTGGGTGAAAAATTCCATAGACTGAACATTGGGCTGAATTTTGTGACTATAGCTCTGCATCAGAATGTCGTAGAGACTTGGGGTGGGTTTATATCGCTCGGCTTAGCAAGCAGCAACAAATAGTTAAATTTCAAATTCATACCCACACCCTAACAACCAATTACAGAACCTTAACAACCATGTAATGAAATCAATAAGCCATGAATAAGCCATATCTCAGCATTAGAATATTGTAGAGACATGTAGGTGGGCTTATTTGAATTGGGCTGTCAATGGGTTTTAGGTATTTTCTTAGCAATCATCAGCAATAAAAAAAAATTCTTTCCCTTCATTTCCTATCCCTCTTTACTTTAAATCTCTCCCTTGTTGTAGCATATGATACTCTGAGCAATGTCTGAAACTTGTATTGTGAGCACTTATTGTGTCTAGTTGCCTCTTCAGGTTGCCTCGCTTGTTGTATTCTGCACTTGTAAGTCGCTTTGGATTAAAGCGTCTGCTAAATGAATAAATGTAAATGTAAATCATGCATTTTAGCATCATGCTGAAACATGCTTACATCATGCTAATTGATTTAAAAACTTGCTAGCATCATGCTAATTGATGTTAAATTGTGTTAGCATTATGCTACAATGTGCTAGCATCATATTAAAACATGCTAGCATCATGTTAATTCATAATAAAATGTGCTAGCGAAATGCTAATTGATGTTAAAATGTGCTAGTATCGTGTTAAAATCATGTTAAAATATAAACATTATACTAAAACATGTTTAAGTAGTAACCATCGTGTTGGAGAATATCAGACTTAAAGTATTTCAAACAATTATACACTTTTCAGGCCGGGCTTTTTCAAGCCAACATAAAGTTTGTCCTCAAACTTTACTATTTAGCATTTTCTCATTTGCATGAAACTTGGTATGTATAATGTACAGACAAACACAACAAAGTATGGAATTCGTGTTTATATTCTATAAGGAGGGCAGGCGAACCACTAAACAGTCATTCTTCACCTTTTTCATGGAAGGAGAGGAAATCTTAATTGTGACTTATTGTTTCAATAAGTGCTGTTTTTTGCAACTATCGACTTGATGCTCTTAATTTTGTTAGTGCTCTTAAGTTCTTTAAGTTCTTTATCTTGTCTTTAATTGTAATATAGTTTTCTGTTCCTATCTAGCACATCTCAAAGGGAAAAAGGGATTTGCAGTACTACCATGAAATCCACACAACACAAAGTAAAATGCGTACATACAATAAATACAATATAAATACCTGACAATGACACAATGAAAGAGAATGGGAGACAATTTGAGCTAAAGTAGTAGAAAAATAGAAGAGTCTTTTAGACTATAATTATATCATATCGCTAAAAGAAATATTAACAATTTACAAAACCCTAAGCTAAGTTAGATGTCAGCAGTCTCCCAGTAAGCAAGCCAACAGTGCGACAGTGGCAAGGAACCAAAACTCCAATGGTGTATAGCTGGAGAATAAACCTTGGGAGAAACCAGGCTCACCCTGGAGGGCCAGTTCTCCTCTGGCACGTTAAAGCTATTTGTAACTTTCTTGGATACAGATGGAGAGTTGATTATAATGATTTATAGATATGTATTGATAAGAAACTGTTGGGTCTAATTACATCTCACAATATGTCAAGCACTGAGAAATGTTACCAACAGAAATAGCATAATGTTACAAACGTAATGTTAAAAACAGAAGCATAATGTTACTAATTGCAGCTGTAACAGCACACTGCTGTGACTATGCAGGGAACAAAGTCTTGAAACTATGCTGGAGGTAGGTGTATAATGGTAAGTTTACTAAAGAAGTACATTAAATCCCGATGATCTATCTCAGGGCTCATACCATCCTGTCTCCCATCATCTGGTCTCAAAGTTTGAATCCAGCTGATTACAGAACCTTGGGGAAATTAAAGACAGATTTAGTGTGGAGCCAGTACATCTGTACCTATGGGAAGTGTCCCTGGTTCTGGTTTACCTAATTAATGCAGCCTAAGGATCCCTTAAGGGATTTAAGTAATAAATCCGTAGGACTATGTGTAGGCTAGATTAAAGAGATGGGTTTTTAATCTAAACTGACATAATGTATCTGCCTCCCGGACAGTACTGGGAAGAATTCTGGGTATTATCAAAAAGACAGAATTTTCAAAATCGCAATGAACGTAAAGGACTGTAATAAAATAGAAGCTCGCTTAGGTATTGAGGAGCTAGACCATTCAGAACCTTGTAGGTAATCAGCAAACTTTTGATGTTTATATGATGCTTGATAGGCAGCCAGTACTGTGTGGACAAAACTGGGCTAATATGGTCATGCTTACATGTTCTCTTGAGAACTCTGGCTGCTGCATTCTGAACCAGCTGGAGTTTTTGTATTAATCCTGCAGGGTAGCTACCAAGTAGGGCATTGCAATAATTAAGCTTTGATGTCATAAATGCATTATTAATTTTTCAGTGTCTGACTTGAAGAGCATGTGTAGTTTTGATATAAATTTGAGATTGAAAAATGCAGTTTTACAAATATTGGAAATGTGGTTTTCAAAGGACAAATTGCTATCAAAAATGACACCCAGCTTCTTGGCTAATGAAGCAGGTTTTATAGAGCATCCATCAAGAGTGAGACAGTGTTATTGGTTGGTCTGTGTGGAAGATTTTGGTCCAATAAGTAAAACTTGTGTTTTGTCTGAATTTTGTAGTAGAAAGTTGTTAGCCATCAAAGTTTTGACATCAACTATGCATTCTGTTAATATGGTGAATATATGCGTCTCGTTGGGCCTAGAAGAAATGTACAGCGGTATCATCAGCATAACAATGGAAACTAACTCCATATCTCTTAATAATTGCTCCTCGAGGTATTATGTACAGGGTGAAAAGTAGAGGCCCAAGCTCTGAGCCCTGCGGTACTCCATACTGAACTTGTGATTGGTATGACACCTTTTCAATTACAGCAACAAACTGGAATCGGTCAGATAGATATGATTAAAACCATTCCAGTGTAGTTCCATATTTCCGACGGAATATTCAAGTCTATTCAGTAGAATGCTGTGGTCAATAATGTCAAAGGCTGCGCTAAGGTTGAGTAACACTAGAAGAAATTATTACACTATCAAATCAGACAGCGCATCATCATTTGCTCAAGGAGCGACTCTAGTCATTTGCTATTATAGAAAAGGATATATAATCAAAATAATTGAATCACCTAATTCAGGGGTTTTCAAAGTGGGCCTACCATTTGACATACACAACATACACAATGACACCCACCACCATTAAATTACCAATTCACAATGTCGCCATTACGTTGTCCTAACATTGCAGGGTAACCAAACATGGTCCAGTTACTTAATATATTTGTGGTATTTTGGTAATAACATGACTTACTGGCAATGTACATAGAACGTCCCAGTCACATTCTGATTGAATTACCATTAAATTAATTCACAACTTGGTCTTGGTGATGGCGGCGCGGTCGGACGCAGCAGCTACTCCGGTTACAAACATCAGCTTTTGCCGGCGACTACCGAGAAGCTACGAGGCCTCTGCCTGCTGCTGAAGCCAAACCCTGAGACCACGGCCCCGTCCACTGATGCTACCCGCACAAGCCGCCGGCGCTGTGAGAGGGGACAGAAACGTGGCAAGCTCATCACGATCCCATCAATAACGCTTGCAAACGTTCGCTCATTGGTAAATAAACTGGACTCAATTCAACTCAGTCGGTCTACACAGCATGAGTCAAGGGATTGTTGTGTGTTTGTTTTCACTGAAACATGGCTAAACGACAACATCCCGGACTCCGCCATTCAGCTGCACGGACTAACCTGCTACCGAGCAGACAGGGATTCATTACTGTCTGGTAAGACTCGCGGGGTGGCTTGTGTGTGTACGTCAACAAAGAATGGTGTAATAATGCTGCGGTAGTGACTAAACACTGTTCGTCGCTGGTGGAGGTTATGTTTGTGAAGTGCAGACCGTTCTATCTGCCGCGGGAGTTCACGGCCATTGTTATTGTCGCGGTTTACATCCCCCCATGTGCAAACGCTAAGGACGCGCTTCGCGAGCTGTACAGCGCCATCAGCGATCAACAAACAAACAACCCCGACGGCTTTTTTATCATAGCCGGGGATTTTAACCACGCAAACTTAAAGACAGTCTTGCCAAAGTTCTACCTACAAGGGGAAATACCACACTGGACTTTGTTTACACAACACAGAAAGACTCGTACAGGGCTGAACCCCACCCCCACCTCGGGTACTCCGATCACATCTCTGTTATGCTAATCCCAGCATACAATCCACTGTTGAAACTCACCAAACCGGTTCAAAAACTCATCACAGTCTGGCCGGATGATGCTACCTCAGCACTGCAGGACTGCTTTCAGACTACAGACTGGAGCATGTTTAAAGAGGCAGCCACCTACAACAACAGCACCGACCTGCATGAGTACACTGAAACAGTGAGTGCATATATCAAGAAGTGCATTGGTGATGTGACAGTCACAAAGACCATCACCACACGTGCCAACCAGAAGCTGTGGATGACAGCAAAGGTTTGTGGGCTTCTATAGACCAGAGATGAGGCATTCAGATCAGGAGATAAAGCAGCCCTAAAAACAGCAAGAGCCAGCCTGTCCTGTGGCATCAAGAATGCAAAACGGTCATATGCACAAAAAATCAATAACCACTTCACAGACAGCAGAGACTCACGGAGCCTGTGGCGAGGCATTCAGACCATCACTGACTACAAGCCCCTGCCACAGGCCTGTGATGACGACACATCCCTTCCAGACGCACTTAATCAGTTTTATTCACGGTTTGAAATGCAGAATGACACACCTGCACAAAAACTGCCCACACCTCCCACCGACCAGGCGCTCTCTCTGTCTCCAGCCGTAGTGAGGAAGACCCTGTCTAGGATTAACCCACGCAAGGCTACGGGTCCTGACAACATACCTGGCCGTGTACTGAGAGACTGTGCTGCACAGCTGACAGATGTCCTAACAGATATCTTCAACATCTCGCTGAGCCAGGCAGTCGTCCCCACGTGTCTCAAGTCCACAACCATCATACCGGTACCTAAGAAATCACCTGTGTCCTGTCTGAATGACTATCGTCCCATAGCACTGACTCCAATCATGATGAAGTGCTTTGAGAGATTAGTCATGAATCACATAAAAACCAGCCTCCCCAACACACTCGACCCGCTCCAGTTTGCATACCATCCAAACCGCTCTACGGATGATGCAATTTCCTCCACCCTCCACCTAGCTCTTACCTACTTAGACCAGAAGAACACTTATGTAAGAATGCTGTTCATTGACTTCAGCTCAGCATTCAACACAATAATCCCACAACAGCTCATTAACAAATTACACCTGCTGGGCCTTAACAACTCTCTCTGTAACTGGATTCTGGACTTTTTAACTGAAAGACCCCAGTCAGTCCGTGTCGGCCACAACACCTCGAGCACTACCACACTGAGCACAGGTGCCCCACAAGGCTGTGTGCTCATCCCGCTGCTCTTCACACTGCTGACCTACGACTGCACTGCCAAGTTCAGCTCCAACCAAATTATCAAGTTCACTGATGACACAACGGTGGTAGGTCTCATCAGCAACAACGATGAAACGCACTACAGAGAGGAAGTGGCACAGCTAGCAGCATGGTGTGGCGCTAATAACCTGTCCCTCAATGTGGAGAAGACAAAGGAGGTTGTGATGGACCTCAGGAGAAACTCCACTGACCACCCCCCACTGACCATCGACAGCTCGACTGTGGAGAGAGTCAGCAGCACTACATTCCTGGGGGTGCACATCACAGAGGATCTCACCTGGACCACTAACACCATGTCACTCTCCAAAAAGGCACAACAGCGCCTACACTTTCTCCGCCGGCTGAAAAGAGCAAGTCTCCCTCCACCAATCCTCACCATGTTCTACAGGGGAACCATTGAGATTGTGCTGACCAGCTGCATCACTGTCTGGTATGGGAACTGCAGCGCCGCAGACCGCAAGACCCTCCAGCGGACAGTGAACACAGCTGCAAAGATCATCGGTGCCCCTCTCCCTCCATCCTGGACATTTTCCTTTCACGATGCTCCAACAAAGCCACCAGCATCATAAAGAAAAAAGACTCACAAAAAAGACTCATAACATATGTTTACAAGCCCATGCACTACAGATCATCTTGTATTGTTCTCCAGCCAGGAACAGTGCTTGACTTTCTTTTTCCTCATGTGCAATATTTATGTGAAACATTTGTATAGTTTGTATTTTCTAGTTTATGTTTAGGCAACTTTATATATAGTATATTTATAATCTAATTCTGTTAGTATTTGTGTTTAGATTTATACTGTTTCACGTCGATGTTGTATGTTTGTATTTATGTAGCACCGTGGTCCTGTGAGGCACGACATTTCGTTCCACTGTATGTCCCCACACCTGTGTCCTGTCTGAATGACTATCGTCCCATAGCACTGACTCCAATCATGATGAAGTGCTTTGAGAGATTAGTCATGAATCACATAAAAACCAGCCTCCCCAACACACTCGACCCGCTCCAGTTTGCATACCATCCAAACCGCTCTACGGATGATGCAATTTCCTCCACCCTCCACCTAGCTCTTACCTACTTAGACCAGAAGAACACTTATGTAAGAATGCTGTTCATTGACTTCAGCTCAGCATTCAACACAATAATCCCACAACAGCTCATTAACAAATTACACCTGCTGGGCCTTAACAACTCTCTCTGTAACTGGATTCTGGACTTTTTAACTGAAAGACCCCAGTCAGTCCGTGTCGGCCACAACACCTCGAGCACTACCACACTGAGCACAGGTGCCCCACAAGGCTGTGTGCTCATCCCGCTGCTCTTCACACTGCTGACCTACGACTGCACTGCCAAGTTCAGCTCCAACCAAATTATCAAGTTCACTGATGACACAACGGTGGTAGGTCTCATCAGCAACAACGATGAAACGCACTACAGAGAGGAAGTGGCACAGCTAGCAGCATGGTGTGGCGCTAATAACCTGTCCCTCAATGTGGAGAAGACAAAGGAGGTTGTGATGGACCTCAGGAGAAACTCCACTGACCACCCCCCACTGACCATCGACAGCTCGACTGTGGAGAGAGTCAGCAGCACTACATTCCTGGGGGTGCACATCACAGAGGATCTCACCTGGACCACTAACACCATGTCACTCTCCAAAAAGGCACAACAGCGCCTACACTTTCTCCGCCGGCTGAAAAGAGCAAGTCTCCCTCCACCAATCCTCACCATGTTCTACAGGGGAACCATTGAGATTGTGCTGACCAGCTGCATCACTGTCTGGTATGGGAACTGCAGCGCCGCAGACCGCAAGACCCTCCAGCGGACAGTGAACACAGCTGCAAAGATCATCGGTGCCCCTCTCCCCTCCATCCTGGACATTTTCCTTTCACGATGCTCCAACAAAGCCACCAGCATCATAAAGAAAAAGACTCACAAAAAAGACTCATAACATATGTTTACAAGCCCATGCACTACAGATCATCTTGTATTGTTCTCCAGCCAGGAACAGTGCTTGACTTTCTTTTTCCTCATGTGCAATATTTATGTGAAACATTTGTATAGTTTGTATTTTCTAGTTTATGTTTAGGCAACTTTATATATAGTATATTTATAATCTAATTCTGTTAGTATTTGTGTTTAGATTTATACTGTTTCACGTCGATGTTGTATGTTTGTATTTATGTAGCACCGTGGTCCTGTGAGGCACGACATTTCGTTCCACTGTATGTCCCCACATATAGCGGAATAACAATAAAGCTCAACTTGACTTGACTTGACTTGTCTTGTAACCATTTGCTAATTAAATATGTTTGTTTAAAACATTTCCAGTCACAACACTGGGAAATCAAAATAGATTCAACACTAAGTATACTGCTCTTTTAATGCACGTTTTCATTTAAAGCGTGCAGGGTAGAATAGCGTCTGACAGGACTCAGCGTTGCTCCAAAGTGGGACATTTTATTTCACAACAACTTGTCTTAGGAGTTATGAAAATAACATTTTAAAATTATATATTAACTTATAGTTTAACAGAATTTTGACTGACAGCAATAATATCACGTTTCTTGAGCTGCTTTTTACTGACAGGAAAGTTCCTCTGACAGGAAATTCCCTTTTTCAGGTGAGACACTTAATACTTAATAAATAAATGACTTTTATTAAAATGTAGGACAAATAGACACATAAAATCTATGTATATGTTCTGCAATCCTTATTATAGTATTTTAATTGTTAAATAGGCTATTATACACCACTGATAGCGGTTGAGAGCGGAGTTACCATGGCAATCGGAACAGACAACTAAGGACAGCAACTTCTCAGACTCTAGTCAGTTATTATAATATATTTATAATATTTAATAATAATATTATAAATACAATAATATTTATTCCTCTGTAATTATTTAGTATCTTTTATCTTGTCTGCTAACATTATGCTTGTTTATGCAATTTAAAAAACTGTTAAATAAAGTTTTTCAGAAAAATGTATTGTCCAAGATAATATACAAACCCTCCAAATAATCTGTTACGCTCTTGGGTAATGCTTAGGTGTTTAGTAATACCAAATGTTGCATTTTCAGTATAAATGTGCATTTTAATAGTGGTGTCAAGCAATGGTGTCAAGATTGAAAATAAGTGAACTGAATACATTTAAGTCTGAGACTCCTCATTTACATTTTAATTTAGTTTGGGGCAATAAAAGGATATACATTGTTAACAACGTCGGGATTAGCACCGTGCAACATCACAAAGTTACATTTTGACAACGAAACCGGCACTTTTCTGGTTGTACAACATAACTAGTTCATTGCCCTAACCAAAGTTTGTCATCAAGATAACATTGCTGTTATGTAATAGTTACATGTTTTGGTTAGCTGGGACATTACAAAACGCAACACTCAGATATGATGAGCAGTGCATAGACAGAGCACTTGCAGCACACACCCATTGTGCTTTCACACTGGCAACATTTGCTGAACTGCTGCTGTCTGTGCACCACCAAGGAGCAGCATTATTGCATTATTCTTACTCTTCAAGAAGAAAAGTATTCTTACTTTTCTATCAATGTGGTTTATGTAATTTTGATTTATTAATCCACATTGCTTTCATTTTGCTTTTTGCAAGTTACAGACAGATAAAAAGCCTGTCGTGCTTTGTGTTTCTCTGAATGATGCAGTCAACCAGCGCAGGAGAGAATGATCTCCAGCTTTTTTCTGTCTGGAACAGGCATAATACAGTCAGAAGATTGACTGTGCATAACTGAAAATGAGTCCATTAGCAGAGTATTGACATTAAGGACTAATTTTAGTTATCATCAGTTCTTTATTATATATAGTTGCCTATAAATTGGTGTGATTTCACACATGCTCAGACACTGATGGGTGTTCTTAAAACATTCCCATATGAGTCAACACGATGACACAGGACAGAGTTCCCTCAAAAAGGCACTGTTGGCTTGCTATAAGCTATTGTAATTAGACATGTTCACAAATCCCTGAGGTCCAAATTCAAGTCAACTCCAAGTCGCTGAGGTCCAAGTCTTTGAGGTCCAAGTCAATATCATCTTACATCTTTGTTCTGTTTTTAGAAAAAGTTCTTTCAGCTAGTTATTTTAATTAACAGTGTAAATTAAGGCTAAATTAATTTTAAAATATTAAAATTAGAATGACTTGTTAATTTACTTAAAATTGTCTAATAAATCACAGAAGGTTTTACCTAAATCATTAATTTAATTTTTCTACAAAAGCTAAAAACTGTTACTTTCAAACTATTACATTTGTTTCAAATGTTCTCCCTAATTTGAAATCAGAACTAATGTTGATAGTAAATAATGAATAAAAAGTTTTCAAAAAATTTATTCAAAAGATAAAATATCAATGAAAGACAACTACTAAATACTATTTAAATTTTGTTTACTGTTACATAACATTTTGCTTGCTTTAGGTGCAGCAAAGTTTGGAATTACTTTGATCACAAGATAACATGAATACAAAGTGCTTCCACAAGGAAACCCCCATGTATAAGCAAGCCTTAACAATAAACAACACAAAGAACAAAATTCCAGACCGTGTGTGATAAGGGTCCTGGTTTCCTTGTCTTGGGTTTTTACTAAATTCTCATGCCAGGATCCTGACAGCCCTGGTTTTGTGTCAGAGCATGGTGTTTGGATCCTGACCCTATTCTAGTCATGGTTCTTGTATCTTAGAGTCAGGATCTAGACTCATGCTCTGTGTCTTTTGCTATCTGTATGTTGCTTGTCTTTGTGTGGAAGCACATGGCCACGGTCTGTTTACTTTGTGCCATGTGCTCTCCCGTCTTACGTCTTGACCCCGCTGTCTTGTTTCCTTGTTAATATTCCCATCATTAGTTCATGCCCCTCACCTGTCTGCTATTGTTACCGTCTTTGTTTGATTTCTTATTTATTGCCCTTGTGTCTGCTGTATTGTGCTGGTGTATTGTTTCTTGCTTTTGCTGAGAATAGTATCCTGTGTTGTCTTGTTTGTGTTCAACTTAAAGTGTTTCTAGTTTTGTTTTTGTTCTTGTTTAAAGTATTTCTATTCTTGTTTGTTTTTTTGTTCTGCCCCTTCATGGGAGTTTTTGTTAAAATACAAAAAGTTTTCATTAGACTGTCTGGGTTCTGGGTGCCTGGGTTCTCACACCATACTTGACATAAGGTGATATAACGCATCCTGACTTAACAAACCAACCTGCTTGCAAATAAAAGAACATGAAGATTATCACAAAGTAAGATTTTACTATATTGTTATATAACAATGGGTGATAAATGCCTGTGCTTTCATCTTATGAGCCTATACAATAATGCTGACTTTTGAGAATTATTGTGCTAATTGCTGCTGCACCACATATTGATGGGAATAAAACAAAAAATTAACAGAAATGTTTAATGTTGATGCTGTCATATGGAAAAGTAAAGAGAGTTGTGAGAGTTGTTCAAGTCAAGTCTCAAGTCCTCTGTTCACTTAGGTCACAAGTCAGTACATATATATATATAGATATATAGATATATATATAGATATAGATATATAGATATGGGTGTGCAGCAGCCGAGTAAAACACTCAATCCTCAGCCCCAGAACTGGCTCATAACAATAACCACATTGATCACTTTCCAAAACAATATTTGTTTTTATTTACAAAGTCAAACAATAGAAAAAAGGGGTATCAAGTTCAGACAAGGGTATTGCCAAAATAACAAACATAAAACTAACTTTCAATTAAGAAACTAGCTACCCTAAAACAGAAAAAGAGACACAAATACAGCAAAATAAGCTAACTCCCTAACTAAATATAACCAGGAGAAAAAAGTGTAATTCAAAATAAAAGGGCAATCACCTCCCTACTAACCCCAAAGATAAATGAATAAATTATTAACAAAGTAGACTTAAATCATAAATAAGACGAAACAAAGTAACTCAAATTATCACTCACTTTGTCTTGACTTTGTCATAGAGTGAAAACAAGAAAACAAAAGAAGGACTATACCATCAAAATACAATGACACAAATGGGTAAAGTTATACAGAGCCACCAAACTACTTGTTTCAACTCTGAGAGTTGAAGATGAGCCTTCAGCTGCTACATACACTCATGCCACCACCAACAATGCTCTGAGGGCAGCTGCAGTTTAAAGAGATTTTAAGAGATTTCTACATGTTTCTGTCAAATCATAGCAACAGACAATCAGTTGCTATAGTTACAACATTTTTCACAGTAAACAGAATATAACAAACCACTGCCTCACTTGAGCCATAGGATCATATATTTATGATGGGCAAAGCTACCACTGACAGCGTATCACCACATATGAGAAACTATGCTGCATAAGCACATTTTACTTGCATATACTCAAAAAGTCTTTATAAGCACTCTCTGTGTTTATTCATGTCACTGACACCCAAATGATAAGCACATAAGTACTAAATTTTACCCCAAATGGCAACATACAGTATAAATAAATTACTAGTGATCACTGGTCTGACACTGTTCGCCTCTGTTGTGTCTGCTGCAAAGTGACAGTTTATTTCTTTTGGATAAAAAATGACGCGCTAAGGGTTTAAACTAAAGGATTTTCATATTTAAGAGCAACGCTTTATATGAAATTAGTGCGCAGAAGAAATAATGGACCTTCATTCTGACAGGATTTAAAAAGCAGCAAACAGGACATGGTCTAATGTGCGCATATCACAAGTTATTCCAATTGAAAGGGCTGGCACATTTAAACACCACATTATATTAAATAACATCTCTTGTAAACAGTCAACCAGAATCTTTTAATCAGAATGATTTAAATCAAAATGACATAAAAGTATGCATGTAAACATGCCTATTAATTCTAACATCTGATTAATATATAATGAAGAGATTAACCATTCTACTTAAAAATTACACACACGCTAGGAAAGTAATTATTCAGAAATTTGCATATCAGAAAATTTGACAACAGTCGTGATGGGAATCCCTAGGCCAGTTGGAATCAAGAATTCAAACGTATTAGTCTTATAAAATGTCCATTTTATCTCTAATATAGGCAAGACAAATGTTGTGTGAGTTATTTGATATTTGTAAACATCTGTTTTTGTAGCATTTGTAAATGGGGAGATTTAAAGTGTGACATCCAGATGAAGACACATTCACTCATACATATAGGTTGTTTACATTTAAATATGTCATTGATTGCTAAATTCACTCATCATTACTCACAACTCAACATTAATCTTTTTCTCTCACAAACATATCATTTTACTTCAGGAAACATATTAACCTACTGACATCATTTGAATTTCTTTAATGATACATGGATGTTCATTTTGGAGCTTCAAAACGCTGAACCCTGATCAATGCCATTATAAAGCTGGGAAGAGCCAGGATATTATTTAATATAACTAAGATTGTATGAAGAAAGTCATAAGCATCTGGGATGGCATGAGTGTTAGTAAATAATGAGAGAATTTTCATTCTGTGGTAGAGTTTTCCTTTAAACTTGTCACCTACACAAACTGGTCAAAAGTTCAGGATCACCTGACCTGATGTTTCTTATGATCTTAAAAATCTAAAGATGTATGTTTCAATGTTTGAAATTACCCGTAAACAAATTGTAAACACAAATGTAATTGTGCCAACATAGCTTTTATTTAAAAAATATTTTTAAAATGGATTATGTGGATTATGAATATATATTAATAATGAATAAAAAGCAGCTGTATGATAAAATGCCAAGTGTACGATTTTGGAAATTCTAGACAAAGGGTGACTACATTGAAGGTGCTAAAATAGAGAGTTAATTTATTTTGGATGATTTTAGTCACAACATAATTTACACAGTTACAATTGTGTTATTCCACAGTTTTGATGGGTTTACTATTATTCTAAAATGTGGAAAAAATATATAAATAATGAGTGATCCTTAACTTTTGACCAGTAGTGTATGTTCAGACAATAACTCCATAAATAACTTTCAATTTGTTGTTTTTAACAGAGCTGTAAATAGAGAGTCAAAAGCTATGGATAACAGCTTTAAAACACATGTTGGCTGCTCACTGTGTCTACACTATTGTTGTTAAAATAAGCATTTACTGCTCACCATGTCTATACTACTGTTGGTAAAATAAGTTAAAATAATCTGCAGCTCTAATGCAGCCCTCATTTACCAGGAGAGAAGCAGCATGATGTTACACATGCAAATTCTGAAACTCCCTTGGATGCCACTGGAGGGCACCCTCGCCTGACTTTCCCACAATCCTTCACCTGGCCTGATTGCTCAGCACCTGCAGACCATTAGTTGAGTATTCAAGCCCAGAACATGCTCTATCTGTTGTAAAGTCTTGTTATTGCCTTGGTTGGCAAGTGAGCAATTTCCATACTAATTTCCCTACTTCTGTTTTTTTTAATCTTGGACTGGTTGCCCCCTGGGTAGCATTGGCCTCTATTACAACCAATCCACATCTTGCTTTTTTGTAATATGATGGTAATCCAAATATATGTAGTGGATTTTTGATACAGTGTTTATTATTTCTCTGCCAACAACCTGTTCTCTACCCCACAGGTGATAGTAAAGTTTTGTTTGTTTGCCCACGCTGGGAGGGCTCTGGATTGGGCTACTGCAGCTGAGTCCAAAGAAGGGCTGCCCCTCCAGCCTATCAGAACTTCATCCCACTTCTGTAAATTTTTGACCATCCTGTGTGGGGTCTGAAGGCCAGGGATCAGCTGCTTGTTCTTCAACAGGGAAATTATAATGCTTCAGATTATGCCCTCCGATTCAACTCTGGATGCTCAAATAACATGTGTGGATGACACTCAGTTCAAGCTGCTTTTCTGCGAAGGGCTAAACTCTGAACCATCGCAGGTCAGGATTAGGGTAAAAATGTTATCAGTTTATTGACCTGATCATCTGTATCAATAATCTATCTGTTCCAACAGACCCTTCTTATATGTTACAACCTATAATCTTATCTAATTCATAATATTAGCCACCATGGAGAGTATTCTGAAGCTTTATTAGATTTAGGAGCTGCTGGCAATTTTATTCATAAATACTTTACCAATGAGCATAAGATTTTTGTCAGAGCACTAATTCCTTCTATACCCTCCTTGACAGTAACAGCGTTGGATGGACAGTCCCTAGGGAGTGGAAGTGTACAAAACTGCACCACAGACATCACCTTTCAAGTAATGGCACTGCATGCTGAGAGGAAGACCTGCTAAAGTGGTTAATTTGACCATCCACTTCCCTGGCAGCTGACAGTTTCTTTGTGAATAAGAAGGACGGAGGGCTTCATCCCTGTATTAACTGCTGTGTACTCAATAACGTCACGTAAAATTTTGCTACCTATACCATTTATTCCAGCAGCCCTTGAACAGCTATGTTCAGCCAAAGTCTTCACCAAACTCAACCTCTACAGCGCCTATAACCTGATTCGGGAGGGAGATGAATGGAAAAGTTTTTTCCACAAGCAGTTGGCCTTGCTAACATTTCTTCAGTTTTCCAGTTATTCATCAATGATGTGTTGACATGCTCAATGGGTAATTGTGCACGTAGGCATTATCCTGATTTACTACAACTCCATGGACGAACACATCTATGTTTGAGCGGTGCTACAATGACATTATTGACAATTAACTTCATGCCAAGAGTGAGAAATGCATTCCTGGGCTATGTTATCAGTTCTTCCATTTGTGGTAGCGATTAATGCATCAAATACAGGCATTGGGGTGATATTGATTTTAGCTTTTTTTTGGTGCTTTCTGATCCCAAGAACCTTGAGTATCTATGTTTGGTTAGAAGACATTACATCAATCTACATCAATTTATATCAATCAGGCTGAGCAAGCTCACAATTTTACAGTCCCCACCAGGTTAAACTGCTTGATGCCATATTGAAAACTATTTTGTCACAAGTACAAGATGCAGACCACAGGGATGACAACAGCATGGGTGTGTGCTCAAGGCAGTAATGAATTAACTCAGGCAGACCGAACTAGAGACAAGGAGAGAGATGGCAGAGAAAGACAAAAACTAAACGCTGGTTCAGCATTTGCTGTTGAAAAATACATATTTACTCCCTTCTCTGTTTTGAAGGGGGGGGGTGCTTTTTCTCCAGTCTTTTATTTAGACTCCGCCTCTTTTTCCCTGATGGTGAATACATGCTCACTTTAAGGGATAGTTCACCCGAAAAGCTTATGACTTTTTTCTTCTGTGGAACACAAAAGCAGATATTTTGAGAAATGTCTCAGTAGTTCTGGGGTACCACTGTTGTTTGGTTAACATTGTACTTCTAGAAAACGTGATCTAGAGAATTGTCTGGCTGTCTTAAGGGAGGTGGAAGTTCATTTTGTGTGTGTATATAAGAGAACATGATCTTGGTCCACTGTTCCTTAGTTAAGTCGTAATTCTGAGGACATGGAGCTTTTAAGAGTCTCAGCAAGTGCTGCTGATTTTATTTCTTTATTTGGTTGTCAAGGTCACAGCAAAGATCAAGGAAGATTCAGAGTTTAAACCAAGGCAGAATGCCTGTGAACTGTGGCCCCTTTTTACAATAACAATTGCAAGTTAATTATAAAAATAAACATCAAAACTTGGTGCTTTCATATCCAGACATAGTTTAACTGCATTACAAACAGCCTCAAAACAGGTTAAAATTCATGAATATTAATTTTTACTAAGATTGTGTACACACACACACACACACGCTCACAAGTTAAAGACAGATGCTGAGGATACTGAGATGTGAGTTCAGTCATGCAAAAGCCCATATATCTTTATAAACAGAGGGAGAGGGAGGGCACTGCTGAAATGGCAACAGATGAGCCTGAGAAAAAAAACTGATGTCGTAGTGTGTGCAGTGTGGCGCACAGGTCCCCTGAGCACTGCAAAGATATCCCAGAGATCAGTGTCAAAATCAGTGTCATGACCACCTCAAACATGCAGGACGGCCAATAATGTGTGTGTGACAATGTTACTACACCATTGAATAATAATTGTATGTTAGTGCTTAGGTTCTTAGTTCGTAAGTCGCAGCTTTTCCTGAAATCACATACTGTGACAGTATGACTGAACTGGATTAAGTACCTACTTATTGATCATTAAAACATCATGTTCTATATAGTATGTGTGGGTGCAGTATGGATGCATTCTATGATGCTCTAACAACAGCTGTGAGAAAAATTCACTCATTATTTCAAACTAGTACAATTTGAACACCAGGAAGTACATTTCTTGGAACCTTTTATCACTTGTCTTATATCACAGTGCACAGTTTTCTGACATATTTTATTAACTTTTGAATTTGGCAGTTCCTTGGCGCACATGGCTTCATGGGATGGAAAATTTTCATCCGAGGCATATTTAAAAATCTTACCAAACAGTTTTCTTAGCATACTGGGGTTTCGAATGCATACTAATGTAGTATGGAAGTAAGCAGTTTTGGACACAGGGTTAGTTTTGGATCTTACAGGGCAAATTATATGATTGAGAATCTCAGGGTAAACAGCAGACCATCAGAATATTTCTCAACTGTTTTATGAATACTAAATGTTACCTGTTTAATGAATCTTTCTCATGTTAAACAGCAGGGGAGAAGGCATGGCAGGAAATAGGCAGGGATGGATGTCAATCTGAAGAACAGTTACCTTACAATTAACTTTATGGGTGTTTATATGAGATGTACATGTAAACATCTCCCAGCAGTAAACACCTCAGTTGATACTAAACCTATTCTAATAAAATCTTTTGCCAGTCTTTAAAACCCTCTTTATTTCTGTTTTGTGTTGGATTAATGCAGTTGTATGGTTTTGTAGTTAAAATCTATTGTTTACTGAATCAACCAGTGTAGAGGTATAGAATCAGAGAAAACCAACCAAAGACAATTTAAAGACAATTTTAAAGACAATTTCTCAAATAACAATGCTTGTATATGTAGACTGAATCAGTTTTTATAAACATTATAGTTGCAAATGTATTTTCGGATAATGGCTAGGACTGTAAGTAAAATATTACAGTTTAATGGGTTAACCAGTAAAACAACCGTAAATAATAGTGATAGAATATTCAGTATATACTGTCCTTATTTTGTGATGTTGTAATTCTTCTTTAGATCCCAAAATGTTCCATCCACCAATGATATAAACAGAAGTCTAATTCCATTTACCCGTTTTAGTATCACACCATTGTGTGATACCAAAACGGGAGAAAATATAAAGCACTAGCAGACCAATGGCACACATATCAAAAACGCATGAGGCACACACTTTTCAACAGATGATAAACCAACAACAAATTGTATGTGTATACATTATATATGTGTATATATTATAATGTGACACACATTATAATATATATAATGGATGTTAAATAGAGATTAATTAAGAGAAAAAATACATTTTAAATTTAAAATTAAAAAAAAAATTGACTAATTGAATGTTACAGTCTTTGTTAATAAAATGGCAGCTATCTACAACAGACAATCTAGTGGTGAGAGGGTTAATGGAGTGGGTCTGTTTTGGGTGGATAGAATGGTTTGAGATAGGGGGTGGAGAATTCAGGGTTACAAGACACCCCATCCTGGGCCAAGGGAGCAGTTAGCAGAAGACTGATAAAACTCCTAAGTCTTACTTTGAGGACCCTGCTCTACTCCCTCCTTATTAGTCATTTATCATACTCGCCAGACTGGCTGAACCATAATTACCCTGGTTTTATCCTCATCATACTGTCATGTTTGAGAAAAAGAAGTGGGAGAGGAGAAATAGAGAAACCAACATGGAAGAGCGTGGTCATATGTCAGGTTTGATTGATTTACACATATGAAAAACGTGGTATGTACGAGCATGTGAAATCTTTTGTTATTTTTATTGGTTGTTATGTGTTAGGACCATCCCTTCCGGGAAAATGTAAAATTGTAAGTGGTAAAGAGAGGATGGAGCTTGAAGACGAGTAGAGAAGAGAAGAGATGAGAAGAGAAAGCTGATTAGAATGATTGATATTTGAAGTGTATATAGTGAGTGTGTATACGCGGATTGTATCGTTTTCTGTTCGTTTATATGTGAGTACTCTGTGTATGTTTTCCGTCATTGCAGTTACGTTCATTCGTTGGTAAATAGCGGGAAAACAGACTGAATTTAAAGTTATTCAAAAATAACTTAAATTAAGAGCACCAAGACTGAAAATCAACTTGAGTTCGTCGTGTGATCGAACAGAGGGAGATGCGTTTCGTCGGCTGAGACGGAAAGAACAGGAGCAGCAGGAGGCCTAAACAAGGACCCCCCGATCGCGGTTTGCATCGCAAAGGTGCAAAAGCAGGTGAGAAGCATGAAGCAATAATTAGATAATTAATGAAGAGATAATGGAAAATGAAGAGCCATGACCTCTAACAGAAACCATAACATAGACCACAGAAGACAGAGAGCATGAGTCTAGATCCTGACACCAATACTCAAGAACTAGGACTACGACTATGAGTTAGGATCCATACATCATGCTCTGACAAAAAAGGAGGGCTGTCAGGATCCACAAGAAAACTATAGAACATACCCAGGCATGGATGCCAGCATCCTTTTTATTTTAATTTTTTTTCCCAAAGAAAACAATTAGTGTGGTGAATTGTAATACACAAACCAGATCATCAGGGTTATTTTTGTGAACTCCTTTGTGTTGTTCACATGTACTTAACTGTTATCCATGCAGTAAACTGCAACTGCTACAATATGAATTAACCACTATGATTTTGCCACATACCAGGCTTTCCTCATGGTATAGCTCTAGCTTCCAAACAAAGTGCATATGTGAGCCACATGGTTTTAATCTAAGGTTTGACAACCTGATCTTACGGGAAAACAACTATTTTGCGAGATAACTGTTAACTAAAAACATTTAAAAAATTATTCATTTATTCTTTATTTCAAAAAGTGATATGGTGACAAACATGACTAATTTATAGAAATTACTCATTTAAATATATAAGCTCACAGGATGTAACTTTTTGTGTTGAATAGATGAATAAAACTGTGTTGGTGATGTAGGTACCTCTCTTGTGCAGAGATTTGTATAGTGCTATGCAGCCTCCACCATCTGTTGTCTGCTTAGTCACAAACAAACCATGTCACATCTCTATCTACCAGTTTTGTATCACCTTGCACTTATATGCAAGGTGATAAGATGTTAATGCCACTACACTTTTGAACTATTGTGTCAGTTTCCTAGTTATCTCTGTCTACACACTATCCAAAGAAAGAGCCCTCCTCAACATTTCATTTCCATGGTGAGGGCCCTTCCAGGACTAAGGAGCGACAAGATCCTATGCAGACATTCTAAAAGCATTTAGACTCTAAAGCGCTAACTCCAGATGTGCAGGGAGCTCATGGGGCGGGCAAAAGGAGAGAATGAGAAAAAATAGGGGGATGAGGAAGGTGTGGAAAGCATGAATTTTGTTGTTGTTAACAATCTCGACAGATGGGAAGCCCAAAGGGACAGGACAGCTGTGGCTATCATTTTGACAATGATTAAATCAAGTTAGTTCTCAGCTTTTTTCCTCACAGACAGTGTGATAGGTGAGGGCACTGGGTGATTTGTTATTTTAAACCAGCTTCTGTTTCAACAAGCTTTTTAGATTTTTTTTGTACTGCTGTGCTTAGTGGGTTTCACTTATAAAACAAAGCAGCTAGTGGCTTGGAGATGACACTGGAAGAAACATTGTAAAGACAATTGTGACATATGGCCCTTTTTTGCTTCCCCACAATTAAACCCTGTGTTCACATAACATACACTAAAGAGTGGTGGGAAAATGAGGTCAAACACAGCGAGTTCTAATGTGTCACCCAGAGGAGAGATTTTTTTAAACAAAATGGGGAAATGGGCATGAAATTCATCTTCTGGTGGTACAGTGGTAAGTTTCCCATCAGCCTAGATGGTCATGCCTTAAATGCCATGACAATGTCAAGATGCCTCTCAAAATTTCAAAAAGTTTTTAAGTTTTTTTGACTTCTAATATGAGCTTGTTAGTATTGAGATGTGTTCTATTGTGCGCCAAAACCCCTTAAAATACTGCATTTAGAAGAAATATGTCATTGACTCTGGGCTGATCAGCTCATTTTGTTTTGTGCATTCATGTTTTTGGCTTATCTGCTCACCATCTTTGCCAGCTTTTTTGTTACTTCTGGGTTCCAGAGCATAGCCACTTAAGCTCTTCCAACACCTCTGTCTCTGGTTCTGGTCACCTCAGAGAGTCGGTTGTTCATTCCTGTTCATGTGCTCTCAGATAGGGGTCCAGAGTTCATCTCTTATTTCTGGAAGGACTTTTGTCAACTGATCAGTGCTTTCATGAGTTTGTCCTTAGGCTTCCACTTGCAGACCAAGGGGTAATATATATATATATATATATAATATTTGTTCACTTTGAAAGACATAACTGAAAGTGTATAATGTACATTTACAAATTATTAAACATTTGTAAGGGACTGTTGCTATCATGATCATGTCATGAAGAAACAAACCCAGTTGCAAACAGCGGTATAACAGAAAAAGTCTTTATTTTTTTAAATAAACCAAAACAAGAACCCATGAGGGGGCAAAACGAGAAACAATGTAAACAGAATGTACACAAAACAGAGGCCATGTGCTTCCACAGAAAACAAAGACCCAGAGCATGTGTTTATATCCTGACTCCAAGAAATGAGAACCAAGATTAGGATGAGTCAGGATCCAAACAACATGCTCTGACACAGAACACAGGGGAAGTCAGTATCCTGGCAAGATAATCAAGAATCAGAACAGGAAGCCAGGATCCTGACACAAACCTGTATATGCATACACACAAAAATGCACCAGTCACACTGGTCAAAAGTTATGAGTACTAAAAGGAGTGAAACTTTGAACTGTTGGTGGTGCTACAGGGTTTGAGGTAGAGACTCCAAATTTGCTACAATGTTAAAAAACAGAAAAAAGGTAAAAAGACGGTCAAATGAGTGGCAGCAGCGGCTGCCAAACAAAAACCCTAATTTTAAAGGAAAATTATTTTACTTCAGACAAATTAAAAATAATAATAAATTTACAGAAATATTCACTTATGGTTCAGCAGAGAAATACTATTTTACAGATTTTTCCTGAATTCTTACAACCAAAAACCCTCAACAAAGTACCAGAATGCTGTTTGGGTTTTTTTTTGGGTTTATTTCATATACCTTTCATAACCTAGATGCGCTCTGCTTGACAGAAACATTGCTAAAACGAGATGATTATATTAAATGAGTCTATCCCCCAAAATTACTGCTATAAGCATAAGCATTATGTTTGCAAAAACAACTGATTGCTTCAAATACAAATTTTTACAAATTTGTATTTCCAAAAAATACAAATACAAAATCCAATCACATTGGATGGTGCATCATAATGTGCCCAATGAACAACTCCAGCCATTCTCTGCTATAGATGGGAATGAACTGTCAAAAATAATTAAATCCTCTAAATTGTATGCATATGTATGCTAGATAGGGAAGTGCCTTAGACAGGGAAGTGACCAAGAACCTGATGGTCACTCTGACAGAGCTTCAGCGTTTCTCTGTGGAGAGAGGAAAACCTTCAGAAGAACAACCATCTCTGCAGCACTTCACCAATCAGGTCTTTATGGTAGAGTGGCCAGACGGAAGACACTCCTCAGTAAAAGGCACTGAAGGACTCTTAGACCATAAGAAACAAAATTCTCTGGTCTGATAAAACAAAGATTGAACTCTTTGGCCTGAATAGTAAGCGTCATGTCTGGAGGAAACCAGGCACTGCTTATCACCTGGCCAATACCATCCCTACAGTGAAGCATGGTGGTGGCAGCATCATGCTGTGGGGATGTTTTTCAGCAGCAGGAACCGGGAGACTAGTCAGGATCGAGGGAAAGATGAATGCAGCAATGTACAGAAACATTCTTAATGAAACCCTGCTCCCCGGCTCTGGACCTCAGACTGAGGTGAAGGTTCATCTTCCAATAGGACAATGACCCTAAGCACACAGCCAAGATAACAAAGGAGTGGTTACGGGACAACTCCTTTGAGTGGCCCAGCCAAAGCCCAGACTTGAACCCGACTGAACATCCTTGTCGGTGCACAGCCATTTTCAGATCTCTTCACTCAGCATACAACCTGATGGAACTTGAGAGCTTGCCAAGCTTGTACATAGCATCATACTCAAAAGACTTGAGGCTGTAATTGCTGCCAAAACTACTTCAACAAAGTATTGCGCAAAGGCTGTGAATATTTGTACATGTATACAATGTGCATGTGATTTTTTTCATTTTTTCATTTTTAATAAATTTGCAAAGATTTCAAACAAACTTGTTTCACTTTGTCATTATGGTGTTGTTTGTAGAATAAATAAATATATGAAAATAATTAATTTAATCCATTTTGGAATAGGGCTGTAACATAAAATGTGGAAAAGGTGAAGCGCTGTGAATACTTTCCTGGTCCACTGTATAGTATTTATTTCAAATACAAAAAATTTAAAAATTTGTAAAAAAGTGACCCACAACCCTAATCTCAAATACAGACAAGTAGTAGGATAAAGGATTGAGGTACTGGGCTTCACAATACCACATTACCATACCAATTATAAGTATTTTTTTTTTTATTCATTTGGGTAATTTTCTTATCTAGGCATGTTGTGACAGTTTACAAATGATGATTTTTACAGGTCCAGTTGTTGTGCAGAACATCAAGCTCACTTAAGTAATACAAAACAGTCATGCAGTTCATGCACCTGGTGTAACGCTTTAAGTCTGATAAAATGAAAAGTTTGATAATGAAAACATGCCAAAAGGATCAAATAATATAAGGTTTATTAAATAACTCAAAAGGAGGTAATACAAAGAATGAGCAAACAACACAAAACAGTGTGCCATGCACAAATAATACTGGACAGTGATAGAGAACTAAGGATGAACTTATATATAAGGTGATGAACTCATTCATTCACAAACAGGACTGTATTCATAATGTAACAGGCTCTTATACCTTATTGCTGTATTCCAAAGGGGACAAGATAAGGCAAAAGGGCTACAATTAACAAACCTAACTATCATGCCTTAATTAGTACCTGGGGTAAAACCTGAGTGAGGTACACGCAGACTTATTTTACACCCTGCCAAGTGAGGAACAAGTGTTAATGGGCTGTATTCTTAAATATCCCACAGTGTACCAAAGTTACAAGTTCACATCATCACATACCAATACAGGCGCTTTAGGTAACAAATAAACTCTTAAACTGTATTTTATTGATTCAAGGGATTTTCTGATTCAAGGCATAAGATTTATCCAAGAAATAAGAATTGGGAGAGGTGATATTCAAAACTTTTTCTCCATTCATACATCATTGAGCTTTTGGTTTCTTGTCACTGTCAGCCTGTTGGCTTGCTTACTGGGCGACTGCTGACATTTAACCTGTCTTATGATTTTGTAATTTGTTAATATTGCTTTTAGCATAATGATCTAATTACAGTCCTAAAGACTCTAATATTTCGCTATTTTTTTGTATCCCATTCCCCTTCATTACGCAATATTCAGATATTTTATGGAATTAGTGCAAATCACTTACACGCTAGTACTGTAAAATTTTATTTTCTTTCCAAGCACCATCTCCATTGTAAGCTGGAATGGCATGTCTTGCTTAATATGATACCTATCATCCATGTTAACTGACTTAAAATTTTTAGTACATACTGTGGTACGAGCCTTCACTCGCAATGACAGGAATTTTTAATGCATGTCCTTTTATTCAAATTTGCAGTTATCACCAGTAACTCCTAGTCCATAAACCAACTACAATTTTAGTATCCTTATCCTTAATTAGTTTTATTAATATACATCTTATAATAAAGAATATAAATTTGCAATACCATGTATTCTGTTTTCTGTTTTGTACGTTTGATGTTTTTCTGTTGTCTGTTTTATTATATGTAAAGCTGCTTTGAGGCAATACAACATTTTAAAAAGTGCTATATAAATAAAATTTATTATAAATTGAAATTAATTAATTTACATATAAATTGAAATTAAAAAACAGTTCATCCAAAATTGAAAAATATGTAATTATGTGAATGAGAGTGTAGCTCCCCTACCGTATAAAATGATGTCACAGCTAATAATAGAGACATGTAAGGCTGACTCTAATAGAGGCTCAAAGGCTCAAATAGAGTCCCTGATAAACCTCCTAAAACTATAGTTAGGTCCCAAAAAGGGACCTGTCTGCAACAAAAAGGCCTCATCAAAGGCCCCGTGCAAAAACAAGACACTAAAGGATGTCTCCAAAAAGAGCGCCCTTTCACAGGTTTATGGCTATCAGAAACAGCGGCCACATAAACCTTGAGGGTAGTACGCGCTAACCCTGCATAAAGGCGCTCATGAAGGAATATAGCCCCCTTCACCAAGAAAGTCTCTAGCTTTTTGGCCAACACCTGCTGCTTCTCCCCTAACACCACAGTCTGCAGAACGCAGTTGAAATGTGGAGGACGAGAGGCAAACTAAATTCTGTATCCTCTCTCTAATGTATTCATCAGCCATGGGGATAAACTGGACAGAAGTTTCCTTGTCGACAGAAAGAGGTACTGAGAGAGGTATCATCCTTGCTACCTGCCCAGTATCCTGAATCAGAGACCTGGCAAGAGATGGTTGGACAGAAACAAGAGAAGATAAGAGGGATAATCCGCCGAGTGCATCTGCCCCCTGAAACATTTGAGGTGGCAGGGAAAGCAGAAGTGCCCTTTGAGAGGGATCTGGCATCAGATGTTGACCTGCACAGAAACCCTGCCTCTTGGGCCTGGACCCCAGTATTGCGTTGCTAGCTTCAGATGTTCTTCTTCTTTACATCCCTTGAGGAAAGCTTGGTCCTCAGATCGAACTTCCTCTTGCGCTACAAGACCTGCGTGTGCTGCCTGGCTCCCCTCTCTGCGGGGAGCTTGAGCTCAACTGTGTCCGGTTTTAATCCCCCACCGTAGTCCAGGTCTTTAAGCAGTTCTACCTGGTACGACTGCAAAGATGCACCTGCTGTCGCATAAGCCTTACCCACTAAACTAGTAACCCTACATGATCTAGAGGGCAAAGCAGGATTCTTCCACGACAATGTCTTAGTAGGGGAGAGACAGCCCACAAGCATGTCTTCTACTGTAGACATTACCTCACGATGGAGGAATAATTACTTGCAGTGGGAGTTAACACACAAGCAGAATATAAATTCTTCCATGACTTTGACACCTCTGTGTGAAAGTCGGGGAAGAATGGGAGGTTATGGTGGCAAGGCAGTTCTATCATCCAACTTAGATCTGGCCACTCAAAGCTCAGTTTCTCAACAGCGTGAAACATCACCTCAATCAGTTTCGTGAATGCAGCTGAAAGAGGAGGCTGATCTGCCTCGGTACCCACCTGGCTGATAGTCATCATATCATCATCTGACACTGACAGTATGAGCTCATCATCTAGCTCAGAAGAAACCACAGAGTGGGCTTCTGAAGCCACTGTGAGTTTATCTGATTTGGCAGAGAGGGCAAGAGAAAAGTAGGACCCATACCCCACTGCTCCTGCAAGTGACAGAATTCAATTCAAGCACCGACTGCCCAGGGTCAATGGGGGTGGTTTGGACTGTAGTCAACACCAAGCAGCATCGGGTTTTGGAACTAGAAGTGCAGTCTCTCTTGGAAGGAGCTCATAGAGTCTGTCCCTCCTTCCACGAGAGAAGCCAGGTTCTACAGTTGGTAGAGTTCTAAGCTTCATAGTTCCAAAGAAGGATGAGAGTTGTGCCCGATTTTACATTTGCAGCATCTGAACATTCTCTGAGGAGATTCAGGTAGATGAATCTCCTAGTTAACTATTCCACTTACTGCAAATCAAATCAAGTCCGAGAATTGGTTTATCATGATAGATCTAAAGGACGCATTCTTCTATATTTCCATTCTTGCCTTTCACAGGAAATTCCTGAGGTTTGCTTTCGGAGGATAAACAAACCTATATAGTGGTTCTTTAGTTTGACCTAGCCTTATCGCCCCGCACCTTCACAAAATGTATGGATGCAGCCCTGGCTCTGTTGAGGCTTTGGGGCATCCACATACTTAATTACATCTACAACCGGCTTAATTTAGCTCCGTCTGAGGAAATGGCAGTTTGGCATTGAGATGTCATAGCCATCTGAGGTGTTTGGGGTTGAGGCTCTTCAGGTTAGGGCCCATTCAACTAGAGGAGTGACCTCCTCTAAATCCCTCTTGTTGGGGGGGACTGTGGCACTTCTGGTTGGGTGTCCCCGCACACATTTATAATATTCTATCATTTAGATCTCTCCTCCATGCAGGGTTCTTGTTGCCAGACAGGCTTTACACCAGGATAAGCTCTAGGTTGTGTAGCACAGTGGATATTTAGTTTCCCAAATTGTGAGTTCTCCTTTGAAAAGGAACATCTCAGTTATGACTGTAACCCTTGTTCCCTAAAAAAGGGGAATGAGACACTGCATCTCTGTCACACATCCTGAGCATCTGAGAACATCTTGCTTCAACTAGAAGTTAACTAGAAGCTAATCAGAAGTTAACTTCTGTATGTTCCAACATCCTTTTTATAGCTTCCGTTGTCTGTCGTCTCATGCTACATCATAAAGCAGCAACAATGAAAATGGAACTAGTTTTACATATGCTTCAGGTACTGTTACACTGAGGACATTCCCCAAAGTGTCATTATACAATGCAGCGCCTCGTTCCCTTCTCAAGGAACAAGGGTTACAGTTGTAACACAAGACGTTTTCCTAGTCTGTTTTTTTTATTTTGGAAAATATGCTATATGAGATATGAGATTTTCTCTTTGACCAGTTAGAAGTTCAGTATTTGGATTCTATTAGTATATAATGTGTTAACTACTCAGTTCTAAGCTTAATTCTGTGTACCGTGTCTTCTGTTTAGGACTATACATAATGAGATGCACCATGTGCAGTAGGTCAGCCTAATGCCATTCAGACTAAGGCATTTCTTCAATGTTTATAAAAGAAAGAGACCTCAGTAAAGGCTCAGAGAACAGAAAGAACACAATTTTGGTAATATAGTCAACAGCTGAGACCTTAAACAATACCAAGCTGAGTAAAGCTGAAATGTGAAACTCAAACCATCACTGCTGACAAAGTGGGCGGTAAAAGTGTACCCCTTCTCTCACCCCTCCGTTTTCAGGATTGTTGCTTAGAAATCACATGATGTTTACACTATGGTGTACATGTTCTCTCATGATCTCCTGAAAGCGTAAAAATTAAGCCCCTGCCTACCCCTAAAAGTAGGTTTGTCCAAGAAGTTTCCACTGTGAAGATGATCTATATTGTTGTCATGGTTTTAATCATTGCTATTGTTGCTCCACAAGATCCTCCATAGCTTGTGCAATCCACTTTCCAGACAGGAAAATTAATGTCCAGGCACTGGGGTTAATCCATCATGCATTGAAAGCAAAGGTCATGTAGGAAATAATCGCAGGTAAGACTTAACCTTTCTCCTTCATGTACATTGCCACAAAGGTGTCCTTTGTCTTTTAGTGAAAGCAAATTTAAAATGTGACTACACATTAGATATCATCCTTTTAATAGCAAACTATCATAGGTATTTGGCCCTTGGTATATTTTAAAGACATACTTGTTAAACTAATGCAACACATACTTTGCCATCATTTTCTCTCAAACCTGTACACGTTTATGTACACGTAAAATTTTCCAAAAATGAAAATGTAGTCATTATTTACTCATCCTCATGTCGTTCTTGAAAGATTTGAAAGACTCACTCTCAAGATGTGAGTGTGTGTGTGTGGTCCTGGTATTCACTATGCTATGGGGACCAAATGTCCCCTCAAGTATACTAATGCCTAAAAATTTTGACCTAGTAGGGACATTTTTTAGGTCCCCACAAGGAATCAAGCTTATAAATCATATAGTGATCTTTTTAGAAAATCTAAAATAGCAGGAAGTTTTCTGTGAGGGTTAGGCTTAGGGGTAGAGTTAGTATAGCGGGATAAAATATACCGTTTGTACAATATAAAAAACATCTATAGAATGTCCCGATAAAACATGAAAACCAGCATGTGTGTGAGGAACAGTGAATGCCAGTGTGATTATCTGCATCTGTTTCAGCTCTCACTTTTGCTGGTCACCAGTGTCACTCAGTTGGGAAATCGTAAAAATATTTAAAAAAGTACTTTTACAGAAGCAATTGATTAAGTAGCAGAGTAGTGCTGACAACAAGGTATATTGTGAGTAGGCCAATGTGGGGTTATGCACTTTTAAACACTTAAACCCTGTCCCTCGCTTCAGGTAAACTGATCCCCCAGTGATGTTGCAATAAATCTGATGGATTAATTGCAACATTCAAGGTCTTTTAGGACCCTATATTAACCAGTACTCTTATCCAGGTACTGTCTTGACAGGTACAACTTATATGATGTATGTATCACTACACTGTCTCTTTTCTCATTCCATCATAAACAAAATACCTAACTGGCACCATAATAATGCAAATCAATATTTCATGTCCAATTATTTACTATTATTATTTAAGTCCTGGCTTCACATTGGGATTCATGTCCTGGTTTATTTTGCGATAACAATCTGCTGTTATGTTATCCCTTACATATACACCATTAAGCCAAAATATTTTGATATTATATATCCTCCACATTCTGCCACCTGCTCTGACCAGCATCAATTCCCGGGGCAAATGTACCTGGCTGTCGAATTGGGTGCTTTAAAAGGTGAACAGCACCTGTGTAACAGTTTTGTTACACCATGCCTATACAAAATTCCCTGCCTCACGCATGTGTGAGTCGAACTTGTCCAGACTTGTCTGGTCCATGCGTATAAAGTTTTCAGTTTGGTAGCATCCAACATAGCAGAGTATCCACACAAATCAATAAACATTGTGAATGGACATGTTCACTCTGGAGTAGCTGCAGTTCTTTCTAAGAATTAGGCCAGCTGTGTTCCAACCATCCAGCTGTTCCAACCATCCAGCTGTTTTGTTCAAATTTATCTGTGGTTTGTGTGTTGTCCCTCTTTGGACCATCAAAAGAAGCACTCAGCAATTCTTGTAATTTTAAATTTAGTGTTAAAGTCACTCAGATCCAACATGTTGACACTTGCAATAGGTTATACCGTGTAAACATTTGTATGATTATGACATAGCCTGCATATCCAATAGATTTGCACATAAGTAATTCCTAGTGGATAAGTAATTCCTAGTTAATATAATACAGTTCATACAAAGTTAATATAACAGGACGTCAAAATCTAAAATTCTCAAATGTTTTACAATATCGTGTTGTTGGTGGACAGTTCACTTTCACAGGACTGCTGAAGGATGGTACTAGATTGAGTGATCAAGATGTTGGCAGGCAGTCAAATGTCAGTAGGGAAGAATGGCTTAAAAATCTGATGTTTTTTTTCACTCCAAGCTGGCAGTGTTTTACAGAGATGATTTTGGAGGCTGTGAACCATGCAGACAAGTACACAGACATGTGAGGAATCCTCTGGCTTTGAGTCTAAGCCGGCTGCCAAACATAAAAACAGGAAGACGTTCTGACTGAATTGTGACACTTGAAATCTTGTACATTAAAGTGTGGTTATCTAGAATTGTATTTTTTTCCTTTCGTATCCTGTTGAAATATTGGGGGTGGGGGGAGCTGCTCCCTCCCTCTCCAGGGTGATTTTGTAAATTTAAGGTCATAAAAAGTTTTAAAAAGTCTTATTTTTAATTATTCAATGTCTTAAATTTTTGAAGGCATTTTGTCTTAGACATATCTAAAAAGTTCACAAAATTGAAAATAATTAGCATTTATTATTCTTTGTGTATTTGCTTGGTTATGTGATCATACATGGTATTAACGGCAGCATATTACGTACTGTCCAGCGCAGTGCACGCGAAAGTAAGAGAACAAAATGGGTAAGTGCAAGTTTAATGCGATTTGGCTCGAGGATGTTAAATATAGAGACTGGTTAGCTAGTACAAGCAGCGAGTACAAGGCAACTTACAAGATGTGACAGAAAACCTTTAAACTCAGGTCAATGGAAGTTAAAGCAGTGAAATCCCATATGAAGTTGGAAAAGCATTAACGCTAAGCCAGTGTTCGAAAAAGTACGGTGACGATGGAGTCCTACGTGTCTGTGCCTAGTACATCAGCCCCTGCTGGATCACAGACTGATAATGTTGGACTGAATCACAATGTTCAGCCAAGTGTTGTTTCACAGACTTGTACCCTGAGGGCTGAATTGTTGTGGATTCTGCATACAATAAGTCGACACCATTCATATACGTCAAACAATGACATCCACACACTTTAAGGCAATGTTTCCCGATACAGAGCATGTAAAAACAGCTGTCTTTATTAAAAGACAGCTGACAACAAAAATTTATGACGCATCGTTCGTCATTATGTTCGACGAAAGTATGAACAGGACAACAAAAAACAAACAACTAGACCTTCATGTCAGATACTGGACAATGGATGAAATGGGAATGTACGTTTGTTCCCACTATGGTTAAAACAGGCAGAAGTCAGGGCAGGCAGCAAACAATAACGAGATAAACAGTCCAAATCCAAAAACGGGGAATCCACAAACAATGAAAAACCAGCCCAGAATTGTCACCAGAGCAAAACAAGATAGTAAATTTGAAGCTGGGGCTTATATACTGTGGCTAATGAGCAACAGGTGTACATGGAATTAATCAGACCTAGGTATAGGGCACTGTGGGAAATGTAGTCCGAAATGGTAACTAGTACTGGTAACAGACGTTCCCTCTGGTGGTGCGGAGGAGGTGGAACCGGGACCTTTAAACAGCTTTGTTTAAATAATTTTAAAATTTAAGTATTTATTAAAACCAAATTACAGCATCTTAAGTGATCATAATAATACACCAGCAGTTGTCATCTAAATAATTTTTTTGCTATAAAGTACACAATGATTTTAAGAATTGTTTTTTATTTGTGTTTCCTGTTGTCTCTGAGGATACAAAGGACTCTGCAAGTCTCTGTGGTCTTTATATAATGCACAATTCAATTAAGACTGGTTTTGGAGTGTGGCAAGTAGAGAAGCTTCTGAAGGCCCTGCACTTCCTTTTCCATTGTGCTTACCATTTTGGTAACAAAGTCCACAAAATTTCCTCTGCCATTTTGTGGACATCACTAGCTGGAAAATTTACTTGCTGTCGAAAGGGCAATTGAAATTTGGCCATCCGTTGTCACCTATGTTGACCAGGTGAAAATAAAAAAGCTCCCCAACCCAGGATCTTCCTCATGTGACACTGTAGCAGAGGCCACAATAGATCCCCTAACTGTACCAAAGCTGCACTTCAACTACAGTACAACTGCACAGACCAGGTACAAAATGTACCTAGATGAAGAAAAAAGGAAAAAGACAAAAGATGAGCAGATGACTAAAAAGAATAGCTGAAGATGACTTGAAGTTCTACAGAAGAAAAAAGGACCATCCACAGTTTATGCTAGAAAAAGATGCAGGCAGCTTTGCAGAAAAAGCTGAGAGTATGACAGGGACAAAGATGGCAGAACTGATTATGAAGTCAAACACGCTGAGAAGACGCTACAAGGAGAAGAGAGAGAAGCTAGATGAATTGGATAAGGAGATTGAGAGAAAGGCTTCTGAGCTATGGGATATATAATGCTGAGATGTATCAGTTGTTATTAATTTGATTTAATTAAAATTGTTACATATGTTAATACTGATTACAAAGATCTGATTACAAAGTCTAACACTAAGATACAAGGAGTAGAGACAGGAGTTAAGTTAGATAAGGAAATTGAGAGAAGGGCTTCTAAGCTACAAAAAATATGCCAAGATTAGTTTTGATGTTACTGATTTTGTTGAATAAACATTGTTGCATGTTAATGGGCGTTTGTTCTGCTGTGCAAAAATGGTATTAATTTTTCTCTGTTTGGGTCTTAAAAAAGTCTTAAGTCTTAAATATGATTTTACAAAGTGTGCAGCAACCCTGCTCTCTCTCAACAGACTTGTGAGAAAGTAGGTATGAATGCCTGAAAGTTTTGATAGGGAAAATAAATGTATATGATGTGTGTGTGCATGTGTGTGTGTGTGTGTGTGCTGCCACTGCTAAGAGCTGGGTTACTTCCACTTGATTTTACTTTGGGTACTTTGGGTCACAAGTTCATCTCAGTGTGTCTTCAGCTGGTTTTCTAATTAAAGGACATCCCCCAGTTTGTTCTTCCTGACTCTGGGGGAAAAGAATAACTTTTCCTAACTGTAACATTTAACACCTCTAAAGTTAAAAGAGAAGAGTTAAAGATATCACACATCAACAAAGAGAACAACCTTCCATTCTGTCTGATTTTCATCTGGTTGGGAACATGCCAATCTGTTTTAATTTCAGTATTCTGTGTCCTCATCATTTTCTGATTCTAGTTTCCTATATTTTTCCTGACTGAGGAGGTAAGGACATTCAAATGTGTTTATATTGACATCTCTTAAGGTTGACTTCTACCAGATCTATAGATTATTTTAAAACCAATCTAAACAAAGCCAGTGTGTCTATGGCTGCATTTACACTGGCACAAAAAAATCAGATTTTTTACTCACATCTGACAGATCGGAATTTGTTGCACATGTAAACACGAGATCCAATTCTTTCATATCCGATCCGAGCCACTTTCAAATGTGGATTTAAATTGGATACATATTCGATATCCAGACATCTAACCTGCGTCTAAATGCACATATCTGATTCACCTTGGCTGTTATGCACTGTTCCATGACGGATTCTGTTGAACGTAATCATTTCACACATGTAACGAACCTGGTTACAATGCCAGCGCAAAATAAATAGCATTAAAGGCAAATATAAGGAAGGTTATAAGGATATATGTAGTTATCATGTCACAGATGTGTAAATTAAAGCCATCTTTATGATGGCAGCATTTAAAAAAAATGTTTTAGCTTTTTTGTCTAATTAATTGCTGTTGGGTTACTGTTGCCGACTTTTGAACAGATGAATAAGCAAAAGTCCATCCACAATTTAAGGATCAATCATGGCGCTCATATTAGTGAATGACTGGAATCTATTTGGCTGGGACATTAATGTAAACACGCACATCAGATACAAGGCATAAGTGTAAACAGGCGAGACAAAAAAAATGAAAATGGACTTAAATGTGTTTTTATTAAATCAAAGCAAACATGCAAGAACCGGAAAAACTAAGTACAACAAGATCTCATTAGCATTACAGTGAGACATCTTGGAGATGTGAGGGAAATGAAACATGGCAATTAAACAAAACTTATGACTACAGAAGACTTACATGCTCAAAATACAAAAAAATGAAAAATAAAGATCATCTGAACAATTTAAGAAGCTTTACAAAAAATAGAAAAGAAGAAAAAAATCTATGTAAACTAAAATCCAGCACCTTAATGTTTCTATGAATTGTTGTCACTTTCTGTTGATTATGTCAGAAAATAAAAGAGCTGACCTACATTTGGCAAGCTATTGAAACATTGGTTGGTATTTATCAATGTTTTCATATGGTTGGGTTTAGTGAGACGTATCATTAAACCGACATACACGTTAAACGCATATGATTGCACGTCACGTTAATATTAGCAAACACTGAGAATAAACAACCTAAAAACACAAAGCCTAAAAATTTTGTAAAACTGAAAACGAGGTAGTGTATTCTTAAAAGGTAAACTGTTCTTGACATCCTCCTGGTAAGGACACAAATGCCTGTGGTAAAACAGGCAGATGAAAAAGTCAAAAAAGTCATCAGTAAATTGTTGGTATGACTCACAGATTTAAAAAAAAAAACACACAAAGTAAATCTATGTGACAATCACATCTTCTAATCATGATATTTGGATTTGGTAATACATCTGGACCTTTTCATGTTGATGCAGGTCTCCTTTGATCCTACATCACTGAAAGACATGATATGAAGGCAAATTAAACTGCAAAGTATGTCTGACAGTACTTCGAGAGCTAGATGAGAAAAAACAAAAATATGAACATCACTCTCTGTCTGAGTAAGATGGCTAAATCTAGTTGAGCCCCTTCTTGATTTTCATTGATAATGTTGATTGATTTCCCGCACCATTACAACCATTAAACAAATTGCAAACAGATTTTAAATAATTTAAATAAAATATAGATAAAACGAGAACCAAAGTTTACCAAAATTAGGATGGAACCCTTGCAACAGGATGTAAACCCTGGGTTGTTAAATGCTGTATTCTTTGTTTTAACAGATTTGTTTTAAAAGAGTATATGGATCTCGTGGAAGTCAACCCTCGATATAAACACATTTAACTGCCCCTTACTTCCCCGGTCAGGAAGTTGGGGGTTGTTCTTTAAACAGAAAACTAGATGAAAACATAGTTCTAACCCCTGGTTAAGCCATTTTTATTTTTGTCAAAAACATTCTATGATCATCTAGGCTAGTGCACACATTAGATGCATGTCTAGATGATCAATGTTTTTGACAAAAATAAAAAATGCAAAAAAATAAATAAAAACATTAAATATATTATTTATTCTGAGTAGGTAGATACATACACACGCGTGCTCTTAGTTCCCCAGTCAGGAAGAACAAGTTGGGGGCATGGTCTTTAATCAGGAAACTAAAACCAGAAAATACTGACCATAAACCAGATTATTTTTTATAATATATATTTTTTATATTAGCATTTTTTATTTTTGACAAAAACATTGTTCTATGATCAACTAGACATGGTAGTAATTCAGGCTAGTGCATAGATTCATTAACATCAACATTCTTCACTCTGGATAGGTATGCACATTGGCATGTTCCCAACCAGACGAATATCAGACAGGATGGAAGCTTCTCTTTGTTAATGTGTGATATTTTTAACTCTTCTGTTTTAACTTTGGAGGTGTCAAAAGTTAGAGTCACGAAAAGTTACTCTTCTTCCCACTGTCAGGAAGAACAAACTGGGGGATGTCCTTTAATCAGAAAACAAGTTGAAGACACACTGAGATGAATTTATGACTCAAAGTATCAACCACTTTCATGTTTTGTCTGAAGCGTGAACACTGGAAGTAACCCAGCTCCTAGCAGTGTCAGCACACACACACAAACACACACACACACATCATAAACATTTATTTCCCCTATCAAAGCAGGCATTCACACCTACTTGCTCAAAGCTGTTGAGAGAAACAAAGTAAGGAAGGAAATGTGGTGGTCAGTTTCATATGGCAAGGGTCAGATCCAAAGACTTTTATAAATACTTTGTAAAGACTTAGTAAGTTTTTATAAAGACTTTGTATACATTTTGACAACTGGACAGATCATAAAACGGGAGGGAATGGTAATAAATCATATTTTGTTTCTGATTGACAGTTAGACAGATATAATGATATTTACTACTTATAGGTTTCATAGATAATTGGAAAAGTTTTTGGGGTAGACTCGACCTGTTGAAAAAAGATGGCCTACATTCCTCTAGGGTTGGTGTTGCTTATTTGTCTAGAAATTTGTCATATAGTCTTGTTTTTAATACTACTAACATGTGACTAACTGGGGCCCATGTCAGGATGCAGACAGGCTTAACCATCTGCTAGCCATCACAAATGTCATATAATACAACACATACTCACCTAAATATAATACAGAGACTTTGTCTGCCTTTGTCTTTGTCATACCGTATATTTATTACTGTCCAATGGTGTAAATTTGATGACATTAATATTCTACAGCAGAGTGAAGGCATTTCAGATCATAATCTGGTGTCCTGTATAATACATTTAACTATGGTTACAAAATCAGCTCCTTGCTACAAATAAAGTAGAAAGATAAAATCTGCCAATAAAGATTGTTTTATCAATCTACCTGAACTGTCTCAATTCCTTAGCGTAACAGATAACTTTGAAAACCTTAATAGTGCAACAGAAAATGTCAACTCCCTCTTCTCTAACACCTTAGACAAAGTTGCTTCTCTATGGTTAAAGAAGATACAGGACAGTAGAACAACACTGTGGTATAACAAACATACCCACACCCTAAAAAGAGCAGCCTGGAAAATGGAGCATAATTGGAAGCAAACAAAACAGGAGGCATTCTGTACAGCATGAAAGTGTTTCAAATTACAGAAAGGCCTTAAAAAGCCCCAGATCTACCTACTTTTCAAATAGAAGTAGGTATAGAAGAAAATGCACACAGCCCTAGATATTTATTTGATACAGTGGCAAAATTAACCAAAAATAAAGTATCAGCTGCTTCTGACAGTTGTCAATATCATACCAGTTATGATTTTATTAATTTCGCTAATAACAAAATAGATACTGCCAGAGAAAAAAATCGTAAACATGCAAATGCAAACACGATCACATCAGATGGTGTATCATAATTTGGGCAAAAAACAACTCCAGTCATTTTCTACTTTAGATAGGGATGAACTGTCAAAAATAATTAAATAATCTAAATCAACAGCATGTATTCTAGATCCTATCAGACCCTAACCAGAATGTTGAAAGAGATGCTTCCTGAAAATATAGATTCTCTGTATAGTATTATTAATTCATCATTGGATTTGTACCAAAACCTTACAAACTGGCTGTTATAATGTGTTATTTATTCAACCAAGAGACTAATCAGAGTGTAAGGACCACCCATTGGGTGGTCCTTACCCAATGGGTGTCTCCAAACAACAGAATCAACAGAATCCAGTGGTGTGGGTGAAGGTATCTCACGTGTTCTGCCTTTCTGTAGCACTTCTACAAATTTCTTTAGTTTATTACAATTTAGTTTTATTGACCCTGTGGTTAGTTCCAATCTGACTCCAATTTTATATGAATTTTAGATTAGTGATTCCAAATTATCTGTTGATCATAATTTAGATTTGATTACTTGGAGATTCCCATACTCTTAGTCATTCTTTCATTAGGGACTAATCGTATTTAAGTGTTAGTTTGTCTTTTTTGGTTTATTTTTTAAATTACTTTTGTTGCAGGAGCCGAGGCTCCCTGGCAGGTTACTACCTGATCCTTGTGTGTGGTGGTGGGTGTGTGCGTGTGTGTATGGTGTGACCTGTGCACTGGGTGGTAAGATTTTGTGATTTTAATAGTCTTGTGCTTATTAATTGGTTTACCTGCTGGTGGGAAGCCTCAGTTACTTTTTGTGATTGGCTTCTTTGTCATTTTAACCCTGGTACCACTAGTCTTTAACGATTTAAAATGTTGTATTTGAGTATAAAATAAAACTTAATTTGTATTTTTTGTATCCACATCTCTAGTCCATTTTTTTAAACCAAGTATGTGCCTTCCTTTTAAGTCTTTTCCAGAGGTGTTAAGATTTCCCTGTTGACAGGGTGGCGTAGTTTGCATAATTTGGAGTGATTCTCACTGTCAACCTTAGGTGCCCTGCTACATTTATTTCCCTTTTGATCATTCCAGATGCAGATTCTTAAGACCTTTTTAGGTGAATTATAGTGCTTGTTTCATAATTATATTGTGCTGTAGTAAAGTGTTTTGTAATAAATTATTTTAAACCCACATCTGTAAGTATAGAGTGAACTTGTTATCTTTTTGGGTAACATTTGCCCAGGTGCAGTTTCCAGAATGGAGCCCCCATAATGGCACTTAGGCCCCTTACAAGGGCCTTGTACTTTCTCTTCACTTCACCACATATGTGTATAAAGGAAGGCGAATTTGTTACGCATTTAGACTTAGCAGGTTGCAAGTGTATTAAAATTCATGTGTCGTTCAGTTTGTAATGTTCAAGAGCAGACAAAATAGAGTAGACAGCGAGGGACAATAATAAATCTGAGCCATACACAGTATAAGCACATTCCAATCCCCAGTCTGCCCTGCTCACCCTCTTAAATGACATTTTGAATGAATGATATTAAAGGGATGCATCTCAGCCTCTTAAACTCTACTTTAATGCTCATCTGCAGGGCTAATTCACTAGCCCTACACACTGTATCATTACTAAATACTGCCAACACATTGATTAACATGCCCCATTTACATGAGTAAAGAAATGTTCTGCTTCTCAATCATTGTTTGAGGTTACGTGGCATAACAATAATAATAATAAAGAAATAATAATAATGGCGATAGTCCTGTCACAGAAATGGTATTAAAAAGAATATAAATTGACAGTATTATAGACAGAATAATGTCTCTAAAGTGTTTTGATGTTTTTTTTTTTAGAAATTTGTTTTTTTATATATATGTGGTTTTTATTGTTGTGTTATAGACAATGCTATTGATGTATGCCAGTTTTTAACCAATGCTCTCATTCTTTTTGTATGTTTGTCTGTTTAGTTTTGGGTCATCTATTTGTTAAGAGTTTTTGCTCTTTGCTACATCTCTATAGTTCTTAAATGATTGTTGGCTTCTTATTTTTTAATTAATTAAATTAGGGAAAATGTATGGTGCAATTAAACGTTTTTCAAACACAGTTTACAAATTATTGGCACTGTATAATGTGCACTTTACACACTGTGCTGTGTCTTGCTCTGAGTTGCACCCATTAATTGGACTAATTATATTATTGTCTACATCACTAATTTCACACATTTAAGAAAATGCATTAAGATTCAAAGACTTTTAAGATCATAAGAAACATTTTAAGCAAGTAAACCTAAACCTTTCTCTGGTAGTGTATATTTAATGAGGAATATATATAACTTATGTTGCCTGGTGGCTAGGAGGAAATACAGTCTAATGACAACATTTGTGATTAAAGTCAAATTCTTGACTGATGTATGAGCATGTCAGCAGATAACACTGAGGCCTTCTGTTGAAAATTTAATGAATTTTAATGAACACATTACTGTTCGCTTTGTTATGGGTTTTTAAAAGAGTTCATTAATTACCAATAACTCATTTAGAAATGCATTTAGAAATTGTTAGTTATTGTCGACTATTTAATTATAATTATAAATATAATTATTTATATAAGCCAATTATTTATGTGTGGTTAATTGCAATTATTTTATTATATTAATCCACAGATCATGTAATTACTTAGATTAACAGTTTAAAACAATTAACAGCCTTAATATTAACCTATTTTGTCCATTTTGAATTTATAGTTCATGCTTTCTGAGGATAAAAAAAACTGAAAAATAATAAACATTAAAATAAAAAGTTAAAAAAATAACTTAGCATTAACATTGATGTTACATTATGACAGTTTCACAAAACAATCCAAATTAAAGTGTGCCACTCGGAAGATCAGACTGAATTACCTTTATCTAAAAGCAACATATGGTGCATTCAAGAAATACATTTTATCATCATTTAGGATTCCTGTAAAGCACAGGAACACAGAACACTACAGGAGTAGAACAGAATTTTGGACATGACTTAAGTTAGAATGTGATAGAATGTGATAGAATGTTTAAATTCATTAAATTAAATTGCTTTATATATATATATATCCACACAATGTGCCTCAGTGTACACATTTCAGAGGAAAACAAATATCGCAAATTAATTTACCTAAATTATTAAATTACCTAAATTATTAAATGATTATTTCATTGGTGGAATTGTGCTGTGATCTGAAGTTTTGTTTAAAATAGGTTTAAACTAAAAGAGTCCTAATGCACATAGATCTCAGGCACTGCATAGAGCATTCTACATGGCATTAGAATGTTATGGGCCTGCCTGTCAGGAATTCTGCTTCATATAATATTCACTGAGTTAAAACCAAATGTCCCTGACCACATATTTTTGCAGTGTAGTAATCCTCTGCTCCCGTTTAACAATATAGAAAGAAACGAAAACTATACAATACACCTCTAGCCCCTCCTGTCTGCAAAAGTGACTTTAATGAATGTAGGCCAGAGATTGCCTTGGAGGAAAGTATGACCAGGTCTGTCATAATCTTTAACCCTTGAAACAACAGGTCTGCTTGCGTTGCCAAAAAGATAAGAGCGCTATTGCACTGTTCTGAGTAGCAGAAAAAAGAAAAACTGTCACGTCTGCAATAGCAATAACAACAAAAAAATTGGGAAATATGGAGGTCTTACATTGCATGTTGAAAAATATTTCCATTTGTCTTCTTCAATTGAAGTGTATCTGCAAAACAAATTCAGTTCAGTCTAAACTGTAGTACTTTTTTGCTTCTTTTGAATGGATGTATGATGTTGCTGCAAACGTTCCTAAAGGGTAGATAATGTTAAATATAAATATAAACATATATAAAGCTACATTTTAATGTTGTAAAATGGCTGATAATTGATTTGAGACAATGATTTGGATTTTGGTCCTGTTGCCTAAAGCTGAAGCAACACAAACAAAAACTCATGAGGCCATTTTAATATTGTCTCTGGAAATGTGTTGTTTCTTTCCTGGAGCTGCATAGAATAACTCCTCTCATCTCTGTTCCAAAGGCAGGCCAAGAGACACAGTATTGTTTAATGTTCTATTGTTAGAAATTATGTTAGAAATGATTAATGATATATTGTTATATCTTAGCTGGAGCTATCATGCTTATCGAGTATGCAGACCCAGGCCACTGATAAGGATCTCTGACCCCCAGTTCCCTATATCATGATGCCTTCACCCGGGCACAGAATAAGACATGCCCCTGTGGAAAGCGGGGCGTGTTTTCGTCATCACTGCCGGTGGAGAGACGGGTTTGGAGACAAAATGGTTAAGGGAAACGCCTCCCTCGTAATGACCTAACAGCTGTTCCCATTTTGCAGTGAATCAAGAGTCAGGTTAAAACAGGGCTGCAGCAGAATGTCGGGGTTGAGGAACGGAGCACAGACGGGACGGAGAGATCTGAAGGTTTATTTACTGGACGCTTGTGGAACGCTGAAAAGCACACAGATTAATTTGTTTGTTTTTCCATGCATTTTTGGTTGAAAATAAATATATGTTTTTCTGTCCTCTGCGCTCTGACTGTTTATTACCACTCCTGTGACTAGGGAAGACACACAAAGTGTCACACCCCCATTTGTTGCCGTCCAGGATCTGGAAAGTGGGAGTTTGTTTTATGGGCCTCACTTAAGATGTGGTGCAGTGAGCTACTCTGAAATTTATCAGTGAAACATGGGGATTTTGAGGAATTACAACTCTGATCTTGATGCCTTGTGTGTTTCATAAAAATCTGTGGCTCTGTCTGAGAACAGAGGGAGGCAGAGAGACAAACTCCAGGACAAGAGAGAGGCAGATGGAAGTGGTTTGAATTTCACTGAACTGTTAAATCTGGGCTGCTTTTCCACTTATTGCACAAGACGTTCTGGCTGACTGTCAATAGAAAGAGGGCAAGTGTGGGAGGGGGGATGGGAAAGATGGAATAATAGAATGAGTGAGTGAGACTTTTTCAGGGAGCAGCTCAACAGCATTTAGTATTGTAACCATAACAATGCATGTCAGGGTCAATATCAAACTAGAGGTATGATTAAAACAGCACTGTACCTCCCTTCTACTTTTCTTCCTCTCCCTCCTTTAAAGTCAGACTCATTTTCTTGTGTAAAAGGTGGTTGGAGTGCAGATGTCTTGGAGATTGGCCAGGTAAAGTTTTGGTACCTACTGTATGCTGTTAGCAGTCAACCCCCACATCAGCTGGGAATTACTGCCATCTTAAGTACTCCTTTAAGACACCAATACAGTCTTAAATCCTGTATCATGATCTGTCTGTATTTTGCCCTGACAGAAAGCATTGACAGATATAAAGTTCCACAGACAAAAAGTTCCATCACACATTCTTCTTTTGTCTGTGCAATCCACACTTTAGTTGACTTATTTGTAAAACTAAAAGAGAAACACAAAAGTAAAAATTACAAAATAATTCATAAAATCTCAAATACATGTAACTTATACATTTATAAGCATTCGCTAAAACAAATCAATGAGCTAAATAAACAATAAAAGTGCATTAGTGACGTGCACACTTAATAAAGTGTTAAGTGTTGCATTGATGTTTTAAAGCGTTTTATACAAGTTAAATGCATTTAATTAATTAATCATTTATATGATTTGTTGTGTATTGGGTGAAAAAGGTACTCAAATAGTATTTCCTTGAACAGTTGTGTAAATATGTAAGAGAGGATGCTGAGTTTAATTGTCATTTAAATTGTATGTATGTGACACTGTTTGTATAAACAAGTCAGGGTTTTTTTTGAGTCTGGAAAAAAAACTGGAGATTTTGAAATGGCGAGTCACCCAGCTAGAGGACCATAAATGAGACAAAGAGATTCTGTGATTCATCATGTGACCAGTGCCTTATTGGTTGTCACAGGTTGATTTCCATTCATCCATAGTGGTAATTCTCATCAATTACCTCAACTTGAGCATCACACAGAACTGATCGTTGCACCATTAAACACTGCACTATAGACGTTGCACTGCGACTATACCAAGAGACTTTCAAATTCATTGGATTTGTCATTTGGGTTCAAAAGACATTATATCTTTTCTTTTCTTGCACATACACATTTGTTCTGTGGATTGAAGAAATTGTTGGAAGAAACTGTTTCACATATTCAATTACTGTTATGTTTTCATAGTACTCTGTCATGTTTTATTTTTTCTGAAATAAGCTATTCATTGCTGTTACATCTTTTGTGCGGGTTAAAAGCTATAATTTAACGAAGTCAACCAGAAACAGAGCTCCTAAAAAGAATTAAAAGAATTAGAAAAGGTTAAATGCCATCAAACTAAACTCAAATTTAATTCAATAGAACACCAAATTGATATTACACAGAGCAACTTTAACTGTCAAAATACAACAGTAGATACAATTAGGTCAAATAATTCCAGAGGCTTTCCATTTCTAAAAAAAAGACTATTTTCAATTTTGTTCTACATACATTTTCCATGCAAAGTAAAAGAAAGCAAATTGGGTTCATCTCCCTGGTCTGTCTGTGTCTTTGAATTGATGTGTTTTGCCTTATTCTTGCCCTTCGTAACCCGATTGCTTATAAAAGTCATAACAAACCTCTCCTCAGTAAGCCGTTCAATTTGGCCCCTCATTTTATGGGCCTACGACAAACAGTGCAGGACCAGTTACATACCAAAGCTTTGTCCAGAAAAAGTAGAAGTAGTAGTATGCAGGATAGTAATAATGATGCTTTGGTTTCGCAGGCTCCACTAACTAGAGAAGTAAAGTTTGTGAACAGACTTTATGTTGGCTTGAGAAAGCCTAGCCTAGTTAAAAGTTAAAAATATTTTTAAAGGTTTAAAAAAATTACGATTGCCGTGGTTTTCGAAGCATACAAGTGTAAGAATAAATTTTAGCATCAGTTAGCATGATGCTAGCATGTTTCATCATGATTTTTGGTTCCTTGATTACTCTGGAATTCTCATACTTTTTGTCATTCTTTCATTGAGGACCTCATATTGTTGCCACCTGCTTGCTCACTATTTAATGATACTTATTCAAACTGCTACATACATTTTTTCTGGCATGTGATATCCAAAATCTGAAGGTTCTGAGGCATTACTCCATTCTAGCTTTTTCATTCTAGCTATTCATGCACAAACCTTCAGTTTCACTATATCTAGCATAAGGTATAAAGTACTTGCAATAACAATTTCTGACACACCAAGAGTAAGTCAAATTTATTTTGCCAGGCAGGTTACACTTAAATCAGTCAATTACAATCATTGCAAAACATAGTTCAAACTAAAATAATTTAAATGGTTAGCACAGAGTGACATAAATAAGAGAGTTCAAGTCATACCTGGCAATGGAGACACAGCTATGGTGTGAAAAGTTCTAATTACAGAATACTTTTCTAGCAAGCGTTGCCTAAAAGGACAATCAAATGGACTAGGAGCAGTAAACAGCTTTCATTTTTTGACATATGCCATATATGTTGACGAGGCCCTAGCATTCAAGACAGCATTTTGGACTTCAGTTGAAAATTCTGAATGCATCTGCTCTGCTCCCAGGGCCAGACACAACTTAAACCACTCTGGGAATGGGTCCCATAGCTTCTCATCCATTCTACCAAGATGGTAGATCCCTTTTAATCCCTTTTGTGGAGCAGTTGTAAGTATTCATATTAGTCTGTGCTGTTTCTCCTGGACATGTCTCAGAACCAGCCAAAAAAGTGGTAAGCTTTTAGAAGGATAAGCATGTAGAAGGAGATCTCGTGGGCTAGGGCATCCTGATTTTATGGCCTATGCTTCTGCTTTACTGGAAATCAAAGGGGACAATGTGTTGTTGTCACACTCATACTTCTCTCTAGAGAAACCAGGCACCAGAGTACCAGGGAGGCAGAACAGCTGGCAGTAACATGAACCAGAGTTAATTGATGGCAGCTCTCTTTGATCTGGAATCCAGGTGCAGGCCTAGAAAGGAGACTGACCGATGAGAAACCAGCCATCTTTTCTGCAGATTCACCCTCAATGCTAAGGTTGCAACACGCTCCAGTATTTTGTGTATTGCGGGTCAACCCACTTCAATGATTTCAGGAGCTGGTGTTGGGAGCAAGTTTCTACTGCAAGTGCTCTTCATTCCAAAGCCTCTTTAGCAGCTGGTACAAAAGACCTAAACAGACACCAGTGGCATTTGACAAAGGCTATTGTAGCATGCTCCTGAAATCTCAAGATTCAACAGCCATACCTGACATCTAACCGGAAGCATCAAACAGCTCTGAAGCTGTGCCATCTGGGTGGACATTAACCATAAATTAACCATAAATGACAATGAGCAAGCATCAAGTGGGCTAAAGAATTCCCCACTTGACTCAATCCTGAAACTATATTAAACATTGTATAACTATAATGCTGAAACTATATAAACACTGACAAACAAGTCATGGGTACATCTGTCAAGTCACCTGGAGACACTACCATGGAATATATACTCAACTGTAGGCATATTACCAAGACATCTCCTGTGCATCTGCCATCACCACCAACATACATGCCACACAGCCCGTTCTAGCTGCTGAGGCTGAATTAAAGGCATAAGCAACTACATGTGTAATGTCTATATGCAAACCGGCATCAAGAAATCCTCTTAGAAAATGGACGACATAAAAGATTTGGACCCAGAATTGGGGACGGTGGGTCAAGATTAAGCCTGGCTAGTGACATCCTCAGCAACTCTTGTAAAGAAAAACTATTGATGGCTCAGCACCACTGAAGTCTGAGTATTCATTATTATGGGACCACTGAGACTGGGACAATGGAAATGAAGTGTCATTTAAAGTGGACCTTGCTCAGGCACAATCATTGAATCTGAAGCAGTCAGTATCCAGATTCTCTTGAGAAAAGTGCATTTCAAGGTAACGAAGCAGTAAGAACACGTATCCTTACTCTCATCAACTCCTTTACTGGAGGCAGCAACGGCCAGTAAAGCCTGGAGGTTCTGACAGTACTTGTAAGCTCAGCCACCTGGTGAGCTAAAAGAGCAACAGATGCATGCTTCTTCTTTCGAGGTCCCTCAGCTCTTTCTGCTGATTGCTTGCTACTGTGTGGCCAAGCTGAGAAAGCAGCTTAAGGGGAAACACCCTGAAATTCAGGCTCCAATCTTGTGAGTTATTGTTGTCTCGCTGCTTTTGGCAGAATGCTGCAATCAGGACAAGGATCTGTTAGCGCCTCCCAGAGGAGGTCAATAATCAAAAAGGTAGGACATTGGGTGAGCGCATCCATCAAGTTTATGGACCCAGAACATGCAGCTGTAGTATTATAAATAAACGAGACCCCTAGTCAGACAGTGGGATAAACAGCACTAAATGGGGACATTTAGCCAACAAGCTTGTCACCTATGATCAGCCACAAAACACTTTGGAACCAATGAGTGGAACCATTTGGAACCATTTTTAGATGCAAAAAAACAGAAACACAAACACAGAATGATGATCAACCCTAACTGACAAATAAGTTCTATACTACTCACTCGAATATCACTAAATAGCTTTCTGACATGACACCCCAGATAAGCAATAGGCTCTGAAGTCTGAATAAATTTGTGCTTGAACTCCTGCAAGGATCAAGTACAAATCCATTGAAATATTCATTGAAAAGTTTTAAATGCTTTTAGACATGCCTCAAGGTCACATGACTGAATCATTACGATGTTCTCATACGCAAGTGCAAAACTTTTATCATGGATCTATGAAATTGAACTCGCCACCTCAAGAGCCCTGCTGATATTTATATTGGTTTTGCCAACAGGCAATTCCTCTGATACTCGCAATGATCACCATTTAGAACTTTTCATCTAAATGTTTTAATCTAAATGAAAAGTTCAACTAAAATGCTCCAGTTTCCTCAGCACCCACACACTGCTTATTTTCAAGCAAGGCTTTATGCAAGCATGTGCTCACTTTGGCAGGCATAAAGTGACAAAGAGAGGAACATATTAAATGTCAGTGAAATGTAGTGAAATGTCAAACACACCATCAAAATTGTATCAAACATGAGGGTCAAATTAGGCTACCATTTCTTCCATAGGTTTCCTTTACTCTGGAAATCACTTTCTTAAGAATGTTTTAGAACAATAACAAAACTTTCTCAAGTATTATGCAAGGGTAACTGGGCACTGTTCAACTGTTTTGAATTTATGAAAATCACAGGGCTGAGTTTAAATAAAAACTCAGTGGTATTTCTGAAATTACACTAGTTCTCTTCAAATTTATTTGCTAATAAAAGCATAAATTAAAAAATATTATTCATAGGTCTGTAAGTAATACTTGTTAACATCATAAAATATTAGTGTCAGGTTTTACGGACTAACGAACCCAGACACAGACAGCGTTAAACAGAAAAATCTCTCTTTAATAAAACAAAAACAACCCACGAGGGGGAAAAACGTGAACAAAAACAGCAATAAAACAAAAGAGCTCCAAAAACCGGAGCTAAAAATGAACCTAAAAAAAAACCGTGAAAAAACAGACAGGGCAGATGCGAGACAAAAACACGACGAGACAAGACTCACTGTGAGGGGGAACAAGACTGCAAGACGAGATGCGCAAAACAAGACAGGAAACAAGAAACGAGAATGAACCGACAAGAGACAGCGAACACGAGGGCATTAAATAACACACAGACAGACTGAATGCTTCTCCAAAACCTTTCAGGACCACGTCAGAGACTTGAAGAGAGTTTTTTTGCCGCTTACGGAAACATGGTGTGAAATTATGCCCAAAGAAGTGTGAATTGTTCAAATGTCAGGTGAGATATGTGGGGCGTTTAATTACAAGTGAGGGTATTCAAGTTGATTCCAAAGATCTGGAAACTGTGCTGCAATGGAAGGAGCGAGAACCAAACAATGTCAGAGAAGTTAGAGCTCTAGTGGGTTTTTTGGGCTACCATCGATCGTTTATTCATCGATTATTTTTCTAGAATAGCCCGGCCACTGTTCAAGCTCCAAGAAAGTTCTGGTGAAAATGTGGAGAAACCTGTCAAAGATAGATCAACTAAACAAGGTGTAAAAAGGGTCAGTTACTGTCCAAGACACCGGTTCAGTGGGCACCTGAACACAGCGCAGTTGTTTCTCGCCTTGTCAACATGTTAACTTCCTGTCCTATCTTGGCATACCCAGACTTCAATTTACCTTTTGTCCTTCACACCAATGCATCAGGCAACAGGTGGTGCTACAGCAGTTATAAATGTTAAAAGTGCAATATTTCTGTGTTTATTTATAGTTATACATTCAGCAGACAATTTTATCCAAAGCAACTTGCAGTATGTTCAAGTCATACAGTTTTTTTCAGGGTATGTATTCCCTGGGAATCGAACCCACAACATTTGCATTAAGACAATGCTTAAACATTAGCTTAAACATGTGCATTAAATCAGCTGAGCTACAGGAATGCAGAACTTAGAATTTACACAGAATTTTAAGTTACTGAAAGTTTCATTTTCATCTCTGTATTTGTATACATGGAAGTTCAAGTTCACAAATACTCATAATATGTGGGAAACAGGACATTCCAGGGTAACATGCTAAGTTCTGTAAAAATGGGAGCTTTTTTTCATATACTGTAGGCTTCAGTTCTATATTTTGTCCACTAGAGGGTGTCACAGGAAACTCCTAGCATGCTGTTAGTGTCCAAAAGCCATAAACTGAATTTGAAAAAACATAAAATATGTATGCTGTTTTCTAAGGTTTATAATTAGTTTTGGGCAAATAAACATATATTTGCCCAAGTACAAGAATATTTTGTTCATAAAGACAATGCTTTTTCTCGTAACCTCACCAGATTATTACTAGCATTTTTAAACAAACTGAAATTGTGAATCACAAGTTCAAAGACTATTGAAGATGTCTTGTGGGAGCAACATGATTTGATATTTTCCATTTCATTTATATCGTGTTCACCTGTGTTGCGCACAGCTCTCTACATATGCATTTATTGTGTAAGAGTACATAATGAAATTTAAAACTAATTTAAAAAATCAGAATACTGACATTTAAATAAGGCCTTAGACTTATTTGATTTACAAACCATTATGTTGTTTGAGCTCTGATGTTATTGTGGAAGTGGTCACTTAAGAAATAATTTTAAAGATACCATTTTTAGATACCGTTTGTATACCAATGTATATTAAATGTAATATGAAACTACTGCCAAGTAATATATAATATCTTTGTACAGTTATAGTCAAAGGTCTTAAAGCGCTTGAACCCCAGTAATTGCTGATTGCAGCTGTATTTTAATAATAATAATAATACAAAAGCAGCTTCTCAAAGTGCTGAACACAAACAATACAATGAATATGAACAATACAATAAAAACAAAACAAAATCAACAAGAAAATGCAAGTTTAAAATAAATATGTCTGTTATGTAATATATGTATTATGTATATACTATATAATAGTAGTATAATAGTAATAATAGTAATATACTATTATGTATATATGTTAACTTAAAATAACTTGAAATATCACACTTCTGAACTTCCCTAAGTTCAAGAGGCAGAGAATTCCAGGAGCATAAAAAGAGAAAGCCCTATCACCCATAGATCTTAGACATGTTTGAGGAACAACCAGCAAGTTTGGCTGAGAGGAGCACAATCTACGATTAGGAGCGTAGATTTTAAAATCAACTCTAAACCTGACCAGAAGCCAATGCAAGGATTCTAACACTGGAGTCCATATACCTCCTCAACACAGTCAACACAACACATTCATAGTTTGACAGACAAGTAATACATCCTGTCATTTTATTCATGATGACTACTGACTACTGTACGATAACACTTGACTGTGGGTGTTTTCAAATTCTCAGCCACAGAAACCAAATCAGACCGCATCTACCTCCAGATTAATCACTGAGGTTGACAAGGATTGTGACTACCAATCCTTGTCCCAGATAAAATCCTGGTGGCTGAATTTTGCACATATTGCAACTTACTGAGTGTAGATTTAGAAACTCCGGCTAAGAGTGTTACAATAGCCTAACCATGAGACAACAAAGGAATTTATCAGCATTTCCGCGACTGTAAAATTTAACATAGGGTGCAATCAAATAGGGCGCGGTATTTCTAAGGTGGAAAAAAGAGGTTTTAACAGTACTCTGGACAAAAGAATCAAAAGACAGATTTGCATCAAAAATAACTCTAAGGTTCCTCACTCGACTCTGGATTTCCAGGGCATTTTGGATTTGTTTTCTTTTTTTTAAAGGACAAATACATTTTGCATATACCCCTCATGTTCCTGACCCCAATCATCTGACACGTCAGGTCAACAGGAAGAGAAGCCAGAAAGAGGATCATTATGAGTGGCTAGAATGAGTGCATACTTAACCATGTGAAGGTGAATGCTGTGTTTGCATTAAATGCAGGAGTGTGTGAAAGGGCTGCCTTGGAAGGACAACTTGAAAAAGAGGAAAGGATGCTGTGTAGCACAGGAGGAAGAAACCTTTGCTAAAGCATAAAGCAACTTTAAGGCACTTAAAAAGATTGCAATCAGACATTTGCATGGGTCTGCACAATTAACTTTTAAATAAAGGTCATTTTTACATGCTATGAACATATTGTCATTTATAGTATAATGGGAAAGTGAATGTCTCTCTGGACATTGCTTAAGATTCATATGCCCCAACCACACAGAGCACAGCTCAGTTTCTTAGTGTTGTTTATCAGCAGAGAAGTCAGCAGATAAATCTAGCTATTTCTTCAAATACTGTATTATTTTAAATATATCTTGAGTATTGCCACATTTTTAGAGGTATCTTCCAGGCTGATGGGGTTTTTGTGGGGTCTCAATTTCCTTTCTGTATATTGTCCATATACATTATTGTTGGGCCTTAGAATACACTATTCACTTCACAGCCTATAATAAATAATTGAACAAAACAATAATACTGCCAATTGACTCACTATTCATGTTGATTAACAAAATAATGTTCTAAATTTCAATAAAGTAATTTATCAGAGAAGATAAAAGTAAAACTTTTAGCTCAACAGGGATATAAAAAATAGCTTAAAGATCTTAGCCAGTGTGCACACTGAGATGATGCTGACTTTTTGACAAATACATTACACTGCCACAAAGACCCCAGCGGTATCAATGATTTAAGCAAAATGAATGGATCAATGATACACAAGTTTTATGGGCCAATCAGACAAAAATAGTATGAGATGTATCACCCCAAAAAATACGTCAGCTCAGCAGAAAAAATGCCCTGTCTGCCAGATGGCCCTGTTAATTGACTAGATTAAAGGTATTGTACTAGAAATAGCAAGCTAGCTTTGAAAGCAAAAAATCCCACCCTCCCTTCAGAGTGCTCACCAAAGCCACACCTCCTCAACACACTCAACACAACACATTCATAGGTTGACAGGAAAGTAATATATCCTATCATTTTATTCACTGACTACTGTACGATAACACTTGACTGTGGGTGTTTTCAAATGCTCAGACACAGAAACCGAATTTGTCACAGAATTTGTCAAAAATTATGCCAGGACGCTGAAGATGCATTGAAGATGCGAAAGGATTTTTGATATCTGAATAATGTTGTCATGGTGAGGCAATAAATTAATGGCAAAAAACAAAAAACGAAAGTGACTCATATCGGCTGTGTGAATTGAGTGATTTAATTCAAATTTGAGCTGTATGTTTGGTCCTTGGAACTGATAACATAGAGGTGGCTATAGTAAATCACAGTCATAGTGCCACCAGCTGGCTGAAGGAAGTATGTCACTTAAAACATTGTTTAAAAGAGTCCATTTAAATTTATATTGAAAATTCTAAACTGTGAACAGATTATTGATATCTCGAATGGTGTTGCCATGGCAAGGCAATCAATTTATGGTAATAAATGGGACAGGAAGTGATTAAGTGATCAATTAAGTGATCTACATAAAACTTTGTTTTGTCTATGTTTGGTGTTGTGGACTGATCACAATGATGTGGATATTGTGAACCACAGTTGTAGCACCACCAGCTGGCAGCAGGAAGTGTGTCACTTACCAAAGACTTAGAACAAACTTTAAAATTGTTCTTAATTATTTTCAGAATTAAATGCATGTGACAACTATGCATCATTTTCTGAGAAGCACCATGTGGCGATGGTGGAGTAGTGCTTGGGCCTTGCAGCTTTATTACACAGTGTGACTGCATAAAACTCAAAGTAACCCTCAAATATCAAATAATTAATAATATGAGTTTTGCTTGAAATGCGCCCGGATATGATACACCACCTTATATGAATAATACTCAATGCTAAAACCCCCCAAAAACAAATACTGCATCTTGTACCCCAAGTACAAGACTCTTTTCAAACACATGTACACATTAACATAAATATACACACTGATTAGCATTTAAGAAGATTATTTGCTTCCTGTGGCTTCTAAAATATTAATCAGGCACAAATAAGTGTACAGAAACTCGCAGAGCATGTCTTCTAATAGTAATACATGAACCTAGCAGTGAGGACAGTGCCACCCCTCAGAGAAAAAGAGGAGGAAAGATGAGAGCCACAAATGATAGCTTCTGTTACAATACAGAAAAATAGATTTCATAGACTTACGTGATCATACCTGACTTTGATCTTGGCTCATGAAGGAGGTGTTACGCCTATTTACCAGATGCAACACATAATAACTGTGTAGCTGTTGAAGTATGCAAAGGATCTGTTGAAGTATCTCTTAACATAATTCCAAATCGTTCTTGTGTGGTTCATAGGAATCTTTCCACAAATATCACAGTTTAATCAGCTTACCAGGAGATTCCAGGAGAGCAAAACAAAAATGTAAGAGAATATACCATTTCTCCTCAATACAACAATTCATTTTTAATGAACAATTATGCAAGTTTTGATAGAGCACTAAAACTATTAAAAAAATACAGCAATTATTAAAAGTTTTAAAAGTTTGAGAGAGAAAGTTTGAGAAACTTGTTTGAGATGTGAAATTTAAATAGAACCACACAGTCAAGAACTCCTAACACCACCCTTTCTGTGCCTTTCATGGTCTTGTGCCATATTGGATTTGAAATGGGTTAGTCAAGGCTGGCGTATTAGTGACCTCTGTTATGTGGGCTGTCAATAAATAGATGTAGTGAGCACTACATTGTATGCAAATGACCTATAAGTGTGAGAGCCTGGCTCATTACAAACCAATGAAGGATAAAGGAGAGGACAGACTATCTGTCCAGTTAGTCCACTTTGTAGAAGTGAAGTGAGGAATATTTATGAAATAGGATCATAAAGTACTGACTAATAAAGCAAGCTGGATTAACAAGACAAGATGCCTGTAGATATGGTCATAGCATGTCCAGATATATTTAAGAGAGGTGACATAGAATGCAAACACTTGATTAAGAACAGGTCTTTACCTGCCGGGAGCTTCTTTCGTTGTTGCTTTGCTTGAAAATCTGATAAACCTGACTTACTCTGTAGCGCAAATCGATCCTTATTTAGAATACCATTAATTAGCAGTTCTGATTATTGATTATCTTGTGCAACTTGAAAAATCCCAGTGGCACTTGATGAAGGTTGGGAATGGCCTGCAGCAGAAACTGTATAACTGTCCACAAAAAACATGCACAATCAGTAATATCAAAATTTCAGTGGCGCCTTACATTGTAACTGTTATCCTAAATAAGTGTGGTTCCTGGTGTAATGAAGGGGCAAACTCTCAAGGATCTATTTGCAGTATTTTAATCATAAACCAGGCAGACAGGGTCAGTAAGAGCAAACAGAAACAATATAGACAAGACAATAGAGTAAACGGGGTACAGGCGTGGGTTGAGGCAGGCAGCAAACAATCCAGAAACCAAGTAACAACCCAAACAGTAACGAGTAATCCAACAATCAGGTAATAAACACAGAGAACTGTCACTAGGGCAAAACATGACTTCGCACTGAGCATGCAAAAGCCAGGGGTTTATATACGCCAGAGTTAATCAGAGTCAGGTGAGTACAAACAGGAAGCAGGAAGTGGTCAAACCCAGGTATGGGGCATTATGGGACATGTAGTCCACAATAGTGCTAGTATTCGGAAGAAGGCTCCCGCTGGTGGTGAGGAGGAGGTGGAGCAGGGACCTCCTCCGTAACACCTGGGATACTTTTGGAGAACTTCATTACAATTTTAACAAATTGATAAACTACTCTACAGACAAAGTATTCCAAAAAATCCATTGGTTTTTAAATTACATTACATTTAAATTACAGTGCCCTCCATATGTATTGGAACAGTAAAGAAAGAAATTGCTGTTTGCTTTGGTGTCAACAAATCTTTTATTATTAAAAGATGAATATGAAGTAAAAGTAAACAGTAAACAGAAGTTTCAACATTTGAAAAGTTTAACCAGTTCAAAAGAGTAGCAGAATTTCATCCCTCTATCTAATGAGCCTAAGTATTGGGACAACTTGCTCAAAATTGTGTTTATAAGTTACCTGCTGAGTCCTTGCATTCATTGTTGACACATTAAAAGCATGTGTAGTATCAGTTTTGTCCATTGCTTTTGCAGTCTGAGTCTTGTGTTGTGAGAACGCACATAAGTCAATATGAAGACGAGGGAGCTGACTCTAACAGAAAACAGTGAAAATTTTTAAAAAATGTGACATTCTGTACATTTGCCTCATATTCTTTTATTCACAAAATATTTTTTGACTCCACAGCAAACAGAGCAATTTTCCTTTACTCCTCCAATATTTATGGAGGACACTTATTTAAAGCAAGCAAGAGAACTGAGTAAGCCAGTGTCAGAAGGTCATGGTCAACACCTCACATCACAATGTCCGCAAACCGGCTTCAAAGAGGCCATGAACACACAATATGTGACAAGAAACGACAATATAGGACTTGTAAAGGAGTGAATATAACAAAATTAGCGAAACAGATTTTCTTGAGAGTCTTTCATGTAAACCTGTATCTAATGGTGTTAAATGGAGGACTGTGTTATTGTAACAATAACTGTGAAAACATTTTGCCAACCTTCTTGCCTGCTCTAGTCTTAACAAATTTAGTCTGCATGGTTTCTTTTAGACTTCTGGCTTGTTTTTGTGTCCTGTTTTTTTCCATTTGTTTTTTGTTCAGTTCTGTCATCTGCTATCTTCTGCTCTCCTCTAGTTTCCCAGGTCTGCCCTTCAACCTCTCTGCCCAGCTGGTTTGCCTGCCCTGCTGGTGTGCTGTTTCTGAACACAAATCTCCATGACTGTCTTGCTTTTCATCGATGTTCTTTGGTTATACTGTTAATTATTATTGTCAATAAACTGTATCAGCCTGCAATTGAATCTCTGCCTGATTCCTGACCCAGATTCCTAACATCTAGTTATATATATATTTAGGATTCATAACTATATAGTTGGATTTACATTTATATATTCAGTATTCATAACTATACATATACATACATATATATATATCATACATATATTTACATACATATACATATATATACATACATACATATATACATACATATATATATATATAGTGAGACTCACACTCAGCACTTAGCACTCAGCACACGCAGCATTTATTTACAAACAGGCAGGCAGGGTCATGTACCAGCAAACAGGGTTAGCAGAGGCAAGGCAGAGGCATAAATGTGAGACAGGCAAGTGTCGTGGCAGGCAGCAAACAATCATATAAACAAGGTATAGTTTAATAAAGGCAGGCAGCAAACAGGGTAGGTAGCCCAAGATCAAAATCCAAAAAAAAACCCCAAAAGGCACGTGGAAACCACTCAGAAATATCACCATGGCAAAACAAGACTTCACAACGACTGCATGAAAGACTGAAGTTTATATACTGTGGCTAATGAGAGTCAGGTGCAGGAGGACGTGATCAATCCCAGGTATGGGGCAGTATAGGAAACGTAGTCTGAATAAAAAGTTAATATTCTGGAGACGGTTCCCTCTGGTGGCACGGAGGAGGTGGAGCAGGGACCTCCTATATATATTGTTTTTATTGTCTTTTGTTTTTTAATGTGTTGAGTTTTTACATCTCTCAGACAACTACAAAAGCTTGGTTTTGTAACCTGTAGGCTCCTCAGAATAAATATTTTGGCCATGAGAAATGAATATTAATAAAAGAAATATTATTAAAAGAAAGCACAAAGTCTCACATTTGTTACATATCAAGAATTTATATAAAATACTAATTGCCCTGCTTTCAAAGTGTAACTTATACCTGCTCCAAGCAGCTCTTGTTCCAGACCCTGTTATTAAAATGCAGTTCCAGTAGGTATGCCAGCTGTCAAAACCCTTAATGATGGTGAGTTCAGTTATAAGTTTTTTTCTTCAAACTTGTTTTAACTATTATAAGTTATATTCTGTAGTACATGAGTTACTTGAAAAGTAGATTGGTCTAATTTGAATCTAAAAAGTAAGTCTGATTAGATCTAACTAACTGCTAGTTAGTCAGACAGGATTTCAGGATTGGTTTTCAGTCTGAAGGAATGGCTCTCATTTTCTTTTATTGTTGTTTATAAAAATCTGTCTATTTTGGGCAACAATAATGATTTAAAAATTAATAAATTGACATACCTTCTATCTAATACCTTTATACCTTTATAATCCCAAATTTTTTTTGTTATTATTAATATTTTTGTTGTCATATGAATGTTATTTGCTAATAACATCATAATAATTTTAATAAAAAAGTAAGAATATAAAGCATTATTTTCATAACAAAGTAAGAATATAAAGCATTACTTTCCAGTTTCATGCAAAGCATGCTGAGAAACGGAAATCAGTAGCAATGCAACTTTACCCACACAAATCATTTATGTAGCACCAACTCAAATGGATCAAGTTTGTTGGTTATACACAATGAAATTAAGCTGTAATACATTTTAAAAAATTGTGTAGCCAAGTAAATTGGATAATTCAAATAACTGCATTATTTGACTGTATTTTGTAATATAATAATGTACTTAGAGGCAAAGAAATCATTAAAACAAACAACAAAAATTACAGAAAATTACTATGACAATGAAAACAGAAGTAATTCAATTCTGCATTCATTTTCCAATTTATTTACATTTACATTTGTTCATTTAGCAGACATTATTTTCCAAAGCGACATACAAAGAGAGATTTTTAATTTTATGATTAAAAACTATGCAGACTATAACTAACTATTTTGAATGTGATATGTGCACATTACAAATTCCACAAAAAAGAGCTTATGCAAGCCTTTAGAGCAGTTTGTGAGAGACCTACGTCTGCTTGTCAAGGACAGAAATTATACAAATAATGACAATTATTTAATTATTCTCAATAATGATTAGTAATGACATTGTGTTTGGGATACATCACTGAAAGTGAGAGAGAAACTTTTGAATGTGGACTCTGAGTTAATGCTCAAGACAGTAATAGATGTCGCTAGAGTTAAAAACCATTTCAAGCAGCATGAGCTCTTTACATGAACATACAGTGCGCACATCAAAAGGTGTAAGTCTAATGTAATGCTAAATACACCAAGAAATATGGCGAGAATTTGCAACCTTGAAAAGCTACCTCAGTGTCTCCTAAAGGATGTGGTGAATGTCTGGTGGTAATAGGGAAATGTGACTAAGATGGTTATGACAATTTATGTAATCAACACAGATGCACTGTCTGTCATAGGTCTAAAAGGATGTATAGACTTTGGTCTCATCAAGCTTGTACAGAAACACAGATGGAAGTTCCAGTCTTGGAGGAGTTTGCTGATGTTTTTAAGGGGATTTAACTGTTTCCTGGTGAGTGTAGCTGTTTCAGAGGGAGCCACCAGAGGGAGCCTTCACCCGAATACTAAACCTTCCAGACTACATTTCCCATAGGGCTGCATCCCTGGGACTGGTTACTGTGGCATCTGCTTCCTGTTTGACCCACTATTTAAGCTTACTGTTTAATGTGGCTCATTGCAAAGTCTTATTTTTCCCCGGCTAACATTTCTGAGCATTTTTCCTTGTTTTGCCTATTGTGTATTACCTTCATTGTTTCCCGTCTTTTGATTGTTTGCTGCCTGTTCCGACCTTTGCCTGTCTTTTGTGTTACGCTAGTGCCTTGCCTGTATGATATTGTTTGCCAGTTTCGGTCATTGCCTGTTTTTGACCCTGGCCTGTAATAAAGTCTGCAAATGGATCAAAACTCCTCTGAGTCATCATTACAGTAGCATGCACATGCAACCCCAGTTGTATAACCTGCACACAACCCCAGTAGTCCACCCACACAGATGTTTTCCTTTCACATTACATAGCCATCTTAAAGAGGAGCTTGACAGCATGGAAAGGCAGGCTGGATGTTATTGTCACAAAGTCACAAAGCCAACAACTGGGTCAACTTCTCAGATCAACTCATGGTTGTGGCTAAAAAACCATGTACAGATCATCTACTGACGTGTCTGCACCAGAAGTGACCTCATTACCCACTCTTAAAGGTATAATGTCCAAATTAACAGGTGCACAAAATTTTGTGTTCTAAATAATAGATCAGGCTATTGCGCTATTAAGCTCACTGAGGAATTATCAAGACTGACCACCTTCAACAGTCTTTGGGTGTCACTTTTCCTGACGCCGTCCTTAGCCCACAACTGAGTTCCAGTGAATAAACCAATGAAACCTATAAAGGCTTAAATGCAACACCTCTTTGCCATGCTACTGTGCTCCAGAGAGAGAGAGTCAAGCTCAGTTGCTATTGAGCTATTTTGGACATCTCCCTGCTCAGGGAGTAAAGCCTGATTATGTCATAATCACTGCCAAAAACATAGTAACCAAAAGACAAAGGAAACCTCAAGAGTCCATGGTTATGATTTATTGCCAAATTTGCACCTTGCCTTTCTGATGTCAACACTACGACACCTCCTGAAGGAGTCAAGTGAGTTTTCAGGATGTCCAGCATGATAAAGCCTTGAAGAAGATAAAAGAGCTACTCACATGTGAATCAGGTCCAATCTTAGCCTATTTTAATGTAAGTGTGGACTCAGGGCAGTACTACTGCAGGATGGTAGACCTATAACATATGCATCAAAGTCCCTTTCTGAAAATGAAATCAATTATGCTCAGACTGAACAGAGCTATTTGCCATACTATTTGGCAGCAAGCATTTCCATCAATTCATCTATGGCTGCCAAGTTGTTGAGCTTGACCACAAACCACAAACAAAACTACAGAGGATGACCCTTTAGCTCCAATAGTATAACTTCACCATTGTATATTGAACAGGCAGAGACATCCCTGTCGCTGACACGTTGTCCAGAAAGTTGCTATCTGACAATGATAGTAGACAAATCTAATATAATTTTATTATAATATTGCAATTATATATTATTATATATTATTATAATAAGTGTTTGGAATGAATCTGTCCTTAAAATACAAAAGGAAAGGTAACTTTAAATATGCCATGACACTATATACACTTGATATGTGTTGGTGGTTTGTTTGACTTAAGTCATAAGTCATCGGGCCAACAAAGAAGAGAAAGCCAATGCATCCGATTGACCTGATGGTAGTGAGAGGTTCTCAGATGTCACACCAAATATGCTATTATTGGATTTGGTTAATAATATATGAAAATGTCTCAAACACATCAGACCAAAATGGTCCTAGAGCTGGACATGTCCAGAACATATGACCCAAATCATCCTCACCTCATGTCGGTTTATTTCTGGGAATATTCTCGCCAGGTTACTTCTAGAAATGTGTAGCCTATGAATTATCCTAAATTGTAGTAGTCCATGTCTGACGCAAATTGATGTTGAATGAATTCACGTAACTGCTGACTGCCATATTGTCTCTGGGACTACACTTCCAAAGACCCCACTCAGATACACTCAAGTCAAAGAGCTCCTCAATCCAACTGTGAAGAGGAGAGGTTGAATAGGTATTGAAATATTTTTTTACTAAGCATCGTACCTGCAGATACCTATAAAAATTAGATTTAGGAATATCAAAGGCTTTGATCATATGTTAAAACGAAATATAACTACTGCCCTGAAAACAATTCCTTACATATCTGAGTCCCTTTCTAGACCATACCTGAAAGGCATGATAAGTTAAGGATGGTGGAAACAATGCATTAGAAGTAATGGGTAGCAAAGAAAGTGCTCGTTTTTGCTTAAAGTGTGATCTAAATTGAGTCCATATTTTTAAAGAACTAGTCACCAAGGGATTACCTGGCAGATAATTTCTGTTGAGTGGTAGTGGGGCACAGAGCATTGAAAACAGAGAAACTGGCCCACAAGATGCCTGTTCCATTTCTACCCATTTTTCTACTGGTAGAAAAAAATTCTCCTGATTCAAATGCCCTGCCCTGATAAGCTTATCAATATTACATGACCAATAATAATTGTTATGGTGGAGGCACCCATACCGCCTCTTCTGAACTACTAGAGGGAGCCATCCCCTGAATATTACTTGTCAATCGGACTACAATTCCCATAGGGCCACATTCCCAGGACTGATTACATTTGCACCTGTTTGTTCAAGGTCAAGGGGAGTTTATTGTCATTTCAACCATATACAATGACATTGTCACGTCATTCTGTGCCTCGAACCGAGCATAGAAGTTATTCAGCGCATCTGGTAGGGAGGCATCACTGTCACAGGCAGGTGTTGTTGTCCTGTAGTTGGTGATGGCCTGGATGCCCTGCCACATGCGCCATGTGCATGCCTATGCTGTAGAAAGGGTGGTCACCTGAAATATACCTGTCCAGTGAGTATCCAATTTTGAACTATCTGTAGAGTTTTTCTTGGCCAAGCAGACTGTCAAAGCTACAGCATTAGTCGATTCTGGGGTAGCTGGGAACTTTATGTCCTACGACTTCGCATAAGTAGATAAAGTTATGCACCGGACTGCTACACTCTGAGAACACCCAGTTTTATGTTATTCCAGTTTCCAAGTATGCTATAATTCTGGGCCTACCCTGGTTACATTCCCACAATCCAGTAATCTCTTGGAGGGAAGGACAGATTCTTCAATGGGGCTCTTCATGTCATGATTTTTGGCTAAGCTAGAACATCCACAAAAGCACCTAGTCAGTTCCCCGGATGCTACTTCTGATTACAACCATTCCATCAGAATGCACAGACCTGCTCGAAGCCTTCAGCAAGAAGAAAGCATCTCAGTTACTTCCTTATAGATCAGTTGACAGTGCCATTGATCTCGTTCCTGGAGCGATACCCCACAAGGGCAGAATTTTCCCCCTATTTCAACTAGAGTCCGAAGCTATGAGGACTTACTTCAAGGAGGAGTTAAAAAAGGGTTTTATCAAACCTTCCAACTCTCCCCCTGCCGCAGGCTTCTTCTTGTTGGTACAAAGAAAGATGGTGGACTACGATCTGATCATTTACCGTGGACTGAATGAAGTAACCATAAAGTTTTGTTATCCTCTCCCTCTGGTTTTGGTAGCCCTAGAACAGTTACGACAAGCTAGATTCTACATCAAAATAGACCTTCGCAATGCCTACAACCCCATATGAATATGAGAAGGAGATGAGTGGAAGACAGCTTTCTCCACATCCAGCGGCCACTACGAATATTTAGTAATGCCATTTGGTCTAGCTAACAGTCCTTATGTGTTTCAGTCCTTTATGAATGACATTTTTCAAGATATGCTGGACAAATGAGTAAGAGTCTACATTGCCATCCTGATCTACTTGAACTCTCTGGAAGAACACGTTAACCATGTCAGATCAGTGCTCAAATGCTTGATCCAGTTCCAATTGTATGCCAAAGAGGAGAAATGTGAAATCCATCAGACAAGTACTTCATTTATGAGCTATGTGATTAGTCAAGAGGGTGTTGCTATGGACAACAAAAAGGTTCAGGCAGTTGCAGAATGGCCACAGCCCTGTACAGTTAAACAATTGCAACGATTCCTAGGTTTCGCTAATTTCTATAGACGATTTATACGCAACTTTAGTTCACTTATCGCCCCTTTAACTGCCTTAACTAAGCATCAATCGTCCAAGTTAATTTGGACTCCTGAGGCACAGAGAGCCTTCCAAGATCTCAAGAACCGTTTCACATGTGCACCTATACTCAAGCATCCAGATCCTAACCTACCCTTCATTGTCGATGCTTCGAAGTTGATGCTTCTAATAATGGAGTGGGAGCTGTTCTGTCTCAACGCTATGGATCTCTGGCCAGAATGTTCCCTGTGCCTACTTTTCAAGGAAGTTGTCTCCGGCCAAACAGAATTATGATATGTGGGTAATCGAGAACTTTTAACCATGAAATTAGCCTTAGACGAATGGAGATATTGGCTGGAGAGGGCTGCCTATCCATTTAGCGTTTTAACTGATCACAAAAACCTTAGTTTTTATCTACCTATGAGTATCTACATTCAGCAAAGAGACTGAATTCCAGGCAGGCTTGTTGAGCACTCTTTTTCACACTTTTAAATTTTTCTGTCACTTACCACCCAGGATCCAAAAATACCAAGGCCGATGCCCTATCTCGCCAAAAAAACGTTATTGATCCAGCTACACAAGAGAACATAATCCCAGAAAATCTTCTAGTGGCTCCTGTGCAGTGGGATATTATTATTATGGAAATTAATCATCTTAACAGTCAAATTCCTCCGCCTTCTGAATGCCCTGATAATCTGCTCCCCTACGTAAGTGCCTACTGACTCAGGTCCATGAAATCCCCAGCTCTGGTCATCCTGGCATAACTGCAACTATACAGTTACTCTGGAATCGTTTTTGGTGGCCATTGCTAACCTCAACATCCAACACAATCCAACATATTCATCATTGTAATAACTGCCAAACCACCAAGACCTCCAAACAGTTACCAGCTGGCTTACTTCAACCGCTGCCCACTCCTCAGAGACCCTGGTCCCATATAGCAATAGATTTTATTACAGATCTACCCAAATCATCAGGAAACACTACGATACTCACAATTGTTGATCATTTTTCCCAGGTGTGTAGACTGGTTCCCTTGCCTAAGCCCCCACTTCCTTAGAGACTGCTGAATTACTGTGCAACCATGTATTCAGATTTTACGGATTTCCAGAGGACATTGTCTCCAATTGCAGACCACAATTCCCCTTACGTGTCTGGGCTGCTTTCTTCAAACATCTTAATGTAAATATTAGTCTCATCTTCTTCATGCTGTTAGAAGACAAATTAACCAGGCTAACTAACATCGCCGTCCCAGACCTGTCTATGCTCCTGGCCAATGGGTGTGGCTCTCCACCAAAGGCCTTCGACTCAAGTTGCCATGCAGAAAACTCAGTCCCAGGAATGTTGGTTCTTTCCAAATTGTTGGACAGATTACCCCAGTTTCTTTCTGTCTTGATTTACCTGCTAATTATCGTATTTCTTCAACTTTCCATGTTTCTCTCCTAAAACCTGCTGTTGGTCTGGTCAGTGAGACGGATGGGGAGCCCAGAGAATAGGCCTACCAGAGCCCTATTATGGTTGACGGTGAGGAGGCTTACAGAGTAAAGGAGTTACTTGACTCCAGGCGCCGAGGTGGCACTCTCCAGCATCTGGTGGTCCGGGGGAACATTCCTGGGTCAATGCTGGAGATATCCTCGACCCCACTCTCACAGAGGAGTTTCACCGGACTCATCCGGGAAATCCCGTACCGCCTCCTCCGAAACATTAGAGGGAGCCTTCCCCTGAATATTAGTTGTCAATCGGACTACAATTCCCATAGGGCCACATTCTGGGGACTGATTACATTTGCACCTGTTTCCTTTGTTGCACTATGTAAGTCTCATGTGAACTCATGCACATTGTGAAGTCTTGTTTTGCCATGGCTAACATTTCTGAGCGTTCTTCCCTTTTTTTGGATTACCTATTATTACCTTGGATTGTGTATTCTGTGTTGTTGCTGCAGGCTATATGTGAGCCACTTCCTGCTGATTCCATCCTTTTAGGTGAATGCGTTCTGCACAACTGGATTTCTGGCATTATGTTGTGGGTGATAATCTAAATATCTTTAAAACAGAACAGAAGTTGTAGGACAGACAAAGTAATTTATGTCCCCCTGCTCTCTTTCTCACTGACATTTTCCTGTGTCTTACTGACACTCTCCTCCTCTTCTGGGTATATTATCTCAACCTGGCTCAAAAAGACACGAGGAGAGACTGTGAATTTTTGTTAACATAATGCAACCAAGTACAGTATTATTATTCTCTTATAAGGAGGCTGTATAGGTAATGGATAAAAAGTTGTTAGGAAAATAAAGAAACAAATACAGTCCTTAGAGGGTGTCTCAATTTCATTTCTGTATATTGTCCATAATCATTTTTGTTAGGTCCTAAGAATACACTTTTCACTCTACATCCTATAATAAATAATGAACAAAAAAGATAGCTGACTCACTGTTAATGTTGATTAACAAAATAACGTTCTCAATTTTGTAACAGTCACCGCCTGTCACAAGGTTCATGTTGTTATTTTTTGTTGCTATGTTACTCCGGACCATTAGGTCGCACTAATAGTTCTACTTTTTCTGTATAAAAGGAGAAGTAGAATGAGAGTAGACTCAGTTTGAACTTCATATGGTGTCCTGTGCTACAAACATTCCTGGTTTTACAAAACATTTGTTTGTTGCTCAACTGTAAGTTTTATGTCTTATTTTCACACTGTTGTATTTTGTAAGATCTTGGTGAAAACTAGTGAAGGTTACTTTGCAATGATTTGTGTATTACATTTAAGTTTGTTTGGTTGGTTTATGAATTCTGATTAGTTGTTTTCTTTTCTAAAGGATTTTTATTTTGTGGTAACTGCTTCAAGTACAACCTGATGCCTTTATATTTACAACTTTACTGCTGTGTGAATGCACAACTTAGACGTTCCTTTGAGTGCATTATTGCGACTGCTCAAGGATTATACCCAAAGAATTACCAGCCTACTTCCTCTAGGGCTTCTGTATTACACTGATTATCCCATCTCCAGACATGAAAACATAAGACATTTGGCTTATTCATGAACTGCAAACACTAACCTGAATTGGATTGATTCATCAACAGCTTTATTTAACATTCTGCATTCAAACCCCTTCACATTTCTATTGGATTTATTTACTTTTTTATTTTTGTTTGTTGTGTGTCTGCCTGCTTTGTGAGTTTGCTGGTTTGTGTATTTGTAAAATCATTGGTTGTTTATATTTTGTGTAAATAGTTTAATACATGTTGGGGAAAGGATTTACACTTTTTGTTCTTTTTGTGCATTTACTTCCAATTAAACACCGTAAGCTGAGAGACCTTTCACAAAACTGATCCCCTCTTATATAGCAATTCCAGTCTAGAATAGCTGGGACAGTTATAGAGTGATGTCTGAACAGGGACCTTTTGCAAATTGAGATTTTAAGGTTTACGGTTGAGATTTTAAGGTTGTGTTTAAGTCATGTCAGTTACATCACATGTTGCAGAGGATGAGTACGAACCCAATCCTTATTTCAATGTCTGTCAATTTGTCACCAGAAGAGATCCATGGCCTGTGCAAGAACTTATCCATGCTTTCAATTAACTATATCTTTGTCAGAGTTGAGATAATGATTCCAACATTCTATCTGATGCTCCATTTCTTTCTCCCGATGAACCTGTTCCTGATATTCAATCTTCAACACAATTAATGGATTCATTATCTAGTTGTATCTCAGCCCTCGAAGGGGAAGTTCAAGCCTGCACCCAAAAAGTGAGTCAATGTTGTTCACACTCTGAGTTTATGGACCAATGTCATTTATTGGAAGACAAGTTGAACTACAAGATTGATAGAGAGTGTGAAATACTCCGTTTAAGAACATTTCTGACTCTAAGTAATTTTGGAAAGTAAGTGGTGGAGTGTTGAAAAAGAGAGATCAACAATCTTAAGTCATATGCTCATGTCATGTCTACTCCAGTTTCTCTTCCTTTGCTCACCCCTGCTTTGTCAAAAAACTTGACTTTATCGCATACAGAGCCACTTCATGAACATATTGCCAATGTTAAGGATTGAATTCCCACAATTTGGGTCAGATGAAAACAATGATCCTATTACTTTTTCAACGTTGTGAAGAGTAGTTTGCACTCTGACCACTTAATAACTCAGAGATATTAGCTTCTCTCACTCTGTGTTAAAGGGGACAGCTAAGCATTGGTGGTTAGCAGAGAGATGACACACTTTCACTTGGGTCCAGTTTAAATGAGACTTCCTGATTGCTTTCTTGTCTGACGATTATGAAGCTGAAGCTGCCAAGTGTTTGCTGGAAAACAAGGGCCGAAAGAATCAATTCAAGATTTTGCATACCATTATTGGGCTTTGTGTTTAATATGAAAGGAGATGTCTGAGAGCAGAGTGTACAGTCTGTTTTGAGAGACTGCAACCCTCGACTAGCAAGTTTAATTGAGAGTGAAGTGTGAAGGAGGTGAGTGAATTGGTAAAAGTTGGAACACAAATTGAGTGGGACTTTGAGGAAGCCAAGAAGTATTGGAGACAGGCCAGTGCTGAAATACAGAAGGACCTTTAGCAAGAACTGATCCCTGAACCCCAGTGGTCAGCTATTGTGACCAGCTGAGTGCAGATCCAGTTATGCCCAGGGTGGAGAGGGATGACCACAGGATCTGGTGGTTCACAAAGTGTCAAAGGCAGCAGAGAGGGCAAAAAGAATTAGGAAAGAAGACATGGAACTGGCTCTTTTCAACAAAAGACAGAAGGGCCATCTCCGTGGAATGTCCTTTTTTGAATTCAGACTGTTGATTGTCAATTAGGTTTTTCTGTGTGAGATAAGAGAATTGATTGTACTTAATCTTTTCAAGAACATTTAAAAAGAAAACGGTAGGAGTGAAACTTGTCTGTAATTGCTGACCACTGATCAAATGTTGGCATTTTGAAAGGGTAGGATTGAAGTATGGAAGTATGGCTGAGTGAAAGTGGATCTGTTTGCATCAGAGACGTAATTACCTATATTGTCATTGAAGGGCTCCACCTGAGCTCCATTTTGCAGCAATTATTCCTTTTGACATATTCATAAAAATCAGCATTTATCTTCTCATAATATTGATTAAAAAATGATAAAGACCCAATCAGTATTTAACTTTGTGATTCTGTTGTAGCTTATAGTGTTACTAAGAGTCTCCAGTTTGGGTTCCAGGCATTCTTAGGAACATGTCCTTTCTAGATGGTATGTTGGTAAGCAATAGCATGAGAAACATTCATGCCATTTTTTAACATTACCATTATTGCTTGGTTATACACTGTAAACCTGGATAATTTCTACTAACTCAAAAGGTTTGACAACTGATTGCCTGTCTTTTTAAGTTTCTAAACCATCTAACCTTCTAAGCCTTCAGTAAGCATAGCTTGTTTTTCTAAAGAAATATAATTTTAAAATGTAATTTCACTGAAATCAAAATACAACCCCAAATCAGAAAAGGTTGGGACAGTATGGAAAACACATAAAAAAGTGATTTCTAAATTTACTTTGACTTGTATTTCATTGCAGACAATACAACAACACATTATTTAATGTGTTCCTCATGATTTCTATTGTTTTTTTTCCTTTTTCCAAAATTCCTATTTTGGTTCTTGCAACACATTTCAAAAAATGTTGGAACAGTAAAGCATTTACCACTTTGTAATGTTGCCATTCCTTTTCACAACACTTAAAAGACGTTAAAGGACTGAAGACACCAAGTGAAGAAGTTTCAGGTGTAATTTTGTCCCATTCTTGCTGCAAACAAGTCTTAAGGTGGGCAACAGTACGGGGTCTTCGTTGTCGCATTTTGCGCTTCAAAATGCGCCACACATTCTCTATTGGAGACAGGTCGGGATTGCAGGCAGGCCAATCAAGTACCTGTATCCTCTTCCTCCGCAGCCAGGACTTTATAATGTGTGCAGAATGTGGTTTTGCATTATCTTGTTGAAATATGCATGGACGTCCCTGAAAAAGATGTCTTCTTGAAGGCAGCATATTGTGCTCCAAAATCTCTATGTACTTAAAGCATTAATGGTGCCGTCACAGAAGTGCAAGTTACCTTTACCAAGGGCACTGACACAACCCCATACCATGACAGACCCTGGCTTTTGGACTTGTTGCTGGTAACAGTTTGGATGATCCTTTACTACTTTGGTCCGGAGCACATGTCCATTTCTCCCAAAAAATACCTGAAATACTGATTCATCTGACCACAGTACACGTTTCCACTGTGTGATGGTCCATCCCAGATGCCTCTGAGCCCAGAGAAGTTGACGGCGCTTCTGGACACTGTTAACATAGGGCTTCCTTTTGGCACAGTACAGTTTTAACTGGCATTTGTGGATGTAACTATGTATTGTGGTACTTGACAAAGGTTTGCCAAAGTAGTTCTGAGCCCATGTGGTGATATTGCTTATAGATGAATGACGATTCTTGATGCAGTGCCGCCTGAGGGATCGGAGAGCACGGTTGTTCAGCTTAGAAATTCCTCAACATTCCTTGAATCTTTTAATTGTTATGCACTGTTGAAGGTGAAATAAGCAAATGTCTTACTATCTTTCTTTGAGGAGCATTGTTTTTTAAACAGTTCAATAATTTTCTCACGTATTTGTTGGCAAACTGGCGATCCTCGGCCCATCTTTGCTCCTAAAGGACTAGACCTTGCTTGGATGCTGCTTTTGTACCAAATCATATTACAATCACCTGTTTCAAATCACATTATTTAACCAATTTACCTGATTATTAGCCCTAAACTTTTTTTGTTGCAATGTGTTGCAAGAACCAAAATAGGAATTTTGTTTTTTTGAAGAAAAAACAATAAAAATTATGAGGAACATATTAAATAATGTGCTGTTGTATTGTCTGCAATGAAATACAAGTCAAAGTAAATTTAGAAATCACTACTTTCTGTTCTTATTTGTGTTTTCTATACTGTCCCAACTTTTCCTGTGATGAAATGATTTGTGCCCTACTGAATTATATACATAAAAATTCAGTCTTCCACTCTCTAAGACTGTGAAATCCCCATATTCCTGCTGCTCATACATAGCTGAATACATAAAAACTCCTTGGGTGCTCCATGTTTAGATTCATGTTTTATTTAGTGTTTTGTTTTGTATTATCAATCAAAATAGCAATAAAAAAGTGAAAGAAAATATACAAATAAAATGACAGCTTGGTTCGGTAACTTGTCCCATGTGGACTCCCATGTTAACAAACAAATTAGCATTTAAATGAGTCTAGCATTTTATTCTTCAAGGTTATGTTGTTATGAATATTAAATTATGCTTGGAGTATGTGAAATTTATGTGTGTGTGTATATATGTGTTTGTGTGAATGCTAATATTGGTACCGGTATACCATTACCGGTAATGGGAGAAGGAATATTTAAGCATACATTGTGGATTAATGGTTTTAATGAGGACAAAACCTTAAAAGATGAAAGCAAAGGATGCACAGGGTAATTTAGTTCCCAACACTATTACTGCAATGATGAATTCATACAGTAATTGAAAAGCAGCTCTTACGGGGCCCTTGATGCATAATAAATTACAAAGAAGGAAAACAGTTGTAGAAAAATAGTAATGTGACAACAAGAGGGTCTTTAATGAGAAGACAGCACCCATCACTTTATCAGTTTGCAAAAACTGCCAATATTTGCTCGCACTAAAATCAAGGCTCTGATGTTTGGTTACAGGGCACCCAATAGCTCTGCTCCCCTATATTTCTTCCAGAAAAAGACAAAAGGCTGAGGTAATTATGTAGTCATTTAGTCATGATTTGGGGTATAACATCATGGGCCCTATAGTCTTGCTATATCAAAAACAAGAAACCACTAGTTAATAATTAATCTGTTATGATCATTGGTGCTCTGTGATAGTGATAGAAGTTCAAGTGGAGTTTGTCATTCCAATCAAATACAAGTACATAGTGAAACAAAACAACAACACAAAACAACACAGAACTACAAGGCTACATAATTTATACATAAAGTGCAAACGTGCAGACAGCACAAGACAGTACAATAACTTCTGAGGCAGACAATGGACATAGTATGTCCCTATGCAGCGCTGACCAGCACACAATTTTGTTCCAGAGTGATCCTGGTGAAATAAGATGTGTTAACATAAGCGTAAACAACGACTATGTGCAGTTTAAGTATCAAACAGCAGCAAATAGTATTTAATGTGCCAAAAAAATTGCAGGGTGGAGGATAAAATGGGTGTGTTGTGGGTGTGTGTGTTCCTTCAGCTCCAGTTCTATGTATGATAACAGAAAAGCCACAAAAAGGCAAAGAAAGGTGTAACGAGGGGTCAAACTCTCGAGGATCTATTTGCAGTGTTTTAATCATGAACCAGACAGGCAGGGTTGATAACATTAAACAGGAACAATGAAGAAAAGGTAGAAGAGTAAATGTGGTACAGGCATGGGTCGAGGCAGGCAGCAAACAATCCAAAACCAGGTAACAATCTGATAAACAGAGCAGGCAGCAAACAATCCAAAAACCAAATAAAAATCCAAATCAGTAATGGGTAATCCAACAAACAGGTAATAAACACTCAGTAATGTCACTGGGGCAAAACAAGACTTCGCCAAGGGTTACACAGAACTAGGTGTTTATATACACAGAGTCAATTGGAAACAGGTGAGAGTGCAATTAGGAAACAGGAAGTGATTTTCTCTTTCATTAATATACATTATTGATAAATCTCTTATAAAGAAAAGCAGACATGTTCTATATAATATTTCCCTTGCTATCTGTTCTAAGATAATAAATGGAGAAATAATTGGTTTGATGTATGAGGTGTGAAAAGGTGTAACTGGTTCCTCAGCACCAAATGTTTCTGTCCTGCTAAATGCATATGCTAATTCTGCATTTCAGAAAGTCTATCAAATGAGTTACAGAAATTACAGATGTAAAACAATTTCCACTGTCTCACAGGTGAGGATGACTTTCTGGTAATTGAAGTGGTTGAAGAGTAATGTATACAATAAAAAATGTAATAAAAATAAGGCACAATGTATTGTATTAATAAGAAAGAATCTTTCTTATTGATTTTTTAAAATTAATAAGATTACTGATTAAAAATTACTGATAATGTCTTGGAAAAATTACTGGTACATTTTTCTTTTCTTTTTTGTGTACAAATAGCATTGTTTTTGGCTAATCAATTTTACAATTGCAACTTCGCTTACCTTTAGAAATTTGTAAACTATTTCCCACCAGTTTTTGGGAAGTAGGTAGTACATATAAATGTTTGTGCAATACAAAAAAGTAGATGGCCTGACAAAAGCAACTGGGGAACTGACTTAATGTGCAAGCGGTAAACAATGCTATGCACCGATTTAACTGCCTTTCAGCAAGGACTAATGAGCATGTTACATCATGTAATTAATATTGCTGAGCCGATAATATGGAGCTTTTGAGGACAATTTTTAAAAGCAATTGCAAATTGCATTTTCGTTTATGCGAACATAAAATGTGTGCCAAATTTCAAATGAAAACAGCAACTAGATAGCAACTAGAGGAGTAAAGTTTGTGAACAAACTTTATGTTGGCTTGAAAAAGCCTAGTCTAAAAGTTAAAAATAGTATAAAGAGTTCAAGAAATTAATTTTCTAGTAGTTTTTGAAGCTTAAAAGTTTAAGAATAGATAGATTAGCATGAGTTAACCTGATGCTAGCTTGACTTAGCATGTCTCTACAACATTCTGATGTGGAGCTATAACATCGCAAAATTCTGCCCAATTTTTCACCCACTGTTTTGTACGCCCTAAAAACATCGTACACCCAATAACTTATAAAAGTCATAGCACACCTCTCCTCAATAAGCCAGTTGATTTGGCCCCTCATTCATGAGTATATGACAAAAGAAGTAGAAGTAGTATGCAGGAGAGTAATAGTGATGCTTTGCTTCGCAAGCACCACTAATTATAAAGTGTGTATATTTCATGTCTGTTTTGTTGTGTTGTTATAATGTCATGTCTTTTATTTTGAAGTCACGCTTTGTAGTCCATCTCCCTGGTCTTTGTAGTCTTTAGTGTTACCCTGCCCTAACTGTATCCTGGGGCCTATTTCATAAAATTCATTTAGAAAAGCAGCAATTAAAGTCCAACACCTCACCTGAATGAACCTAACAAATAAGTTGGGGCTAAAGCGAATTCATAAAAGTTAATTGAAGTTCATGCAATCCCACCAATTTGACCTAGGTTTCCCTAATCAAGAAAATTGCACGTGCACACTTTTCTTAAGATGCCCTAGTGGTCGAAGATGGATCAAATCAATCGAACATGGCAAAAAGCAAAGAGAGAGTGGCAATGTTTACCAAGTAGGGTTCGCTGCAGCCTGTGGTGGACATACAACTCTGCACACATCCAAGTGTGACGTCAGAAGCTACATCCAAGTCCAATATGTCACCTTGTGACTTTCCATCCCTGTTCTAGGGAAATTTACAGCAGTTTTTGGGATATAAACAAAATAATGTTATCTTTCATTTTACTAATACAATACAAATTGCATTGTCCGTAGAATGGTTTGGACAGTATGCAAACTGGAGCAGATCGGGTGTGTTGGGGAGGCTGGTTTTAATGTCGTTCATGACTAATCTCTCAAAGCACTTCATCATGACTGGAGTCAGTGCTATAGGATAAAATTCATTAAAGTATTAAAGTATAGTCTGATGGTTGTGGTTTTGAGACACGTGGCGATGACTGCTTTTCTCATCGAGATGTTGACGATATCTGTTAGTACATCTGTCAGCTGTGCAGCACAGTCTCTCAGTACATGGCCAGGTATGTTATCAGGACCCGCAGCCTTGCGTGGGTTAATCCTAGATAGGGTCTTCCTCACTTCGGCTGGAGACAGACAGAGTGCTTGGTCGGTCGGAGGTGTGGGCAGTTTTTGTGCAGGTGTGTCATTCTGCATTTCAAACCGTGAATAAAACTGGTTGAGTGCATCTGGGAGGGATGTGTCATCATCACAGGCCTGTGGCAGGGACTTGTAGTCAATGATGGTCTGAATGGCTTGCCACAGGCTCTGTGAGGTTCCGCTGTCAGTGAAGTGGTTATTGATTTTTCATGCATATGACCGTTTAGTATTCTCTTGCTGTTTTGAGGGCTGCTTTATCTCCTGATCTGAATGCTTCATATCTGGTCTTTAGCAGCCCACAAACCTTTGCTGTCATCCACGGCTTCTGGTTTGCATGTGTGGTAATGGTCTTTGTGACTGTCACATCATTAATGCATTTGTTGATATATGCACTCACTTTTTCTGTGTACTCCTGCAGGTTGGTGTGGTTGTTGTAGGTGGCTGCCTCCTTAAACATGCTCCAGTCTGTAGACTGAAAGCAGTCCTGCAGTGTTAAGGTAGCATCATCTGGCCAGATTGTAATGAGTTTTTGAACCGGTTTGCTGAGTTTCAGTATGCTGGGATTAGCATAATAGAGATGTGATCCGAGTACCCAAGGTGTGGGCAGGGTCCTGACTTGTATGCATTGTGTAAACAAAATCCAGTGTGTTATTTCAGTTCACATATTGGTAGAACTTTGGCAAAATTTTCTTTAAGTTTGCGTGGTTGAAATCACCAGCTATGATGAAAAAGCCATCTGGGTTATTTGTTTGTTGCTCACTAATGGTGCTGTACAGCTCGCGAAGCGCATCCTTAGTCTTACCAAACAGTGATGAATCTCTTATTATTTTACAAAAGTAATTGAAAAATATGATCAACAATTATGGACTGGACTAATGTTCCTTATGAATCTTCACACTCCTGTTAAAATCAATCAATGCTTGTCCGAATTTCGCCCACTTCGATTTGTCTCCTGGTCTTCTCAATGCTTCTTCCTGTTTCAAACTTAATGAGAATGTGACGTATTTGGACATAGGCGTAGCTACTGACGTCACACTTGGATGTGGGCTGGGTTGGATGTCCACCACAGACTGTAGCCAGGCGCTTCTTATGTTTATTGCTACTGAGCAGCGCTTGTTATCACAAACATTTGAAGAAGTGAAACATCTAATAGCAATAGCTAAAAAAGTAGCAAAAGTTAATTTGTGTTAGTACAATCACATTAATATGAGCCACAATACATTCAAAATACATATATATATATATATATATATATATTTATATAGCACATACATAGGTTATATATAGAAAACTTATGGCTTCTTTGTGAATCAAGCCACATACAAGGTTGTCCTGAAAGAAAACTTGCTTCCTTCTGTTCGATGGAGGATTACCAGATCAAGACCCTATCATGGCCTTCCCAATCTCCAAACCTGAACCCCATTGAAAACCTCTGGAATGTGATCAAGAGGAAGACGGATGGTCACAAGCCATCAAACAAAGCCAAGCTTTTTGAATTTTTGTGCCAGGAGTGGCATAATGTCAGCCAACAGCAATGTGAACGACTGGTGGAGAGCATGCCAGGAGAGCATGCCTCCTGTTTACTGGTTACCAATCTCTGCCTGTTTGTTTTGAGCTTCCTTCTGTCAAAAAACTGCTTATGGATCCTCATTCGCTGCCTCCAACAACAGTTCTTGATAAAGGTAAACTCAGTTGTATTTTCACTTTAATTAAAACAGTGTTTTAGGGTAGTTTTCTTTTAAGAACATTGTCTCCTGGCAAAAACATACATTTATAAAATCATACAAACATTTTACATTTAAATGCCCTATGCCCTATGCTAAGTGTTGGTTTCATAAGCACTATTATTTTCTTGGAACACACCTTGACACAAACATTGCTAGGTGTAAGAAGGTTACAAGAATTACGCCAGCACAACTTTCTGTTTGTATGTGCATGCAGGTGTTGTGTATATATATAGTGTGGACTGAAAGATGATGAACTTAATGTTGATAACTTAATGTATCAAGCAACGAATACTGGCCACAGGGTGATGGTATGACCGAGCTGATGTGACTAGCATTAGTCTAACACAATGTAGGCCTGGTTCACATTTTGCCAAGAAAGTCCAAATATTTCAAGTTCTCAATTAGTATTATACAGTCTGTATTTACTGTTAATTTAATATTAGGCTATTATAAAACCATGAAGAAATGTTTCTTCAGAAAAGACACAATGCAGCACTTCAGAAAAGACACAATGCAGTACTTGTTAGCATCGAATGTAAACACTTTTTTGCATCAAGGAAAAACACGCTGCTCCTTGTAACAATGTATTGTCATCTTGAGGTCTAAAATTCATTTTTCAGTTCTACATTTTTCAACTAAATCTACAGTTTACCTTTATCAAGAACTGTTGTTGACTGTAAAATATTGTTGAAAGTGCAAAAGAATAAATATTACACACACACATACAACAACAACAAATAATACTGGGACAAGGACAGGCTTATTCCAGGTCTGATGAAAGAGTGAAAAAGTGTACACAGTAAATGGTGTCCATTGGTATTTTTGTGTAACAAGGGGATTTGAATAAGTGTGATAAAGTTGAAAACTCAAAAGGAATTCAATTTGACAAGTGGAAAAAGTAGCAACAAACATATTAAAGCATAAAAACAAATGCCTTAAAGAGCCTATGAATTAGTACCACTTTAAGAGTTGACCTGCTTTACGTTTTGCTGGATAACAAATAAAATGTAGATTGCTATTTACTGGCATTTTCATTCCATTTGGATTGGTAAGACGTAATGAAACTATGTGTAACTGTTCAACGGGTTCGGGCTCACTCGACTAACCCCATCTCAGAGAGAACGACGTATGCGGTGCCATCTATGCCTCTATTGTGGATAACCAGGTCACATTAAAATGTTGTGCCCAAATCGTCCCGCTTGTGATCCTAACTTGGTGAATACTGTTTCAGTAAAACTTTCGTCACCTGCAATCATAAGAGTTCCAGTTATGTTAACCTCAGCTAACCAAATTATTGCTGTCCAGGCCCTGACTGACTCCAGGGCGGCTGGAAACTTAATTTCCCATGAATTTGTGAAACAGTACCAGATCAAACTAACTCCTTGTACTTGCCCTTTAGCGGTGGAAGCACTAGATGGCTGACCCTTAGGAAGGGGCCGAATTCGACAAACCACTGACGAACTAAACCTTCAGGTCGGTGCCATTCATTCCAAGCAACTCCATTTCTATGTCATAATTTCACCTAAATATCCTTTGACCCTTGGATTGCGTTGGTTACAATCTTATAACCCAGTGATCTCCTGGAAGGAGGGACAAATTGTTAAATGGTCACCTCATTGCATAAAACCATTGTCTAACCAAGATTACTCCACAAGTCTCTGCTCCAGTGCCCCAGGAAGAACAACTTGAGCATCAAACAAGTCTGCCATCCGAATACAATGATCTGTAAGAGGCCTTCAGTAAGAAGGGAGCTTCTCAACTCCCTCCACACCAAGCTACAGACTGTGCCATCAACCTCATACCAGGAGCCGCATTACCTGAAGGTAAAATCTACCCGTTATCACACCCCGAATCTAAGGGCTATGAGAGAATATATCCAGGAGGAGTTAGGAAAAGGGTTCATTAGACCTTCCAACTCACCAGTGGCCGCAGGGTTTTTCTTCGTGAAGAAGAAGGACGGAGGCTTACAACCGTGCAAAGATTACCATGGTCTAAATGACATAACTGTGAAGTTTCGCTACCCTTTCCCCTCAGATCCTGCAGCCTTAGAGCACCTTAGAGGTTACATCGAGCAAAATACTATACGAAACTGGATCGGAGCCTGCTACGGGGATGGAGCCTGCTACGGGGATGACACCCTTTAAATGTATCTTGGGCTACCAGCCACCTCTGTTCTCCTGGTCTGGAGAACCCACGGACCTACTGTCAGTCACTGACTGGCTATAACACAGTGAAGAGATTTGGGCTGAGCACATACCCATCTCCAACACGCCATGCAACGTCAGATCCAACAGGCCAAACGACACCGTCGTCGATTACGGAGAGCCCTGCTCCACCTCCTCCGCTCCACCAGCGGGAGCCGTCTCCTGAATATTAACGCCATGTTGAACTACATTTCCCATAATGCCCCATAACTGGGTTTCCTGATTACTTCCTGTTTGGTCATCTGAACTCCATTAGCCTTTGTATATAAACCCCATGCTTTGTATTACTTTTTGTGAAGTATTGTTTTGACCCGGCGACATTGCTGAGCAGTTACTAGTGTTTGTTGGATTACTCATTACCATTTGGACTGTTTATTGGATTATTGGATTGTTTGCTGCCTGCCCTAATTCTTGGATTGTTTACCTGGTTTTTGGATTTCTCGCAGCCTGCCTTGATTCACAGACTGCCTTATCTTTATGTTTGCTTGCCGCCTGCCCCGACCCATGCCTGAATTACGTTTACTTTTCTGCCTTGTCTCCGTCATACCCGTTTGCTGTTGTTTGATCTTGTCTGCCTGGTTTACAAATAAAAGTCTGCAAATGGATCCTCATGTGTGTGCCCCTTCGTTACAGTTACCTTTAAATCAGGAACTTTCTAAGAGCTGAAAACATAACAAAACATGTCTTAGTAGCTCTGGAAGAGTATATTCTAAACACTGATAACCCATTCACAATACGTCAGAAGATAAAGTTATTTTCTGCAGAAGTTGCAAATTTTCCTGTATGCTATAGTCACTTTCTTAGTCATTTGTAAAACCTGAATTTAAATTAGATTTATGAGATTTCTAGGAACTCCTATATGTAATTACATTTTGCTGCTTACCTGTATTTTAGAGGGATTACATGAACCAGCTCACAATCTATCTGAAAATAAAAAGATTATCAGCTACACACCTAGACAAGCTACAGCTGGTTTTCAGATACATACAGAGGGGACTTTTTATTATAGCCAGACAATAGACAGAGCAGCAACTATTATTATTATCCTCAGTTACTTTGTGTCAGATAATATAATGTATCCAATACCTGCTCTGAGTCAAAAACATGAAACAATGTTGACAAATAGATAAAACATACCCGTGTTGATTCAGTTCTTGGTTTTAATGGAAAATGTTGTTTGATCTACCTGGAGCGTTACACAAAACCGTTTAAACATCATTTCAAATACCACAGTGACATACATAAACAATTTTTAATGTTTTAATGTATATCTTACAAAAACATAACAAATACAAATGAAAACACACTTACTGGAAAGACATTTTCCACAGTACTACTTCAGTTTCTCTGAACTGTTGTTGAGATGTCACCAGATGATACACCAAACTCTAACATGTAGCCTATGACAGAAGTTTTTAAGCAAACTTTGCTGAATGACTTAGAGGTAAACTGTGAAAATTGAATGTGTCTGTAAGAAGTGGACACCCAGAAACTCGCTAATCACAAAAACTCTAAAGACATCAAAAGACGACTTAAATAAGATGCGTGAGATTGTTTGGCTAAATGTTTTCCAAAATGAGGGTTTCATTGTTTCAGTTTAAAACGATGCAAAACAACCCATATTTTAAAACAGGATTATGATGGTTGTATTGTTTTTATATTTTTAAATGAAATAGTCTTTGCAAACTCTTATACAGATTTAACTAAGAAACTATCTAAAGTGATGAAATATTTATTGTAGAAGTATATGTTGTTCTGAATGTAGTCTTTATCTGAAGGTTGGTTGTAAAAAAAAAAAAAAAAAGACACAAAAAAACAGGATTTTTTAACCCCACTATGAGGGTGATGATGCTTATATGATTATGTCATATATTTTTTTTTAGTATTTGCAAACTTACACAGGTTTATCTTCAGATGTATATTCTAAAAGTAAACACTTAAAAAGAATGGTTATGTACAAGTTTTCTGGTTTCCATTTGCAAAAAAAAAAAAAAATACATAAAAAGATGTTTTCATGAAAGTCCATAGATGCACCCTAAAAGGTTTTTGTTTTGTTTTTTATATGCATATATAAAATAGGCCACCTTTAATTTAAGATATTGTCAAATGTCTGTTTAAAACTAAACATGAAATAAAAATGGTTGGAAATAAAAGCTTTGAAATTAAAAGAAGATCATGTACCATTTTTTCTTGATATAATGTGAAGATTTACCCTAAAGTAAAGGTGTGTGTGAGTTTTGGTCACACGTCACCCCAAGTGTCTGTGTGTCAGATGACCTCTCCCTCCTTTTACCTCAGGGCACCAGCTGAGGAATTCCACCTCAACATTTGTTGGGGTAATCCAACCTAAATCATAAATGATAAGAAAAATTATGTAAAGTGGAGGGGGTAAATCACCTGGGATATCTGAAGGATTTTGTAAGATTCTTGCTAACTTGTAGAGCCTCTGATTACCAACACAAGAAAGACACAGTTGTACAAAAGGGTTTATTCACTAAACATACAAAGCGAAATAACTACTGGATAATGTATAGAAATAAAAATAACACTACAATTGAATAATACTTTAGAAAGATTGGATTATCGAATGACAACAATGACTGTAATAAACACAGAGAGAAAGATGCAATACTGTTGCTGAATGTGGTGGCAGGAGAATATTCTTAGGCTGTCAACTCCCAGAGATAACACCTATACTCTCTGCTAAGTAGCACATACAAAGCCTATACTCCGATTACTAGTGCCAAGGTCTTGAAATAGGTTTGGAAGGAAAAAGTATATTTACGTTCCACATCGTCGGAAGATCAGTCCTGCGTTGAGGATGTCCTCCACGGCTTGTTTGGGTTGTGTACAGTCCAAAAAGCGCAGAATCACTCTCACAGAGTTGCAGTCACAGAGAGGTGATCTCTGCTGCACCAGAAAGACTGTAAGTCCAAGGCGTGATAGAGTCATTGCAACTGAGCTGTGAGGATTGGTAAAGTCCACCCGTGCAGATGATGGTAAAATTTAAGGTTTACTTGCAAAAGCTTAACCTTAGTCGTACTGTTGTTTCTTTCTAGTTTGGTCAGAAAACTCAGAACAAGGATGGATCTGCTGATGAGGGACTTTATCTCTTTCTGGTGAGGTGGAGACTAGTGAGGTGGTAATTCAGTGCCCCCCATTTCCAATAATATGATTGGTTGTCGGGGTGAAGGCTGACCACGCCATATGGCCCACCCTTCTCCAGTTGTGTGGAACTCGTTTGCATAGTGTAGAAGTCCATTTTAGAAAAATGTCCCTGAACCTTTATCCATGCATTTTTTCCTGTCCAAACCACTCTCAAAATACACTTGACAATGTACTGAATGCATACATACCAAACATGATGTTGAAAGGCTGGAATAATCATTTATACCTATATTCAGGGGCTACAGGTAAGGTTACACATGTTATTATGACATTCCAGCTACATTTACACACACAATGTCATTTTGGTATGTCCAGCATTTGTATTGTGCAATTGTAATGTCCTTTTTAACAGTTCTTTCTGTATAAATATAAAAGGTTTGACTCTCCTTGTTTCAATCATTGCGTGCCACATGGCCAGCACATTAGCATGCTGTATCTGGAGGATCAAAGGAACTTTATTGCCATCCTGGCCTGGGCCTTAGGATCAAAGTAATGGGTGATAAGTGGAATCCTGTGGACCAATGAAAAAGGGTCCTCTCCTTCCCTAACTTAACCCAACAGGGGTATCTGGCAGTTCCCTTAGCCCCTTTATCTGATGGCACTGGGCATCTGGTTGTGTTAGCCTGTCAACGTCGAATCACAAGTAAGCAAACCTTCCTCCGTTGTCACAGTTAGAGAGGGGCCCGTCAAAACTGGGCCCTGGAATGTCCTTTGTTCTGCTGTTCATTGAATAGATTAAAAATAATGTTTTGTAATTAGAAACTGGTGAATGTGTTTTTAAAGCTTTACTTTTTGCATGAATAACCTATCTTGTGTGAAAAATGTGAAAAAATGTAGGTCACTCACTACACTGCAATATAGGTATAACAAAATATGTCTATAAAGTGGGATGTGGGTAACTTTATTTAAACTGTGTAGAAAACTGCTGAATTAGGCTTCAGCTACAATATTTGAAGAAATTATGTTTACATCAGTGTAATTTGTATTGAACAGATAATTACCCTGAAAATAACCATTTCAGTGTACCTGCACATTTATACTGTGCACTCATTTCCTGTTCACAAAATGTGGACCACATAGACCCTTATATGCCTTATAAGGCATTGTCCCTTATATTCCAACTGTCATGGACTGTCAGTGTCATGGAATACACTGCCATGTACAGCCCCAGTAATATAAAGATATATACAATCCTTTCTCTAGAGAACCTGTACCACTCATACAGATGGTTGTCTGGAAAAGCCGAAGGGTCTGACCTGTCCCTGCCAATACATTCCCTTCTAAATGCTCTGTGTACTGTAAGAGCTCCCTCACCCACCACCTCATCAATTAAAGGATTTATGAAGTAAAATACGACACATGGGATGAAACACTAATAAACAAATGTATATTGAATGTATATAAGAATGTATATTCTTTATTTATTTATTTAATATATATATATATATATATATATATATATATATATATATATATATATATATATATATATATTCCACATGAAACATCAGATATCATCAGTATGCTTTTTGTTAAAATGGCTTCTTTTTCGCATCAATCCATGCGTATTTTGCACTGTCACTTTAATTGAGCAGTTATGGTGAAGTAAAGATTTTTAAACCATCGAAACTTTCAACAAGTTTACATTGCACAGTTCCTTGCCAAAATATGAGATTAGATTTTAATCTTCTCATTATTTGGCATACACAGCAGTGACATTAGTCTCTAAAAATGTGATTGTGACTTAATTGTTAAAATCTGAAGCCAGTGAAATTACTTATTCCGGTCACTTTCCTACGTTAGGCATTCTTTTAGCAGGGTTGCCATTAAGCGGCTTTGATGCTCAGACAGAGACTTTTAAATGTGTTTTGCGGCTTGCTCCGTAACCGGAAGTTCCGGTTCATCTCGCAGTTTGTTTTTTAGCGGTTTAACCTCGAAAACGTCTATGTTTTAGATATCACAATCCATCTGTATTAACATTTAAAGAAACGCCAGTTCGTCAAAACGATGGACGAGGAAACCAGATATGTCTTACACCGCATATTCCGAAAAATACCGAGCAGAAATATAGAGAGTCTGTTAAAAACCTGGAACTGTTTATCATCAGATCTGCTGCGCGCGATAGATTACACGAGACCCAAATGGACTGTAGTGGAACATCTCATCACTTTCTGTGAGGTGAAATACTTGCACTAAATCTTTAATTTAATTGACTATTGAATAAAATATTTGTCGGTTCTTGAAAGATTGGGTTTCTTTATTGCGACCGTTGTTGTACCAGTAGTTGACTCCCCTTGACATTACGACTCCTTGTCTGTTTGGTTCATACGCTGATGATACTGCTACCGGATTGGTCTTTATCTGCAAACCCGCCCCCAAACCTATTCGAACCATAGTTAGCATAAACAGGGGAGTAGAAATTTCACGGTTAGTCAGACCGTTCACATTTCTTATCGAACGATTGTTTTATGAATTTGTGGATTTGTATGAGCCTATGACATCATTTTTATTATTGCCAAATTTCGTTTTTCCCCGAAATACATTACTTTTTTACAAAAGAGCTTTATAGAGTATAAATGAAAACATGGATAAAAAATATGACGTTCAGCTCAACAGTGCATTTGCTTGTGTGATATTGTTTATAAAATGTAAACCAACTCACCAACTACATAAATCATTGTTTGTATGTTTACTAAATTATAGCAATATATTTCTGTCCAGTAAAAACGAACTTTAACTTTGGCAGAAAACTGAATGAATATTTTTTTAATTTCTGTGCCATGGTTTTGAGAATTATTTTTATTTATGTTCTGTATTGTAGGAAAGAAGATTGACCCTGAAGCACATAACTAATTTAGAAATGATAAGTGAGTAATTGTGACTTATGTAAGCACGTCTCTTAAAGGCAGCAGGTGTGTGTGTGTATTTATGTATTTCTTTCTGTTTATAATCTTTTAGATCGTATAAACAACCCTGATCAAGAAACTTGGTATTCATGCCAGCTTGTTGAGCCAGAGGGTAAGAGGTTTTATGTATGAAGTTTCATTGTTGGAGTGATTCCAGATAATCATTTAACATACTAGTATGTTAAATGTATTTGGTTGTGTTAACATCAGTCTTATTTCTTATTTTGTCCACAGATGATGCGCTTAGTGTAGAGTTGACACAATTTAAAGAGCAGTTTAAAGGACATCTGCACAGGGTCATCAGACATGTAATAACAGCAACACAAGACAAAGCAACAGAGCATTAGAGATATTAATTTGTTACATTTAACTTTGCAGTTCTACTTTGTCACTAATTATCATTATCTTATTATCCTTTCTTCAAAAAGCCAGTGGCCTAAACTAAACTAAAGCATTTGCTTTTCAAGGTTTCCATTAAGATAAAGAAACATGAGGATGAGGCTTTATGGATTAGGATTGCTTGGGGAGACAACTGTAGCAAACCCAACCACCTCAAGCCAACGTATGTTGTGCACCATCTGCACACTTCTTACGTGTTTATCTGCAACCTCATGACCAAACACAAGATTCTTCTATATCAGGTGACTTTGTCTTTGCACTGGGAGTCAATTTTTTCTTGCTCGTTTGCTATTTTGTTTTATATTAAATATTGTGTGTCCAAGATCATTTATTTTAAACATTTATTTTTATCATAAATGATCATCGATCATTCATTTTAATTATACAACCACCTAAGCACTTAAACGTTTATAGTTGACAGAACTGATTTTAAACAAAGGAGCGTTTATTTTTTTCCCCACAATGAAAAGTCACTGTACAAAATTAATTTTATTTGAGGATGACTCACTGTCTGGTGGTGTTCTCACCGGTAGGCGCTGATGGTGGCCACCAACCATGGGTCCATCAAGGACGCACACTTGAGCACCAGGAGTCTAACTGCAATGAGGACCCTACTACTGAGACAATATCAGCAGGTAGCCTTATATTTTGTAGATATGTAATATACAATGTTTCTTTTGTGTATTTATGCAGTACCAAAAACATACCTGCTATTTCCCAGTAATTTCCCAAGTAATTTGATAACTAATACTGTTTGTATTTTTTTAATTGATAGGTTTTTCCAAACAATCACTCAAGGATCTTACAGGAAAGAAATGCTGTACTGTCCCGTATGTACCTGTATACTGTTTGCATCAAGAGTTTTGTGTTTTTAAAATTTTTCACATTTTAATGTTTCTGCATTAGAACGTTATATTCTAAATTTAAATTTAATTTAGAATACTTTCTATTTTGTGCCTGTCTATGTTTCAGTGTTCTTTGTGCTAAATAGTAAACAATTTATTTGAATACATCACAGTTTGTGCTGTAGTACTCTAAAGTGTGCAAAGAGGGTAAATACATTTTGTAGGCACTATGCTTTTGTAAATGTAATTATTCCACACTTGTGGTAGATAATTTGTTGTTGTTTTGTGTTTGTTTTTACAGATCCCTGTATTGAAAACGAACATGCTGACCACGAAGAGATAAGACATCAGTTGGCCCATGAAGCATTTGGAGATGATCCTGCACCAAAGCTGGAGACAGCTGTGTATAGAGTATGTCGCTGAACTTCATCACTGACATCACATCAACTGTTTAAAATAATTAAATTAGCTGTTAATGTATTATGGAATTAATAGGATGAATACCATTAGGGCTAAACATTGGGGGTGCTGCGGTTGGTTGCCAGCACCTTCAGTTGGCTTGTCAGTAGCACGGTGTTACAGGAGTCCAGTTTTTTACTTTAAGCCCACCCCCATAGGTGCAATTTGTACCTGAGTTTGGCATAACTACAAAGATGTATATTTGTTATGAAAATAAAACACTAAGAAATATCCTGATATCCTTTTAGTTGCTATAGCTTATTGTAATGCTTGTTTTGTCTTTTTTTTTATTTGAAATGATTAAGTTATCTTAAGGCTCCTTTAGAAGTTTTTGAGGCCCCCTAGTGGACCCCAGCCCACTGCCTGAGAAACACTGGGTTATCATGACATTTAAACCACATGTGCAGCTAAGTGTGTGACATTTTAAATGGGCTTTAATGCATACATAATACATTGGCCTTTGTTCCCAGCTCGAGACAAGATACAGAGGTAATGGTAACAACACCTTCGGCGACAAGGAGGAATTCTTCAGAGGGGTAGTGAAGTTCTCTAGCAGCAGTCTGCTGCAGTCCTTGCGCCACTGTGTGGCTTCAGGTGAGAGGTGTCAAAGACTGATGTCTTCATAGAAACGCGTGCTGTCTCTGAATTGTGTACAGAGGACAGGCAGAATATGAACCTAATACCAATGTCTTTAAGCAATTGAGCAAATTAAGTGCATGAGTCTGCACAATCTACAAGATGTTTGTCATTTAAAAAAAGAGGGATCATTTGGTTTTTATTCAATACTGCACTAATTAGGCTATTTCACATAATTATTTACATATGTTCCACAGTCATATAATTATCACGAGAATTTGGTCAGTGACTACTTCAAATTACATATTTATGCCAAGAGGTGGCGACAAATAATGTTTGAATTATGATAGAGTAACCAAATACATTTAAAAAACACCCTCATTAGACTTCAGATGTGAAATTTGTATGTCTGTTAATCAACTTCAATCAATCAGTTTTCTTCACAAATGACAACAAGGAAGACAGCGTGTAAACTGCTGGTTTTATCAAGCTATACAACACAATAGTTTTAATAATGCCTTTGTCTAATTGAAATGTCATTAGTCACATTTACACAATTATAATTCCTGTGAACATGAATGACTCACTGTACTGTATTGGGTGATTAACATACCTACTCTAGTTCAGTCAGTCAGCAGATCATCCTTCACAAACAGGATGTGTTTTATTTTGTTCATGAAAGGGAAGTCTTGCTTAATCTCAGATCACAAACCATCATGTGCTGTCATGAATAATTTAGAGAAACGTCTTCTAGGGTAAGACCACGCAGTCTCATACACAATTACGAGACACTGAAGTGTCTATATGCTATAATTTTTCATCACTTCATAACATGTGATGTTCAGAGTTAATTTTGACAGCAAATTTGAAGCAAATTGCGTTTAAATTAGACAAATGCCCTAGGAGGAGTTTGAAAATTTTTAACTGTTGGTGGTGCTAGAGGGTTTTAGGTAGAGAAACATGGCTATAGTAACATATCAGAGTTATGATCTATCTGTGTGCCAAATTTCATAACCTTCCTATGTACTGTTCTATTTGCTGCCATAGACTTAAAGAAATGCATTTTATTTTTTTCATTGGTATAAACATTATGTAAACAGATGAAAATTTTTAAAAAAAGACAGGTCACTATTTGAAAAGGTTTAAGATTAGCTTAGATTTAAGATTCATATCAAAACTCTGAAAGCATGTACATCTACAATACGAAGGTGAAGTTGCAAATCTAATTTTCCTTACCTTCATTCTTCCCGCTGGTGGTTATAAAATGAGCCCAGTTGATATGATGTAAATGTTGATAAAGGAATCAAACGAAAAGCTTTTTGTCCTCTCTCTCGCTAGGGAGAAATTGAATGAAATGTAATCTTAGTGAGTCATTTTGTAAACAAAGTCATTGTCCACAAGTGTACACTTAGCTAGTGCAGGATTTAAAAGAATAAATCCTGAACAAGCCCTTATACATGACTGTTTCATATTTATTTGCCCTTGCTTCTCCAGACCCAAGTGACAGAATGTCTTTCTTCATTGACCGTGAAAAATTTCAGTTCTTATTAATAATTCCTTCTTATTTGGCAGGTATGGCTGAAGGTCCAGTCACTCCACTATTGTCTGCCATTACTCAGAGAGGGAGGAATTATTTTGTCATCACGGACAAAAGCTCTGGTGTTGCCAGCTAAGCATCAGGACAGAGAGCCTAATGACAACAGAGGACACAGATTTTTAATTCAGCTGTGTTGTATATTTTTTAACTTTACAGGATGCATGGCCTTCCTTATTATCTACATGTATTGTCTTGGTGTTATCAGTACTATCCCTGAGAGTCTAAGAGGATATGATGCATGTAATCTTTGCAATACTGATGGAGTAGTACAATACAATGTTTTTACAGTTAAATCTCATTGATACGTGTGTTAGCCTTTAAGTTTATGAATGATTTTAAATAAAGGATTGATCGTTTTCTATTACGATTGCTGGGTAAATGAATAGATCATTGGTTTTTATTGAAAAAGAATCATACCTATTTGAAATAGTGAACTTTGAACTTGGCCTAAGAGGAAACACTATTGTTATCTGTTTGCAATATTAAGTGTCATTTTGATCAAGAACAAGTTTTTTACTAATCTGTCTTCAGGGCTCGAATTGAGGCAGGATGCGGGGGGATGGCATCCCCCTTGTTGAGGAAATTTGACAAAAAGCATCCCCTCTGTAAAACCACCATCCTCTTTAGATTATCAGTGTTGTGAATTATGTAAAGTTTATCATGGAATATATAATTTTAAAATTCTCTATGTATGATAATGTACAAACTAAATAACAGTGGTTAGCCAATCAGAACACACATATTAATTTTTCAGCTTTAAAAATGGCCAAGAGAATGTGGCTTTTGATCAAGACTTCAAATCCCATAATGAAAGCAACAGTGTATAATTTACCTCAGATGTGAAAATAATTTAAGTAAATGAATGTCCAGACTCCAAACGTTTATTCCATGACAAAGATTGTATCAGACATGTGTCTGAATAATGTTAACATTATTTTATTTGTAATTTGATTATGCACCAAAGCATTGTTTTTTTTTTATCCACACATCATGGATTCCGACATGCTTATGTAACAGGGTTGTCTCTGCATTTTGTTGTTTATAACTATATAAATTTAAATGACCCTGAATCAGATCTGGGCAGGTAGAGTGTGATTAAAGGGGTCATACATAAAAATAAATATAGCAAGTGGAAGCACGAATTTTACCCGTTACACTTGCATTGTTATTGAGAAATTCTGAACCCCAAATTTTTCCTACATCATCCGCATAAAAGTGGCAGGACTGTTACACAGGCCCTTGCAGTAACCGATTATATTCATATAATCCAAAAGGTGATGTAAATGCTGTGTATTTTTGGTCATCTTCATGCACTTCTATATTATAGTAGCCGATATAGTAGGTCTGTTGTTGAAAAATAGGCATTTCCAACCAACGCAGCAAGAGCATTTGCTTGATGGGAAAGAGGATGCGCGTCTTTGCTTGTGCGAGCATTAATCCAAAAAAGTCTGTGCATATTCTCAAATTTTCTGGCTTTTTCCAAACAAGAACAAGAGCTGATGCAAACTCGTTCCTACATTTAGATGTTCTTTCATCTCATTCAAAGATGGAGCAAGCATAATCTGAAGCTACCCCGGGATTAATATCCCAGGATAAAAACCAGAGAGTAATTAGTGTAGCTGTTGTTCGTAATGATAAGAGCATTTTTGAGGTAAAATAGAAAAAAGTAATGAGATGCATCATGAGAATGCTTGCCTAAAATAAAAAAAATCTGGTAAGAACTCTAGCTACTGCGTTTTGAACATCAGCTGCTGTCTCCTTTGCTCCACAGGTCTGCACTTGAATATCAGGGAAAGCTCAGGGTCTGGACAATGTCTGATAAACATTACAGTGAGCTCACAAGATAGATTGTCAATCTTCTTGTCGTGTCTCTTTTTAAATAGTCCTCAGCCATATCCACAGCCATATTAAGCCTCAGCCAGTAAACAAAGGATGAGTCTGCACTACTTGAACTACACACTTTAGACTCTAAACAGGAATCTATGCTCTGCCCAACAGTGTCCCATTTGTTCTACCATCCCCACTAATAACTCCATCGACTCATTCCCTCCTTTCAAACTTGGTTCTTTTAGTCCACCTTTACTAAACTGGGGTGGAGGGCTTGAATTATTTTTTATATCACAGTATCTAAAGCAGACTTTGGAGTAGATGTAATAGGAGTATAATTAAGTCTGCACTCCCAACTGATGGCATAGGAGAGAACATGAATAGACCGCTACCTCCTACACAACTGTGACAATACCATGATGAGGTAAAAACAATTGCCCAAATGAAGAAAATGTTCTCTTCTTTTTTCCTGATATGTAATTCTGTTGTTTCAGAACTTCATAAAGAACTTTAACAAATGTCCATTGTCTTTTCCTAACTAGCCATTACAGTATGATAGGTTTGTCCCTGCTTTACTTTAATAATACACTGCTCATAACTTTGTAAATCAGCCATTGCAATAATCAACCATGGACAAATTGGAGGATGTAGTTGAAAAATGTAATGTTGAATAAAGGTATGAAAAACACATGCATTGGAAAGACTGGGTTACTGGCACTGCCAACCAGTTGCCATACACGTTAACAACATGAAACGTACAGCAGGCAGAGGTTGTGTCGTGCTGTGGAACTCTTCTCTCAATGCAGCAAGAAAAACTCAAAGGTTCCAAATGCCAAAAAGTAAAAGTCTTTATTGCTCGAGACAACAAAGCAAAGAAGCTTGGAAAACATCCAAGCCTGACATCCAAAAGTGTAGTGCTCAGTGACTGTATTAAAATATACCAAGTATGTGTAAAAATAAACCATACATATCGTGCAGACCAGAAAATACACCATATATTCCCTCCTTTGGGACTTCTAAAAGTGCCACCCTCACCAAGAGTGCTGCAACAAGACCAGTCACCATCCACTTACACTAACTTCTTGACGTCTCAGTGACCCAAATGATCACACAAAACCCTAGCACAGACAAAGTCATGTTACAGCATTCTTGCTGGAGCCAAACCAAACATCTCCTCCAGATAGTTGTTACTTCACAGGAAGGAGTGAAAGATTTGAACCCCTAATCCTAAACACAAATGGGGAATATGCTTCAAATGATTACACTGGTTTTGGTTACATGTTGTATGTAAATACTGAAACATCGTAATCAGTGATTTTGTGAATATAATGCATATTTGTGCATGTGAGAGTGTATGTAATTGTATGTCAGAAGCAGCGTCTTCAGTCCCTGTCACATCTAACGTTGCCAGAGGAACTCACAGGCACACAGGGCCTAGAGTGTTATCTGGTGTTGACTCTTGACTGTAGCACTCAGCCGTCGTTGATTATGAGTGTCTATTCTAATGTGTAGGAATAATACAACAGAACAAAAACAAAAGCAATTCCACACATTATGGCAATTTTACTCAAATTTGCCACCAGCTCCCCCATGAACCAAAGACTGAGCCAAACCACGATGCAAGATGCATATCAGAGCCAGCATTAGCAGAGATTTCATGTCTCACATTCTTCAATTTCTCAATAGCATTAGTGAGCATTAGTGTATTATTGGGGATGTATGTGCAGCAAGTATCACCAACCATTATACATATACCTCCTTTTTCTGCTAGTAGCCAGTCTAGTGCTTATCTGTTTTGCCAGGCCATTTTACTTGTAGGGGCTAATTATTTCCCTATAGCTTCCAGTGCATCATTGCTGGGGTTAATGAATCTCTACTGATTGTAATACAGGTAGTTTATCCGCTCAGTATTTTTGTTGTTG